>CM052887.1:22717661-22777711 GCA_028534135.1 Potos flavus
TGCTAAAACCTAGAGTATAATTCTGGGCCCTGGGCTTCTCACAGGGCAATTAGCAGACAGACATGCACAGAGCAGTCCCTCTGTCCCCGGCCCCCTACTCTGGAAACAGGCAGGGTGACAGTGAAGAGCTACGTATGGGTTGCCATCCTTCTGAGCGATAGGAATTTGGTTCTCCCTCTTTTTTCACATGATGTGAGTGAATGATCCTGCAGAATTATAATAGTCTAAAGCTATCAATTCAGTCTAATTATTTTATAATTGTAACTAGCATCAACTTAGAAATGTTTCATTCAGACAAATGACTAAAAACAACTATAGTTGATCCCTGAACATGCAGGGGCTAGGGGTGCCTCACCCCCCTCCCCTGCAGTTGAAAATCTGTGTGTAACGTTTGACTTCCAGAAACTTAACTACTAATAGCCTACTGGTGACTGTTACTGATAATATAAAAAGTCACTTAACACATATTTTGTATGTTATATGTATTATATGTTGTATTAAATACTACATTCTATACTATATACTGTATTTATCTGAAAAAATTCATATATAAGTAGACCCACGCCACTCAAACCCATGTTGTTCCAAAGTCAACCATATTTTAAAATGACCTTTTATCAGACACCATGCTTTGTGCCTTAAATGCATTTTCATTCATCCACAAGAAAAAAGAAAAACAGAGCACAGCAGTTTAGGTTCTATCATGCCTATGTAAAGATGAAGAAAATGGAGCACAGGATTGTTCAGGGGCCCAAGGTAAAAAAGGTAGTAAACTGGGGATTAAAATTAGGTCTGAGTTGGTTCTATTCATTAGCAAAATATTTTTTTCTTAAATCACTGTGCTTTACTAAGTTTACTGAACATCATCAATTCATCTCAATACAAATATCACTGAAGCTCACCACCTAATATTTAGCACAGGAAGGAAGACAGTTACATTGTTGTACTTCTCCTAATACTTGTCCAACTTAAAAGCAGAAGGTTTGCGGTCAATTCTGTTCCTTACTCTTTCTCCTAACAAACCTGGGCCGGGTGAGTTGCTCTAATGTGCTACTTTTCTCCCACTCCAGCTCCCTGATTTCTTAAATAAAATAATATTACCCACTCTTATTTATTCCTCTAGGTGGGAGGGTTTTTCTTGGGAGGGGGATCAATAATTCTTTAACAGATGAGCCCTTTCCCCTAAGAGCCCAAAGTATGTATCAAGATTATTAATGATGGGTAAGATATTTTTTTTCTTAAATTTGATGGGGGATTTCAGGGATTGCTGAAGATTATGCAAGTATCCCGTTTTTGAAAGTTTGCATTACACCACTTCATTTTAACGGAGAGACCTACATTAATACCTGTTTTCACTAGCTGAAAGAAAGCTGAAGAGGATTTTCACTTTTACGAAAAAAGAAGAAAAGCAAAAATAACACTCAGTTTATTTTGCAGCCGCACATTATAGAGGCAGCACTTGCCCCAAGCAGTGAGAATGGCGCCGCCAAGCTCCTTCCTTGGGAACTACACTCGGCATCAAATCCACAGCTCTGAACAGTGTCTGTGAGCATCTGTGCTTTCTGTATTTATTTTCTGCAACCATTAGCAAGATGTGTCCTGATGTATCAGAAAAGCCTAAGAGAGGCTATTTTGTTGGGTCTGAGAAACTTGAAAATTTTCCCATTTAAATTAATAGTAATTGCTTCTTTGCTTTATGCCATTTTGGCTCATAAAAGATTTCATAGGAGTGCTCTACTTTCGGATAGCGAGGGAAACCTGTACTGTTGTTTTCTAAAAGAGGCACATCTATTAAATATCTTCCATCACGTAAATCTTAGTATTTTATAGAGCCAGCATATTCTCTCTGAGACACATGGTTATTTTTTTCTCTTTAAAGAGTTGAAAGAAATGGAATCACAGAAGTATATTATGTGACTTCCCCAAGGTTATTTAGCAAACCAGCTGCACAGAACTGCAGAGTTCAGTTCAAACCAGCTAAAAGTAATACAAGGGAGTACTTTTAAAATATAAAGCTATAGAAGCTTTAGAATAATCAGCAAAGTAGACTAAAACTACTTGGTATACGCTAAACAATCAAAGAGGTTGTTTTATTTTTAATCAAAGGCAGATATTCTAAAAGCAAGTAGAGTTTTTAATCACAAAATATCCTCAGATAAATCAGATTCACACAGGGATTAAATCTATTCAGTCCTGTTCAAAGTTATGGAGCAAGTATAATAGAGAAAGGCTTTTAGAAATCTACTTGAGTAAGCCATTTTGATCTTTTTATCTTGATTGCTCTTTATCTCCTGATAGTTTACTTCTCAGCTTTAGTGTTGGGTTAAAAAAAAAAAATCAGTCAAGCTTTACTTTGTGCTTGCCTGCTTGTTGTAATGATGATTCTCCGTCTGTAATATTCATTCCAAAGTATATTGTGTATACGCTTTGTTTAAATGGTTAGTTTCAGAAATATTTAAGAAGCTTTCTCTACCTAAAATAAACATTTTGAAGAACCATTCAGGAGTACGAGAGATGATGAGTGGTGTGTTTTATGTTAAGCATAACTGGGGCTCAAAGGATGAAATCTTTGCTATGTTGTAAAAATAGTCTCAATTCCTCTTCATTAGAGCAAATAATTTGGTTGCCTGAAAGTCTACAATTCTGGTATCATCCAAACAGAAATCCAAGGGCTGAAATATGCGTGGCATGTGTTATCTGAATTCCTCCACCTTGCCATGCTAGGGTGCTAACTGGAAGGTTAAATTGTGAAATGCACTCAGATGCAAAGCTTACAATAAAATCAGGTCATCGGTTGAAATATTTAAAAGTTAATAGGATATTAACAAAATCTTTCTGACGTTTATTTAGCGCAGAAGAGAAATCAATCTTACCCCGAATACCTAACTCATGTAACAGATTCTTCCATAAAAACCTGATCCCTTAATATGACACTTTAATACTTGAAAAATCTTTGAGTAAGGGAAATAAAAGAAACAGAAATGTGCCATATATGAAAATACTTGAGATCAAGAACAAAATTAATTTAAATCATGCTTAAAAAAAATCTCTCTCCCTCACAGTTGATATAATCATCTTCAATAAGCTAATTCACTATAGAGCAATCGAGCCTAAAACTCAAATTTTCTTTACTCTTATTCTGTGACAGTGTTCGCTATGGAATTCTGGAAATAAATATAACTTACTAAAAGTCTGTACATGGATTTTCCCAAGAAAACTGGTAGTTCTATGACTGTAGAAATAACCAAATTTATATAATATATTTTTACGTGTGTGTATGTGTGTTCTAGAGAGAATTCAGTTGTACATTTGGTTTATACATGACCACTTCCAGAGTTCATGATTAGATTTGGTAACTAGGGTCCATTTAATTTACCAAAAAAAAAAAAAAAGTCCATAGTATATAGAAAAGATATGGCATTGAAATTAAATAAAATTATAAATATGTGATTAGAATCACTACACATTAAGTTTGAAAATCAGTGTTATGCTTTATTAAAATCAGGTAAAAGTAGGTTTTGCTTTATGTTATTTCTTAAAGCAACAAGCTTTAACATATTCTTTTCCAAAGGAAATAAAGAAAAATATCTGATTATTATAAAAAATTAATTGTAGATAGTATAAAAAGAATAATTCTATTACTTTACAAAACTTTCTAAATTCATTAACTGTAAGCTAAAACTACATATGGCAAAAAATCACATAGCTGGCAATAACAGCATAATTTCTAACTACAACATAAAATTACCAATTTCCAGGGAGCTGCAAAATTTCACACCATCACATGTTCTATAGATGTGTAATTTTTTCAAGTGACTATAATGAATTGGGTATTTATTGTCACACTTCTGACCACATTAAGGTAGAAATGTAAAGGAAACTCTTAAAGCCTCAGATTTTTCACTTAGAAAATAAATGTAAATAGACATTACCCCTTAATTATCTGAATGTCAATGTCAAAGAAAAATAAATGGTGAATTAAATTTAATTTTTTCTTAGGAGAGCATTTCTTGAAAATTTATATTATCCTGATTATTAAAAGTCAATTTAATTTCATCATTACTTTAATAATACAGTCATCAAATACTTTTAGACATTATTTGGAATTCTCTGCAGAAAGGAATGCTACAAAGAGTGAGAAGATACGGATTCCTTCTCGGTTCTGCCACTAAGTAATGGGCTGCCTTCTAATCAATTAACTATTCATTTCCTACTTCCCTGAACTTATTTGTGAAAAAGATGGTGTGAAGTAAATAATCTCTGAAGTCCCTGCCATCTTTAAAAATCTCAATCTATAAATGAGATGTGGTTTCTGCTCTCAGAGAGTTTATAGTGTTACTGGAGAGGATAGTGGAGAATATTACAAGTGTTGTAATTGTAAGGGTGGAAAAATGATTTTTCTTCCACCCTTCCAGGTTCTTGGCTGAGCCACCCCATTCTATAGTAAAAGACAGATTAGCCAGAGAAAAACCAAAAAGAAGTTTAATAACATGTATACCCCCCGGATACCTGGGAGAGACCCAGGAAAATTGAGTAACTCCCTGACACTGCCCAAGTCACCACTTTAAATATCTTCTCTGGCAAAAGACAAAAGAAAAATGTTGAGGGTAGGGGAAGGCTAGTTATGGGAGGTTGCTAGAAAAAGCACAGTAAAGAGGGTAGGGTTGTTATGTAAATTTAAGACTGTGCCTTCTTCATTGATAAGAGTTTCTAGAGATTTAGTCATTTTCCTGTTCCTAGTACAGAGAGGAAGACACCTGCACAAATGGAGGTTTCTTTTTAAGTGTCTCTTACAAAAGGGTAACCTACTTCATTTTCAGAGCTTCTCCTGTGTCTGCTGTTTCCTAAAAATAGTCAGCCTAAAAAAAATTTTATGTCAAAGAGACACATTCTAGGGTGCCAAATTCTGTTCCTCTTCAAAACAGACCAAAAAAAGTTCAGAGGATGGTGGCAGGGAGGTCGGTAGGTATAAAAGAAGTCCTTCTAGAGGAGGCAGCCTTTGAAACTGAATATGAAAATTAGTAGAGAATAATCTTTTTCAAATAAAAATAGGGGAATAAACTATTCTGGGTCAAATGAAAGCAGTAAGAGAAGGTGTGGAATTTGGAAAGCTTATAGAACTTTCTGGTTCATGACACTTAGTATCTCAGTATTTTTTCATAACAATCTTAAGCCAAAAAATAAAATAAAATAAAATACTTAACCATGTGAAAATAAATAAAGGAACCTTCATTTAAAATGGACTCAGAAATCCCTGAAGAAGGAGCTCTCATAAATGAACCACTCATTGCAGCCTGCACCACCAGCAGAAAGAAGATAAGAATTATCTTGATAAGGGAGGACATATTTCACACAGAAATTTCATCTGCTTCTAACAAAAAGAAGGAAGATTTCTCCCTGCCCCAGCAACAGCACACTAACCACTGCTCGAAGCCAATGAGAAACCATCACAACCTCAAATCCTTGTCCTTCTCCAATAAACTTTTGTTTAAAACAATCCTCCCAAATTTCCTCCTTTCCTGTATTAAACAATCCCTCTTCTTCATTCTCCATACTTGCCGACTGTTTACCAAAGTTTGCTTGCCCCAAATTGTAATTCCTCTGTCATTTCCAAATAAGTTCATTTTGCTAATAAAATACTGGTTATTCTATTTTTAAGGTCGACAACAGATCCATTTATTAAGTAGTATAAATCCCAACAAATTATTTTAGAAGTTCATATGGTATGCAACAAATAAAAAATAAATAAATAAAAAATAAATTAAAAAAAAACTTTTTTTTTTTTTTTTTTTTTTTTTAATATTTAAAATACCTGGCAGTGCCTTTGAGAGTTTATTACAGCACCCCATGGCATGCTGGTTCAAAGTCTGGGAACCAAGATTATAGTAACGTGTATTCAGGAAATGGCAAAGAAGTTTTCTTACCCTGTGAGCAACATGTAAAACAAAAATCCTAATAAAAGCAGGGCCTACATGGTCCAGTCTATCTATGGACTAGCATGGGAATAAATCCAGAAATAAGAAGGAATAAATAAAATTCCAATATCTATCTCAATTTTCTAAACAAAGATGAAGAGATTCAATTCATTACAAAGAACAAGGCTTCTGTTCTCCCCTTCCCCCTTTTTCTCTTAATTTTTTTATGCTAAATCCTTCTCTACTCTCTCTAAACTCTAGTCCATTTTCACCACTCTCCACATTCTGAATTGCAAAAAATTCTGGAATTGGTTGACAAAACCACAGAAGAGGAAAGAGGTATAGCAGAATCATTAGAAGAACTACAGTCTTGTTACTGCAGAATTGGACAAAATAGGGTTATTGTGTACATGTTAATAAATTCTGTCCCTCACCTGGGCGGCTCAGTCGGTTGGGCATCTGCCTTCGGCTCGGGTCATGATCCCGGGGTCCTGGGATTGAGTCTTGCGTCGGGCTCCCTGCTCAGCAGGGAGCCTGCTTCTCCCTCTGCCTGCCCCTCCCCCTGAAGAAAGAAAAAAATAAATAAATTTTGTCCTAGTCACATAGCCTCCATTCATTAGAGTGCTCCATTATTAATTACCCCATCTAGAGACTTCTTCTATATATGGTTGAATCCCATCCTCTTTTTCCATATTTAATGGGGTGCCTCTGGAAGGTCTTACTCGGTCTAAAAAATTTTTCTTCTTACAAATCTAATTGCAGAGGAATGTGGGGTAAAGGGGAACAGAATTTGCCACCCCAAAATATGCCTGTTTGCTATAAGGATTATTTTAGGCTTGTTATTTTTAAGCAACTGCAGACAGAAAAGCTCTGAAAATCCTGAAACACCAACTAAGAAGAGTAAAAATTACACTTTTGCTAGAGACATTTACATTTACAAGGGAAACCTCCATTTGTAAGACTGTCTCCCTCTTTATATCAGGAAGGATGACTAAATCTCTAGAAACTCTTATCAATGGAGAAGGCACAGTCTTAAATCCATATCCTTGTTTATTGTGCTTTTCTCCTAGTAATCTCCTTTAACTGGCCTTCCCTTACCCCCAAGATCTTTCTTCTATCTTTAGCTGGAGGAGGAATTTTAGGTCATGGCTTGAGTCATTTCAGTGAGTTACTCAACTGTGTATACAGGGGGTATAGATGTTATTAGACTTGTTTGTTTCTCTCTGGTTAATATGTCTTCTACTGCTGGGGCATGAGGGCAAATGTTGTTTCTCAGCCAAGAATCTACAAGGTGGAGGGAAAATTATCCTTCTTCCCTACAGGGGCTTACTGAAAGACACATTCCTCAATGTTAGGGTTCCAATGCCATTTTCTATCCACTGTCTATCTTCTTAGCTGAATGAGAAGAATTGTGTATATTCTGAGTTCTTTTCCTCATAAGGGCAGATTTCCATAAGAAATTCCCTGAGGTCACAAGTCAGGAAATGCTAAGACCACTTAAAGTTTTCAGCTATCTAAGGATAAACATCGGGTTTGGCCAACACTAACAACTGTTTGTAAAGTACGAAACACAAGAGCACAACAGGTAAGAGGAGCCCACATGTTGCCCTCTTCATCACATTGGAATCAAATGAGTGGTAAAAGCCTCCTACTTTAGCTCTTGATTTGCTTGGGGTGTGGTGGGAAGAGGGAGGAGGAGAGTTCTCTTGAACAGTAATGGAAAATATACTGGGAATGTTCTGTAACTCACAGTGGGAAGCAAAGCTCAGAGACTATTTGGGCTGGTGGCTAGAAGACGTTGAAAACTACGCCAAAGAGATTTCTGCAAATAATAACAAAACCTTAATCATCACTATTCTTTTTTGAGAAAGTAAAGGAAGCAGACAGAGATTTGCTTCAGGATGAAATGCGTAAGATGGAAAACAATGTGTGGCAGATTTGAGTTAAAGCCAACAGCTAGGATAATAATATACAAACGGGCACAGAGTAACTTGGCCTGAACTTGGCTGGTGGCACTAACAATTAAAACAAAGGGGGAAAATCAAAACCAATGAAAGTCTGTGCAGAGATAAATTCAAGAGAACATGGTGACTTTCAGAGAGCAAGCGGACACTTGGGAGGAAGGGGTTAAATGTAGTTTTACAATTTTAAGTATCAGTGGCAAACAATTAAAAATTGCTACTTGAATGTAGAGGAGAATCTGGAAGATTAATTCTAGCCCTCGCCTGAAGACATTGTTTCCCTTAGTGCTCACAAGTACTCCTCATACTGTTGGGCCCTTACTGATCCTAATTGGTCTTAATTGTCACTTTCAGACCATACCTCCCTCCTTCTGACTAACCCTCAGCTTTGAATCTCATGTCATCACACTGTGTCACCAATTTCTCCTCCTTGTTATAGCCCCTGGGTCATAACCTCTCCAATAATGAACATTTTAACTTTTGGTTTACTGAGGCTCTCTCACATTATTCCTCTTGCCATAATTCCAGATGACTTGAATAGATTTAATGACATTTACCACTGATACAAGATTTTTTACTTCATGCCGGGCACAGTTTTATGTGCTTTATATAAATTAACTCATTTAAGTCTTATAACAACCCCATGAATTAGATAAATATAATCATCAACCCCATCATACAGATAGAGAACTGAGACATAGGAAAACTGAGTAAATTATATAGCCAGAAGTCTACCCGATTTGAGTTTTGGCAGTAAAGCTCCAAAGTGCATGCTCTCTTTCATTCTGATATATTAGTGGATAGATGATTTGTCAGTTCTTGACTTTCTCTCCTCCAAAAATTCTACTTTTGACCCTACTGCAGCTGCTCACTCCCCTGGTCATACCTTAGACACTTTTCATAATTTTAAATATCCTCAATCTCACTTCAAATATTTCACACTCCAACTGTCACTCCCAATGTTCTAGCTCCAAATTAGAACCAAATAAAACAATCCTTTGGCTCTGCTCTGACATAGCATTCATTAATCCTATTAGTTATTATTCCTTACTCCATCATGTCTTACTTTCTTCACCTTACAACTTGAATTTCAGACTCAATCCTTATCACTCTTTGGCACGTGCGCTCAATTCTCTCGACCCTTCCCCTTCCATATATTTGCTCAGCCAAGCTATAATCCTAGTTTAATTCTACCTTTTATCTAATCCTAGCCAATATCCACATGGATGAACAAGGTTAGGAAGAAACACACAACCAGACTTCCAGTTTTCATGTTAAGCTCATACCAAGAACCTGAATGTGACCTGATGATCACATTATCTTCCCAGAACATTCATTCTCCCAGTCTCCTGGACCAGCAGTTTGCAAAGTTTGATCCACAGCCTCCTACAAATATCCATGACCTTTTCAGGGGGTCTGTGAAATCAAAACTATTTTCATATTAGCACTTATATGTTGTTTGCCTGTTTTGCCATGTTGACATTAGCTCCAAAGGTACAAAAGCAACAGAGGATAAAATTTGTTGGTGTCTTCACACGGTTCTGGCACCAACTACAATAGAAGCCACCAACAGGCACTTGGAGTTTAAAAAAAAAAAAAAGTCTGTTTCATTTAAGAATGTCCTAAAGGAAGCAGTAAAAATATTAATATCACAACCCTTCCATGAATGTCTTTTTAACATTCTGTGTGACACAAAGCATTTCTGCTGCATACTAACGTACAAAAGTTGTCCCTAGAAAAACGAGATACGCTTTTTTCACGAAATACCATTTTTATTTGAAAGAACAACTGACAGACAAATTATTGCAATTCCTAACTGGGTATTTGGCAGACATTTCCCCACAAATGAAGAAAGTGAGTCATTTCAAGGAAAACAGCTAACGTAATTTGTTGCCAGTGATAAATTTTGTGCTTTCAAATGAAAATTATGATTATGGACAATTTGTGTTTGCCACCTTGTGCTTCTTAATACTTAAGTGTGTTTTTTTTTTTTTTACTGAAATGGGCATGATATAAATGAAAATGATATTTAAAAATATTGTATAATAAAATATGTGAACATGTGGAATATTTATATAACTCGGTGAGCTGTTATTTACCAAATGACCAAAACATGATGTTATAAAATCATGCATGAATAAAAAGCCCAATCAAAGTGCAAGACAGGGAGGAATCTGGGTGGCTCAGTGGGTTAAGCATCTGCCTGCAGCTCAGATGACCTCAGGGTCCTGGGATCAAGCTCCACACTGGGCTTTCTGCTCAGCAGGCAGTCTACTTTTCCCGAATCTCACTCTCCCTCTGCGCTCTTTCTCTCTCTCTCTCTCAAATAAATAAATAAAATCTTTTTTAAAAGAGTGCAGGACAGACCAATGAACTTCATTGCAATAGTGCAAAATATTTACTGATACGGATTCAGATTTCTTTTGCAGTTAACCTTTAAAAAACTACAGTTTACTGAGCTGTGGTATAGCAACAAAGAAGAATATCTATTATTATCTAAAAAAAGTGATTTCTCCTTTTCCCAACCACATACCTGTGGGAGGCCAAACAAGCAAATACAGCTGCTCCTGACCCCTTTCTCTCTGTGACATACTGAGAGCTCAGCAAATCATACTCATACTCTACCATTTTTTTTTTTGCAGGTAGTTCTCTCCCTGCCTCCCCAGTCTATTTTATGTTTGCATCCCCCCTTCTTTTTTTTAAATGTGCGCACCTGCTGGTCCAGGTTTTTCTTCACCCCTTACGTGGCCATGGTCTCCCTGCTTCAGCCCTTTCTCTTCTCAGTATCAACAGAGGGACTAGAGGGATCTTGTAAAATACACAAATCAGATTATGTCATGCTTCTGCTGTAATCCTTCAATGTTTCCCAACTCATTAAATCTAAAAGCTCCAGTTTCTAGCATGACCTAGATGTCACAAACACAGGGTCCCTGTTAACTCTGACTTCTAATTTCCCCTTTGTTCATCATACAGCAGGTACACTGACATCCTTGCTTATTTTGAACACATTAGGCAGCCTTTTGTTCAGTTTCTTGCATTTGCTCTACCCTCTGCCTGCAGTGCTCCCCCTCCATTTTTCCACATGGCTGCTTAACTCACGCTTTCAGGTCCTTCATTCAGATATAACCTCATCAAGAATGTACATGACTACCTCTTTTGAAATTGTAACTCTCTCTACCCTATCGTTTACTATTCTTGTTCACAGATCTATTTCTTCCTATAGCATTTACTAATATCTAGTATACTCTGTCTTCTATTTTTACCTTTAATTATAAGTTTCACTATTCTAGAATGCAAGCCCCTTAAGGGTAGGGGTTTTTACACTGCTTTAACCCATTACTTAGAATAGAGCCCGGCAATGAATGGGACTCGATAACTTCCTATTAATTGGATGGACTGAATAAATGAACATCTATAGTATAAAGGCACTGTGCCAGACTCTGGAGATGAAAGGATGAACAAGACATAGATGCTAACTAAAGAATTTAAGTAGGGTAGGGAAAGGGTTAGAGGATACAGAGTGAATAGCAGGGAAATAGATTACACTGGTTTACTCTATGTGACTTTGTCAGTCAGTGTTTCCTATTAACACTTGAAATGTATAATGCTCTCCTAAATAACATCCAGAGTTCAACACAATGTTTTTATCATAAAGAACTCCATAACTATATTGGCAAGAACATCTATAACCATATCTGATATTTAGAATCATGTTGCTATACAGAATACAGAAATTATTTTCAACAGAGTTATTTATAGAAGAGTGACTGACATTAGCATTATTTCAATTAGACCTGTAATGATCTAAAGCAGCTATCTGAGGCAGAAAATTAAGAAGGAAACCTCCAGCATCCACCGGGCTCACCCAAACCAATGAAATGTTCCTATTTGGAAACATAACTTGGTTGACACATATAATCCTTCTAACACATTACTCAAAATTGTGTGTGAATTATATATGTAAAGCATAAATGATTTGGCTTAAGAATTTAAAATGCCATCCTCTTTTTTTTTTTTTTTTTTTTTTTTTAATGCAATATGCTAACTGTTGAAACTACACTAGTTACAATGGCATTGTCCATACTAAGTGAGGTTGCCTTATGGTAAGGGTCTGGGGGAAGGACATCTGGATGGGACACTGAAAAAATCATGTCTTTTACTAAGTTCTTCTGTACAATAATAGGAAGAGATTGCTACATAGTGAAATGCATATGGGTCAGTCCAGGCAAAGAGATGCTAGAGAAAGCGTCAGATGAACAAAATAAACCAGGAGATTTTCATTCTTGGCTAAAAGTCTACAGAGAATGATAAACTTTAAGAAAGTTATTAGTGATTTCCTATTTCTTTTCATTCATTTTACCTAATTCAGGATGTGAACATTTTTTTATAACTTTTATACTTTTAATCCTTGTTTTACCTCAGTATTTCACTGGACTATTTCTTTACCAGTTCTCATTTCTGAATCCTTTTAAATTTAAATTTCTAATGTATGTTAAGTGAGTTAAGTATTAAGTTCATTCTTTGCTTTGTACTTTGGAAAAACCATTGTGAATCTTAAATTTGGGTGTGTTTCTGGTTTACATTTCTAATCTAGAAGGCTTAAGTTCTGCTATTATCTTTTACTTCTTTCTAATAACAAATATATTTTCTGTGACATAACAATTCCAGAAAAAAAAAATCCATGAAATAGCTTGGATTTTTAGGGAAGGGACAGGAATAAGAAATGCCAGTGGGACCAGGTCTTTCTTCCCACTGAGAATTCTCATCATACCCATTGATATTTGAAGATTGCTGTATCGTTATTAGGAATGAGTGATTTTGCCAGATTTTCTCTAATGAGGATATATGTTTGATAATGATTATATATGACCCCAATACTGTGATAAATTATGTAATATAAAATGCACAAATTTATATTCAAATAAATTGACTACTGCCCAAATGTCACATTTTGGTGTTCCTGAACATGCCAGCTCCTCAGATGGGACATCGACTCCTACTTCTCTCACACCCTTTCTATCCCTTTTATTTTTTTCCTTCTAAACCCAAAAGGGTGATTTTATTAGAAATACTGGAGTCTCTTACGAAACACAGGGCTGCTGGGCCTGGAAGAAGAAATGAACAAATCATCAGTAACCCTGTAGTACTTGCTTTTTATTTCTTATCTTTGCTTCTCTCTAGGTCTTTTATCCATCCTCCCAGCCTGGCTTTCCTGGTTTCTTTATAGAGATAACAGACAATGGCAGGCCTATAATTCTTGCATTTACATCCCTCAGTTCAAGTTACACCCATACAGACTGATCAAGTCCAATTTCCTAATTCCTAGGAGAGAACATCTGGAGCAGTTTGGGTAGGGCTTTATTTATGGTCTAGTCAACTGTGGCTAGCAGAGAGCATCGAAAAATAACAATATGCCTGTCAAAGCAAATCCCTGGTGGAAGGTGTGGGGAAGGGAGGGCAATTCTCAGAATATATAGTAACCTTTACCTAGCTAACTTTCTATGGAACCAATTTTGGTATCATCTTTTCTGGTTAAATCTTTCTACTTCTACCACTATTCCCATATCCGGGGATAAAGTCACAGAATTTAGTACCACTAATCTAGCACTCAGCTTGTCTCTCTGCCCACTGTACAGATACTTTCTCATTCAACTTTGTATCTCTAATCCTGTTTGTATTAATCGTTCTATGGCAAGCCCCTTGGAAATATTTGTGGAATAATATGTCAACATCCGAACAAGGATTCATACTTGACCATGGTTATTTCCTTGTTTCTCCAGTACCCATAGTGGGCTTTCATAGCAACAACAACAACATAAATGATCTGGAAATATACAGATTAAAGACAATAAAAAAAAAATTTTATTGAGATACAACTCATATATGATACAATCCACCCATTTAAAGCATACAATTCAATAGTTTTTAGCATATACAGAGTTGTATCACCATCACAATTCTAGAACATTCTCATCGCTCCCTAAAGAAACCCTCACTAGCAGTCATTCTCCATTTGCCTCCATCCTCTCAGTCCTAGACAATCACCAATCTATTTTCTGTCTCTATCGACATGCCTAATTTGGAAATTTCATATGAATGGAATCATCCAATATGTAATCGTTCATGATTGTTTTTTCATGTAGCACAATGTTTTCCAAAGTTCACCCGTGTTTGTATCATGTATCAGCAATTCATAACTTTTTATGGCCTAATACTTTACTATTATATGGATATACCATATTTTATTTATCCATCCATCATTTGATGGACATTTGGATTGTCTCCACCTTTGGCTATTACAAATAATGTTGTAATTATGAATGCTCATGTGTTTTTATTTCTTTTGGGTACTTGCATAGCTAGAGGTGGGACTGCTGGATTTTTTTTTTTTTTTTAAGATTTTATTTATTTATTTGACAGAGAGAAAGAGATCACAAGTAGGCAGAGAGGCAGGCAGAGGGAAAACGGGAAGAAGGCTCCCTGCTGAGCAGAGAGCCCGATGCGGGGCTTGATCCCAGGACCCCGAGATCATGACCTGAGCTAAAAGCAGAGGCTTAACCCACTGAGCCACCCAGGAGCCCCTGGGACTGATGGAATGTATGGAAACTTTACACTTAACATTTTTTTAAAGATTTATTTATTTATTTATTTGAGAGGGGGGTGAGGGGAAGAGGAAGAGGGAGAGAGAGAATCTCAAGCAGACTCTCCGCTGAGCATGGAGCCAGACACAGATCTCGATCCCAGGACCCCAAGATCATGACCTGAGCTCAAGTCAGGTGCTTAACTGACTGAGCTACCCAGGTGACCCTGTGCTTAACATTTTGAAGAATGCCAGGCTGCCAAAGGGCTCAACCATTTTATAAAAGGATCTGCAGAGACATTTGTCCAAAGAAGAAAGACAAGTTGCCAACAAGCACATGAAAAATACTCAGTGTCATTCTTCATTAGAGAAATACACATTAAAACCACAATGAAATTATCACTTCATGTGCACTGGGATGGTTATAATTAAAAAGACAGAAAATAGTAAGTGTTGGCAAGGGTGTGAAGAAATTAGAAGCCTCTATTTTTATAAACACTCACTTTAGCATTGTATACCACTCTGTGGTCACCCATCAGGGCCTCTCTTCAGGAGGATAGTCAGAAGAAAGGCAGGCAGGGGCAAGGGGCTCCATCCTAAGAGGAAGCTACGCTTAAAATGAAAAAGATCACATCCTGTTATTCTACACCACCCTGAAAGGAGCCCTCCACCCTTCCCACATGAACAACTACCTGACAGGTAGATGATGAGCGTGTGGACGAAAACATGATTGGGTGACAGACACACAGAGGGTTAATCAGATTAAAATATCTGCCAACAATCTCATAAAAACCCCTAGACTTAGAAACTCTAATGGCAACCCTCTCAGGTCCCCTCCCTTTCCAGGGGCTTTATTACTCTTGCTCAATAGACTTTGCCTTGCTGCCTACCACTCTTCCGTGGATCTACCTCTTCATTCTTTGAGGCAGCATGACCAAGACTCTTGGGCACTAAAGGAAAAGAAATTCAGAAACACAATGGTGATACTTATCAGCGGAGCCAATGATCTGCTCTCTAATGCTATAAGCTATTGTACTATTTAAATCTTCTTATATCATGGATTTTAAACTTTTCAAGTAATATTTAAAGGAATAACATCCTTTAACGGTATAGGTAGAGATATAATATGGTAAACACATGTAAACATTATAGGATAATAATTTTAAAAAATGAAATTGTTTTTAAGAAATAATACCTGCATTTGGTTAAAAAACTAAACGAGGGGCGCCTGGGTGGCTCAGTGGGTTAAAGCCTCTGCCTTCAGCTCAGGTCATGATCTCGGGATCGAGCCCCGCATCGGGCTCTCTGCTCAGCAGGGAGCCTGCTTCCTCCCCTCTCTCTGTCTGTCTCTCTGCCTATTTGTGGTCTCTCTCTCTCTCTGTCAAATAAATAAATAAAATCTTTAAAAAATAAAAAATAAAAACCTAAATGAAACAGTAGCATACAGTCTATTATCCAAATAAATCTCTTTGCACTCCTAACCATCAGACCCCCAATTCCCCTCCTTAGAAACTATTTCAATTTTTTGCTTTCTGAAAGCATTTCAGCTTCAGAAGGCTCTAAGTATATATTAAACCCTTTTAAAAAGATTATGCCAATGGTAGAGTAATATACAGTCTATACTGCACAATGCTTTTTAATATTTACATATACACACACACAAATATTTATTTATTTTCAAATGTGGTGAACACAAGACTTGCTATACTTAAAAAAGTAACTGCAAACAAGATACCAGTTTGACTACATTAAAAATTACATATGATGGGAAAAGATGCAGACATTTTGGAAATCAATAAAACATTTGTGGCAAATATGTTTTGCTTTTTTCCTTTAAGAATTTACATTGAGAATGATTCTTTATTATTTCTGCTCTATTCTTTGTAATGGCTATAGGATATCCTCTTTTAAGGGTGTCCCATAAAATAGTTCACTGGGATTTCAATACCATTTTATGATTCATTTAGTTGGTCCAGATGTTTTACAAATATTTTTAAATGGTTTTTATTTAGTCATCTTCCATTCAGTCCTACCGATATATATTCCCTTTGAATTTTTATCTTGCATTTTTCTTTATTAAACTAGTTCTAGGCTGAAAGCATTGGTATTCAAAAATGCAAGCACAAAATGTTAATTGAGGTATCACCAAAGGTCATTTCTATTTTTGGCTCAATGAGAACAGACTGACATATCCCTTACAGTAGTAGGGGGAAAAGAAAGTTTTTCTTTGATTTCCCAAAAACATAGACAACAGGTGGCTATATATATATATATATATATATATCCATATACACACATATATATGTAGTATTACATAGCATATATTCATATATAGTGTATATATATGCATATATATATAAATATAATTTTTGAAAAAGTTCCTAAAAATAATAAGTTCACATACATAGTTTAGAGGTTTGGACTTTTAAGAGGTTAAGATATACCTACCAACCTTTTACTTGTTTTTATATTCTTCTATAAATGCAACACACAAGAATTAATGGTCATCTATCAGAAACCAAATGCTATATACATTACTCAAAGTGATTACTTAAGAGGGAGAACATGAGAAGATGGTGGATAGAATCCTAGGCAACAAAGAATGACTACAAATGATTTTGTTTATGAAGAGCTGTGTAAGAGACTGAAAAGTATAGGAAACCCAGAGAGAAGCATTTCAAGCAACTCCACCTGGCCCCGGCTACAGGTCACTGGAAATCACTGCCTTTTCCCCTAGATACCTGCCATACTGCCTCTCACGTGCCTAATCCTTCCGGTCAATACACGTCCCTCCACGTTCTTTCCAGTTCCCCAGTAATGTAAAATCAACCCATCTTGAGTTTCATTACCTCAGTGCACTGCTGCGAGACTGGGATAATTAATGTTTTTTAAGAAATTTGAACTACTGGGTTAACGGTAGGCCAGATAATACTTTCATTGTAACAACTCCACACTCTCAAAGGAGCATTAATGTCAGAATTCAGGCCCCTCAGCAGGATCCCATGGCAGGGGCGCATATCTTGACCTCTTTCAAATTGGACCAAATAAGTAATAAGTTACTTCACCATATTCTGTTCCAACTTTCCATAATCTCTAGTTGTCTTCACATTAAAGATATTTCTCATAAATTTAAGTTGAGTTAAGGTCTCTGCTAATACGAAGATGTTACAACCTGACATTTATAGTTTGCAGCCTGATTTTCACATGTTTAGTATCTCAATGCAGTGATTTATAGTTGAAAATCCTTTTTTTTTTTTTTTTAATGAGAACTCAAACACATGAGAAAGCTATTTAATTTATACCTAGAAAGCTTGTAAGTATGGTGAGGGCAGAAGAATTACTGCATTCCTCAAATGAGAGAATGTTGCCTGGAAGTTTACATTATTTTTTCATTTCTTAATGCTAAAATATTATTAGCTTATATCAACATTATAGTTCATGCATCTCATGTTAAATAACTGATTTCACTTGGTGGATTTTATATCTTAAGAATATATTCATCATGAAGATAAGATTATCAAATATAATTTTATGGTATGCCTAGGGAATTAATCAGTCCTTTCTTAAACTGATTATCTTTCTAGAATCCCCAAATTACTTACAGGTTCTGACAAATTTTGTTACTTTATATACATTTCCCTTTTCAGAGATTTCTTCTTGAAAATGATATTTACTTTAAAATAGTCTTAATCCCAAATAAGCAGCATAAAAACAGACTTTGAATCTCAAAGAATATATTCATCTAGTAAGCAATGGTGGAACATTCTCATGAATTAATGCAAGTATTAGCTCTTTAGAGCTACTTTCCAAGCTGTGGTTGTAGGCAGATAAGGTTGATTCATTAAATTTTTTGGCTGTTAGTCAAATTTGATTGACTTTTTCCACAATATCATCATTTCCCACTAATTTCCATATTCCTAATAATTCATTGGTGAAAGTATAAATATATTCCAACAAGTGTTCTGGTACTAAAAAGACGATTTTAGAATGTACAAAAATGTTAATATAAATTTATAAGAGTAGAATAGGAGGTTATTCTCTCTCTTTCTGAATTTGCCTTTAGAATGGTTACAATGATTATTTTATTTATTTACTTACTTATAAAGATTTTATTTATTTGTCAGAGAGAGCACAAGCAAGGGGAGTGGCAAGCAGAGGGAGAAGGAAGCTCCCCATTGAGCAAGGAACCCGATGCAGGACTTGATCCCAGGACCCTGAGAACATGACATGAGATGAAGGCAGATGCTTAACAGACTGAGCCACCCAGGTGTCCCTACAATGATTATTTTAAAACAACTTATTATTTATTATTTTTTAAGAGAGGGAGGGAGAGAGAGAGAGAGCAAACAGTGGGAGGAGGGGCAGGGGGAGAGAGAGAATCTTAAGCAGGGTCCACACCCAGCATAGAGCCCAACAGGGGGCTCAATCTCATGACTCTGAGATTATGACCTCAATCTCATGACCCTGAGATTATGACCTGGAAGTCAAGAGTGGTACGCTCAACTGACTGAGCCACGCAGGCTCAATGATTACTTTTATGAGAAATGGAGTATATACTTTTCATCTTCCAAGCAATCCTATTTTTATCACTTAAGTCACGGTACTTTTTATTATATTTAAAATTTCTTAGTACTGTAAATGACAAACATAGTAACGTACTTCATGATATAAACAAAACAATACACTAGAAGAATGCATGTATGCGCAATGAACATTCCCCCCCCCATTTCCCCATCCACTCTCATGCCCCAGGTGTAACCCATGTGGAAAGCCAGCTGTGATGCTCTTCAATGCCCTTCTCCTCACTGACTCAATGTCCACAGGCATAAATGCACACCTAGAGAGGTATTTGATTACTTGACTTTTGAAACAAATATATAATTATATTGCACAGTTTACTCTGCACTTGCTTAGTTTTAAATAACAATATGTTGTGGATATTCCTACAGTTCTATATGAATATCCACTATATTCTACCAAGGCTCAAAGAGCTCAAAAAGAGAATGATGGGCAAAGGCTATGAACAGAAAATACGAAGAAAAACAAAAGTAAATCTGAAGAGCTGATAAACTGGAAAGCTTTCAAACCCAACCGGTAAGAAAGGAAATGCTCAAATATTGGCAAATATTCAAACAAGTTAGGATGCTTGTCACAGTGGAAGATGCAGTAAAAAAGAGTAAATTACATTCTTTAAAAGATGATGTGGCAATCTATTGAATAAATACATCTGAAAGATAATCTGTTAATTATCTACTTGTCAACCTACCTATCATCGATCTAACTAGGATCTAGTTATCTACTTTTTTTAACTTTTAACAGAGAAATGCTAAGCATTGTCTAACTTCTAGACATTAATTCCATAAAAAATGTAGCACTGGTATTCAAAATGTAGGCACACGATACGCATGTGAGGTGCTACCATAGGTCATGGGAGGCAAGTTGCTTGAGAGAGATGGGAAAGGGAAAAGATAGAGTGAAGTAACGGAAAAATAAAGGCTACTAAAAAAGAGTAAACAGCTTATGATCTTATTTATGTAAAGTTATTTTATGTATATATATATATATATATATATATCCATCTGCATTAATACCTTAGGAAAAAAGTTAGGTTCCGTATCAAGCTATTATTTCACATTATTCAGGACAAGACTGTTTTACATATACCTGTAACATATCTGATTTTAACTATTTGAAAACAATTACAGTAAAAATGATTCCATGACTGAGAGTGTCTCATTGCCCATTACACTAGTTACAAAAGTTTTCCAAAGTTCACAGTCAGCATATTTCCAGAATATTTTCATTTGTGGTAATGAGTTCTGTTAGTGCTATTAAATGAAGAATTGTAGCAAGTCCATAGTTTATAGGCATATCTTGTGTTATTGCACTTTGCAGAAACTGCCTTTTTTACATATTGAAAATTCATGGTGACCCTGTGTGGAGCAAGTCTACCACTAAATGTACATTCTTCCAACGAGCATTTGTTCACATTGTGTCTCTGTGGCACACTGTGGTATTTCTCACAATATTTCAAACTTCTTCATTTGTATTATACTTGTTACAGTGATCTGTGATCAGTGATCTTTGATGGTATTATTGTAATTGTTTTAGGGTGCCATGAACTGCACCCATAAGATGGCGAACATAATCGATAAACATTGTGTACGTTCTGACTACTCTACTGACTGGCCATTGCCCTATCTCTCCCCCTCTCCTTGAGCCTCCCTCTTCCCTGAGATACAACAATATTGAAATTAGGCTGGTTCATAAGCCCATAATAGCCTCTGAGTGTTCAAGTTAAAGAAAAGTCATGTGTCATTCACCTCAAATTAAGCTAAAAATGATTAAGCTTAATGAGGAAGCCATGTCAAAAACCACGGTAGGCTGAAAGCTAGGCCTCTTGTGCTAAACAGTGAGCCACTTGGTGAATGCGAAGGAAAACTTCTTGAAAAAAATTAAAAGTGCAACTCTGGTGAACACAGAATGGTCAGGAAGTGAAACTGCCTTATTGCTGATATAGAGACAAGTTAAGGGTCTGGGTAGATCAAACCAGCCATACTCCCTGAGGCCAAAGCCTAATCCAGAGGAAGGCTCTAACCTTCTCCAACTCTATGAAGGCTGAGGGACATGAGGAAGCTGCAGGAGAAAAGTTTGAAGCTAGCAGAGGCTGGTTCATAACGTTTAAGGAAAGAAGTCACCTCCACAGCATCAAAGTGCCAGGGGAAGCAGTAATGCTAGTGTAGAAGCTGCAACAAGTTATCCAGGAGACCTAGCTAAGATCATTAATAAAGGTGGCTACACTACACAACAGATTTTCAATGTAGAAGGAACAGTCTTCTATTGGAAGAAAATGCCATCTATTTCTTTTACAGCTGGAGAGGAGAAGTCAATGCTTGGTTTCGAAGCTTCAAAAGACAGGGTGACTCTTTTTTTAGGGGCTACTGCAGCTGGTGACTTTAAGTTAAAGTCAATGCTCATTTACCATTCCAAAAATCTTAGAGCCCTTAAGTGCTATGTGAAATCAACTTTTCCTGTGCTCTATAAATGGGAGAGCAAAGCCCTGATGACAGCACATCTGTTTACAACATGGTTTACTGATTATTTGAAGCCTAAGGTTGAGATCTACCGCTCAGAAATAAAGATTTCTTTGAAATATTACCGCTCATGCATCTGGTCACTGAAGAGCTCTGAGAGCTGTACAAGATTAATGTTGTTTTCATGCCTGCTAACATAACAACCACTCTGAAGCCCATGGATCAAGGAGTCATTTTGACTTTCAAGTCTTACTGTTGAAGAAATACATTTCATAAGAGTATAGCTGCCATATGTAATGATTCCTCAGATGGATCCAGACAAAGTCAATTGAAAACCTCCCGGAAAGGATTCACCATTCTAGATGCCACTAGGAAAAAGAGCGACTCATGGGAAGAAGTCAAAATATTAACATAAACAGGAGTTTGGAAGAAATTGATTCCCACCCATATGGATGACCTTGAGGGATTCAAGACTTCAGTGGAGGAAGTAATTGCAGATGGGGTGGAAATAGCACAAGAACTAGAACTGGAAGTAGAGAGTAAAGATGGGACTAAATTGTTGCAATCACATGATAAAACTTGAATAGATTAGTTCCTTCTATGGATGAGGAACGGAAGTGGTTTCTTGAGAAGGAATCTATTCCTGGTGAGGGTAAATGAATTTTACATAAACTTAGTGGATAAAGCAGTAGCAGGGCTTGGCAATCCATTTGGCAAACTTCCCTGTTGTCTTATTTTAAGAAATGGCCACTGCCACCCCAACCTTTAGCAACCATCACCCTGGTCAGTCAGCAGCCATCAAGGCCAGAGCCTCCACCAGTGAAAAGACTATGACTCCCTGAAAGCTCAGATAATGGTTAGCATTTTTTAGCGATACAGTCTTTTTTAATTAAGGTATGTACATTGGTTTTTAGACATAATGCTATTTCAGACTTAATAGACTACATGATAGCGTAAACATAACTTTTACATGCACTGGGAAATCAAAACATTCATCTGACTCACATAATTGCATTATTCACTCTAATGTGGTGGTCTGGAACCGAAACTTTAGTATCTCTGATATATGCCCATACATTGTGTTGTTGCGGACTGTAAGTAATAAACATATTTTCCCCATATTTTTATCCCATCCACTTCTAGGAAACCTCTTATCCCTTAAGATTTCTTCCACTTTTTTTTTCCAAGTATCCTTGTGTGGCATTTTATGCCTGCATATTTAAAGCTGGCCTTTATCAACTGTGCCACTAGCATCCACTCACTGTGAACAAGAGGCTAGTGTTTGTGCTTGTGGTTTCGACTGCAGTTCCAGCCTCCCGTTGCTTTGGATTCAACTGCCCAAGCGCCACCACTGTGCTATTGTTTCAGACGGGGTGCTAAGAGACTGACGTCACCCACCACAGGCTGAGGAAATATGCTGCAGCATGTGCTCTAATAATGCTGTGCTGTGATATCTATACGCCAAAGCCACACTGCGTTATTCATCACATGAGGAGACTGACTCACTGCCTTTATGCTAAGTTTTGTAAGAGTGGAAACATTTTCCCTTCTTCCTTTCTAGGTTTTTTGGCTGGTCTCATAATTAAATATGTATTTTATATAAAACAGATTAACAGAAAAAAAAAAACCCTCAATTTCCAACATACAGGACCTCATAAAAATATGAGATTCAAAGAACAGCCAGGTAACTGAGGCTTTTATAACATCTTGAGCTAAAGAAAGGAGCAGAGGTCCAGGTATATAAAAGGGGAGGAAGGCCACTCATAGGAAGGCAGAGAAGTCTGGAAAGCATAGGTCGCCCTGTAATGCAGATGAGTTTCTTAGGTAAAAAGGTATCTCTGGTAATAGCTCTCTTCTTGGCATAGACCCCCTTTTCAAGGTAAACTGAGGCAGTTAAGGGGGAGGTAAAGAACTTTCTCAGAATCTTCTGGGTTTTGATTGCCTTTAGCGCAAAGTAACTCTTATGCCAAAATCTGCTCCCCTTCCACTTCCAGATATCTCGCATTGATTTTTGTTTGAAAACAACTTTTGAAACTTTTATTTGTACCTCTACCACCCTTAAAGTGCATATGCAAGCCTATGGGAGGCTTGGAGTAAGATACAAATTCTTATGAAGATTAGCGTGGTTTATTCACAATTTCATTGCTTCCAGGGATACCATTATCCATTGATAATAAAGCCTCCCTCAGCCAAAGGCCCTCTGCCTGGTAAAAATTAAGCTCACGAAGCCAAATTGCATACTTAAGTTTGAGCCCCAACTAATAGGAAATGGTAGCAATGTTTCTTTAGAAGAAGCTGTAGCCTGTAAAATACCCCAAGCTACACAGGAGGGTTTACAGCTCTGAACAGAGACATTCTTATTACCTTGAAGTCACTCTGGGATTTATTGCCATTATGATGGCCTAATATTTTGCAAAAGGTAAATCCTGATTAAATTGTTCCAAATTATATGTGCATTTTAATAGATGTTTTCACTGATGTCATAAATTTTAATATGATTTGGCCTTATTTCTAGGGCAAGAAAATAGTTAATTTCCTACTGAAATGAGATTTTAAATTGGCTATTACTGAACGTTAAAGGAAATACTAAACTTTTTCTGAATATCTCATAATTTCCAAATTTTTATATGGGAGTAGGAAATGGGTCATTTAAGAAACAAATGATATACAGATTAGATTACAGAACATATTGAGGTAATAGGAGTCTTTCACTTTTCTTATCAGGATTTAAAAGATTCTATTTTTCAGCCTTTTGGTTTATGACATTACAGAAACTTCCAATGAAATTAGAGCCTTGTAATTCTACACACGAGGCAGTTTTTCACTGCATAATAAATATAAAACTGTACCTGTACGTTGGGTCTTTCTATAGTTCAGTGCGAGAGATAACTGTCCAAACAAAAACTTAACTGCTCCACATTATCAAACTGTGTACACTATTTTTTTATAAGTAATAAAACTAATTGTGAAACTAAGCCAGTGAAACTTGCCACATACTCAGAGTTACAAATAATTTTGTTCAGTGCTGATGTGAAGCTAAGCATTTGTTACCATGAAAAGCCTATTTGTTGAACAGCCAATAAAGTTCAAAGAACTGGGGTTTTGCAGCCCAGCACTTTCTCTACGGAGAAAGGTGTTTACTGCAAACTTCCTTCTCTTTCGCCAATTAGCACCCGCCAATGATTCAGTCAGAAGACCCCGGCCAAGTAAAGTGTTTGCGGACAATTTCATTGCTGCTGATGAAATGGAAAAGGTTATATAAATTTTGTATTGTATTTTTATTGAAAAGGATCCAATGAGGCATTTTAAGTAATAACACTTAATGTGGAATACATGATGGTTAAAAAGATATGAGTTTCTCTAACTTTTTTCCATTCACCTTTTAAAAATACTGATAAACTAAAATATTAGTAAGCATTTAGGAACTCTTGGATTTTTTTATATAAAATTTTTATGAATGCATTCATTTGCTACGTTGGTATCAGTAAAAATGTTACAGCGGCGTATTAAAGTCTACCTAATTATCCTATCAATGTCAAGCAGTTCATTTTCCAAATGACTAGAAAGCAATTTTTTATATACTTCAGGTTTTTTTTTTTTAATTACAATTGATCACTAACAAAATACATTTTTCTTTCATCAGATTGAGACTCTTTTGAGGGCCTGAGTTCCTTTACCATGATCATAATATAGTAGGCAACACATGTAATTCTAGAGTTACAGAAAAGTAATGTTATATAATATTAAATCATGAATTACGATCATGGAAGAATAGGTTTTAATGCACATAACCATGTTTTGTATAATATTCTGAATTAGTGAATAATACAGTCTGTTTAATAATGAGTTATTATATAACTAGCTTTCACTGTTTTAGTTAATTTACACTGGGTTTACAATTCTACTCATTTAAGAGATGGCTACATTTTAACTGGAAGAGAGTGGCATTTCAGTGATTTTTTTTTTCAAAGAGATCTGTAAATCTGCCAGATCAAATAAAAAATTTTGCAAATTTCTGGAACTGCAGAAACAGAAACAAAGTAACGATTTTTCAAAGTACTAAATTAAAATTCAGTGCATTTTCTTTCAAAAGAACTTGCTAAGTTTGATAATTACATTGGTATGTTTCAGTGAAACATATTATCATGAACATAACTTTGTTTTGTTTTGTTTTATTAATTTATTTATTTGAAAGAGAGAGAGAGAATAAGAGAGAGCATGTGAGCAGAGAAGGTCAGAGGGAGAAACAGACTCCTGGCAGAGCCAGGAGCCCGATATGAGACTCGATCCCAGAATTCCGGGATCATGACTCGAGCCGAAGGCAGTTGTTTAACCAACTGAGCCACCCAGGTGCCCCATGAACATAACTTTGTAAGGGAGTATCAAATATTCTATAATATACAGTCCTTACTGCATATTAAATATTTAACATGTCACATCAGAAAGAAAAAGGGGAATTTGTATTCAACTGTTACCCTATTAACAAAATATTAGCCCATTTATTTTGTTTTCCAGCTTCACTAATTTTTTTTTTTTTAACTTGGACTTTCAGGTATGTTACTGCTTATCCAACAATTCTACCAAAATTGAATGATTTTGAGAAATTATCAACATCACCATGAAAAGTTTCTCATAAGAGAAACCAAAAGTAAATTAGCAGGGCTCCGAATATAAATTTGATTGCCATAATTTTTTTCCAGACTTTAAATACAGCAAGAAAAGGCATTCCACAGAAAACTGATCTGGTGTATTTAGGGGTAAGGCTTGAGGAGAGAAGTATGTTGAAATTTTGAATCATCTTACTCTAGAATTTTTAAGTTTATATCCACATAACTTGAAGCCTATCCATGCATTCAACACTAGGCATCTTTTTGGTAGTATATGTAATAACTTTGTATTTCCATTTTTAGATTATCAGATAATAATTTCTATTTTCTGTTCTTATCACCTTACTACATGAGTTAATTAACTGGTTCAACACTTATTTTTATGTATTATTTACCACGTTAAGCATTAACAAGAGAAAAATAAACCACAAATTCTATTGCCAAATGATCACATGCACTTTAGTAAGGAGTAAGCAGATAATTATACAAAATCTATATGGTCATTCCTAACAGAGATATGTATAAAGTGGGATCCTTAAGTGAGCAGAATTGACAAAGGTGTAGCTATGAGAAATAGCAAGGGGGAGAAACACGATTTGGTATATATGTCAGATATAAAAAAAAAAAGATATACTTAAAAAAAGTTTTTGGGATGTAATTCACACACCCTACAATTTACCCATTTAAAAAAGTGTCGAACTGAATGGTTTTTAGTATATATAAAGAGTTTACAACCATCACCTCAGTCTAATTTTAGAACACTGGAAGATGTATTTATTGAAGGACGTTACAATAAACATTACAAATAACTGAAATTTAAATAATTTGAAATTTAGAAGAAGTACTTGAATCACAGTTTGGGCTGATCACCTAAAAACTTCGTTAGGAATTACTTGGCATGTTTCAAAACGATTACAAATTACATGTAACTTGAAATTCATTCTCCTTTTAATTAATGTTAGCTAGATGGACAGACTTAAAAGAAACAGTTTTCCAACTTTAGTAACATTCAGTGCCCCTTTTGATAAGAATGGAATAGAGCAAGGTAACAATAATTATAATACATTTCATACAGACCTACATTTTGTGTGTTTATTTTTAGGAGAAATTAATTCTTTATTATGGGATATACAAAATAACAAGTTCACTTTAGAACTAAGAGCACAGTTTATTTAACAATCAGAGTTTTCTACTGATTAATTAAAATATTCACAACATATTCATATTCAAAATTCAACGTTTCCTTTTGTAGGTTATTCTGACTTAATTTAGATATCTGCATGTTCAAATAAGTGCAACTTAAAATTTTGCTGGTATAAAGCACAAGTTTCATACACACACACATACACACATATAATAGTCAACTAATCCATTTTGATTTGATCTGATATAAAAAGTAAGTAATATAAGCTTGTTGTGGATATATTTTACTTTTATGGTCCAATACAAATTTGGAGAATTATACCTAGGTTATATCAATTTAACACATTAACATAAATCTTTTATGATCTCCTTCCTTTTTTTTGAGAAGTGAAGTATAGGATACAAGTTTTGAGTAAGACAGAAGCTGAATTGTGCTTTCGTTAAAATTGGCACTTTGGTATAATTCAAAAATAATGTGAACTTGATAATGAAAATGTGAAATGTGAAATTTTTGAGATTTGAATTGCCTTTCAGTGTTTCATTCTCATGTAATAGAATGAAATCATACATCATTCAAATCACATTTTATTGAATGAGAAGACTGATATAACTATCATTTACATAGGTATCTAGTGACTCATCTAATGCTTCATAAAAAATTCTGCTGGACTATTAAAATGATTCTATAAGCCTTCTGTTTTCTAACATCTGGCTTTTCAGCAAGGATGGATTAACTAAAAAAGTCTATAGAATCAATAATTGCATTGATCCAATTCACTTTACTCAAAAATTTAGATTTAGAATATGAAAAAAATACCCCAAAATTTGTATACAGTTGATGCTTGAATGACACGGATTTGGACTGGGCAGGCCCACCTGTACATGGATTTTCTTCAAGAAATATACTGGAAAATGTTTTGGGAGTTTGCAATAATTTGGAAAAAAACCCCAAAAAATCTGCAGATATACTGCATAGCCTAGCATATTGAAAAAATTAAGAAAAACTTAGATATGTCATTAATGCATAAAATATATGTAGACACTGTCTATTTTATCATTTACATAAAATACACACAAATCAATTGTAAAAAGTTAAAGTTTATCAAAACTTAAACACTTGTAGACGATACATGGTACCATTTGTAGTGGAGAGAAACATAAACAAATATAAAGATGCACTATTAAATCATAACTGCATATAATTAACTATAGTACATACTGTCCTACTATAAGAATTTTATAGTCACCTCCTGTTGCTATTGCAGTGGGCGGAAGTGTTTCGATTATCTGCTTAAAACATCCTGCAGTGCTAATCATCTTTTGGGGTAAGTAGTTTGTCTCTCCTGGAACCACATATCACAGTAAAAAGTGATCTCTCCTGGTTCTTGCCTATTTTTCATTGTGTTTAGTGCAATACCGTAAACTCTGAATAACACCATGAGCCCCACAGGAAGGGCTGCTAGTGATGCCAGAAGCACTCTCAAGAAGTAGAAAAAAGTCATGACGTTATAAGAAAAAGTCGAATGACTTGATGTGTATTCTATATTGACATCTGCAGCTATAGTTACCTTGAAATTTTAATTTCAAGTTAAGGATTCCAGCATAAAGACCAATGTAAAAAAAGAAACAGAAATTCATGAAGCTGTACCTGGAACTACCCCAGGAGGCACAAAATCTTGCACTTTTTGCAAAATTCCTTTTTTATCTCGGATTGAAAATGCAGCTTTTACATGGAGGCCAGACTGCTGTAAGAAAGGCATATGTACAGACTCTGATTCAAGAAAAATTGAGGTCAAAAGCAAAAGATAAAGGATCTAAAGCTGGAAAATTTAATGCCAGCAAAGGATGGTTTGATAATTTACAAAGAGATTTGGCTTAAAAAATGTCAAGATAACAGGAGAAACATCTGCTGACCAAGAGGCAGACAAGTTCTGGAACACCACTAACAAAATCATTGAGGAGAAAGGATATCTGCCTGAACAGCTTTTTCATGCAGAAGGAAACACCCTATTCTAGAAAAGAAATGCTACAAAGGACATTATAGTTAAGGAAGAGAAGTGAGCACCAGGATTTAAGACAGGAAAGGATAGACTAACTCTACTGTTTTGTACAAATACAGTCAGGTTTATGATCAGGACTGTCCATAACAGTAAAGCTGTTCACTCCTGAGCCTTTCAAGAGAAAAGATGAATACCAGTTGCCAGTATTTTGATTGTATAACAATAAGGCCTGGTTAACAAAAGCCCTTCTTCTGGATTGGTTCCATCGAAGCTTTTTGTCCCTGAAGTCAGGAAATATCTTGCCAGTAAGGGGCTGCCTTTTAAACATCTTTTGATATTACACAATCCCTGGCCACCAGCATCCCTGAGCTCAACACCAAAGGCGTCAAAGTGGTCTACTTGCCTGAAACATAATGTCTCTAATTCAGTCTCTAGATCAGGAGATCTTAAGAATCTTTAAGATTCATTATATATGGTACGCTATGGAAAGGACTGTCAACATTATGGACGAGAACCCCGACAGACAGAACATCATGAAAGTATGGAAGGATTACATCACTGGAGATACCATTATTGTTATAGAAAAAAGCTGTGAAGGCCATCAAGCCCGAAATAATAAATCCCTGCTGGAGAAAACTGTGTCCAGATGTTGTGCATGACTTTACAGGATTTATGACAAAGTCAATCAAAGAAATCATTAAAAAAAAAAAAAAAAGAAATCATGAAAGAGATTGTAGACATGGCAAAAAAAAAAAAAAAGGCAGGAGATGAAGAATTTCAATGTATGGATCTTGGATCTTGGAGAAATTCAAGAACTAACAGAAGAATTAACAGAAGACAACTTGATGGAGATGAGTGCTCTCATACAAGTGCCAGACAATGAGGAAGAAGACTTAGAAGAAGCAGTGTCAGAAAACAAATTGACATTAGACAGTCTAGCAGAAAGAGTTCTGGTTATTCAAGACTGCTTTTGATTTCTTTTATGACATGGACTCTTTGTGACATGGGCAATGATACTAAAGCAGATAGCAGAAGAAGGATTGATACCATATAGAAACATTTTTAGAGGAATGAAAAAGCAAAAAGACAGAAATTACAATGTCTTTCTATAAAGTTACACCCTGTGTGCCTGGCTCCCCTGCTTTCTTTTCCACCTCCTCCACCTCCTCTGCCTCTGCCACCTTGAGACAGCAAGACCAATCCTCCCTCCATTTCCTCCCCCTCAGCCTACTCAACGTAAGGATGATGAGGACGAAGACCTTTATTATGATTCACTTCTAGTTAACGAAGACGAAATAATCAGCACACTACAGTTAAACTTATCTTTGTATATGTGTGTGTGTTTGTGCGAAAACCTAATAACTGTACAACAAGAACTGTGTGAGACGTTTCTGTGTCATCATCATTATCATCGCCTAAGAATTCGCCACGTAGAACACTGTGCACAAGACTTATATGGAAGTGGACAGCCTATTCTTACATAAGCATAAGGTGAGTGATACTAAAACAAAATTAATAACGTGTTCACTTTCTTACTGTTTTATGACTTTGCTTTCAAAAAATTACATTACCATATATTAGTATTAGATTCATTCATTAGCGTATAGGCTAGGCTACAATGAAGCAATTACACTAGGCTACCATAAAGCAATCGTATTACTGATTTCTTCATTATCAATGCATAAAATCTTTATACCTGTAAATAAATGTGAATTTCTTTCTCACATTACCTTTCCATTTTAGATTTCTTGTGTGAGTAATACATATCACATCCAGTGTGTTTCATGTCATAAAGACAATATCGACATAGGTACTGATGGATGGTTCGTCTTATAAGCTGATGATATAAATTTATGATAGTGATAAGGACAATACAGTACTTATAAATGTATTTCTCTTTCTTAAGATTTTAATAACATTTTCTTTTCTCTAGCTTACTTTCCTGTAAGGATCCAGCATATAAGAAAGCATCAACTGTCATTGAAAACTGTACTTTAAGAAATTCTTAAAGTTATTTTACTATTAAACTTTTAAAGAAGAACCACAATAGATTCCTGATAGTTTCTTTCCTATAAATATATCAAACAATGGATTTTAATAGTGATTAAAAATCATTATTATGATTATTAATCATACATTAAAAATCACAAATATTTTATAGTTGACCAAAGCAGTGGAATAATAAAGAATATAAACCTTATAAGGGATCCTAGAACTTATATATTGGTGTGTATAGTCCATGTGCACCTTTTTGGCAATTATTCATTCCATCTCTGTTTGAGTACCTTTAGTTTTGGGAGAATATGCAGCCTTGAACTGGTCTAATTTTTCTTATTTTGATTAGAAACATTCTCTAGTTTATCCATGATGCCTTAAAAATATGACACTAAGAATGAAACTAATTACTCCATATTACCTCCGCTGCCATGAATTTGTCTTAAATATCCACTGTTGTAAGCACAATTTTTCTTACAAGGTACCACTCGGGAAAGGAAAATAGTTACTCTTGATCTTAATTCTCAAACAATTGTGAAAATTTCAAAATACAAGATAATGGATACTAAGGGTCTTATGTAATGTGATCTTAGACAATTTATAGAATAATTGTTTTCTATTAATGGTCATGCTTATTAGAAAACAGTAAAGAGGGCGCCTGGGTGGCTCAGTTGGTTAAGCGACTGCCTTCGGCTCAGGTCATGATCCCGGAGCCCTGGGATCGAGTTCCGCATTGGGCTCCCAGCTCCACTGGGAGTCTGCTTATCCCTCTGACCTTCTCCTCTCTCATGCTCTCTTTCTCTCTCTCTCTCTCTCTCTCAAATAAATAAATAAAATCTTTAAAAAAAAAGAAAACAGTAATGAATACAGCTTGTGATTTCATAAACATTACTGTTTAGGATGAGAATAATGTGGGATTTGATTTTAAGACATGAGTCAACTTACAGCAAAATACTGTGTTTAGTAGAGTTGATCCTCATAAACTGGTGTATGAATAAGTGAAATATGGCATGATGGTTCTCTGCTTTTAACCCTAATGCATATGTGACATTGAAACATGTTATTCTTCTCTTCAAAGCAATGAAAAATTGGAGCAGAAAAAAATTCAATTTTCTAAAGAGGAACATCATTTTAGGTTTATTGAACTTTTTACACAGATTTCTTTCCAATGAGGTTTGCTACTTCAGAAATCAAAACACAAAAGCAAATTCCTTAGCATGGAATAAATCTGAACTAATGAGGAATTCTTTATGGCCAAATCACAGTAGAACCTCACTGTAAAACATAAATTGGCAGTAAGCACCACAGAAGAAGGTCTTTGTGGAAAAGTTTTACAGGATAGAGGAAAGTATCCTAAAAGAAGTAACACTCTCTTCAAAATCCATCTACTTCATGATTCTTAAGGCAGTAATGTAATTTTTTCTTGTTTCTGTTTAATGTACTTTTTTATTGGTGGCAAAAAGAGGGGTTTCAGACTGTGGACGATTCATCATTGAGTATTTCTCCTTCATTAACAAGATGGTGTTTTGAATGGATTATTGGGGTTTATCCAAAAAAATTATCTCAAGTCATCAATTCACATTAACTATGAGGATTTCGTTGCCTTCTCCCTTTCATGAAGTGGAAATTAAAAGCTGTTAAAATAAAAGGAATTAGGTATTTGGTAAAGTATCAGTTTTATATAAAAAATGTACTTCTCCTGGCATGCATGTCTGAGAAACCAGCCCAGACGAAAGAACTGCACAACTCAGGCAATCCAAAATACTCAACGGTAGAATCCGAGTTAAATAAAAGGTTGTTGTTTTAAGCCTCTAATTGGTGGAGTGGTTTGTTACTCAAAAAAAAATTGGTGGAGTGGTTTGTTACTCAAAAAAATCACTATAAGATTCAACAGTACCTGGTTGATTTCAGATCCCGAGAATCAAATATGCATCTGATCAGCTCAATGCATGGAAACCAGTAAAAACGTTAAAACCTTAAATGATGCAAATAAGAAACAAATGAGAGAAAACGTATATCAAAAGAAGAGTGATACAGCATCTGGATTTTTAGTTTGCATTTCACTGGAGTTAGAAATAAGGGGTGACTATATATAAAACTAAAGGAGTATGACAGAATCTGTATAGAAACATAACAAAGCCAAGTCCTATTTTTACAGTGCATCTAATTTAGGAAAATAGAACTATGATCACGGAAACCAGCAGTCATTTAAAAAAGTTTGAGACATTTTAAAGCAATAACCCAATGGAGAAAGAACAAGTTAGAATAGAATACAAAAATTTCCATACAATAATGACAATTATAATGAGGGAGCATACACAATTTTCTTAGGGAAGAATTTGACAGATTAATAAGGACAAACTCGTTTTCAGTAAGAAAAAAAATAAACCATATTCTTGCATTCTGCATTCTGATCTCAAGTAGTAGTGCAATCTAATAATGTGTCACAGAAATAGAGAAAAGGTATTCCTGAAATCAGAGCAATTATTGATAGTAGTAACATAAGGAAAATTATAATTTTTCCACCATTGGAAAATCATATGTCAGCATCTACCTCCAAGATGTTTTCAGTATCAGGCTGGCATATAATTTATATGAGGTTATATGGTAATACTATTAAGCACTATGAGAAAACAGTCTTAATATTTCTTGAGCACATACATTGTGAATGCTAATTTTACCATACACCGTTTCTTTTCTAATGCTGTGTAACAATCTTAAACAGTGCCTTAAAAGAATAACAACCATTTATTTTGTTTGCAAATCTAGGTTCAGATAGGCAGTTCTGGCTCAGGGTGTCTCAATGGACTGCAGTCAGGTAGTGGTGGGGCTTAACTCAAGGGTTCTTCACTCACATCTATCAGTTACCTGAGCTGGGAAGATGCCAAGAGCCGGAGTTCTGTGGGCATCTCTCTCTCCCCTTTGATGGGACCTGCCTATGTTGTCTTTCCACATGGTAGAGTGATGGCTCCCAGAGTAAGTGTCTCAAGAGATGTCAGCAGAAGCTACCTGGCCTTTTCTAACACAGCCTCAGCAGTCAAGGCAAGGCACCTGTGCTACATTCTACTGGCCAAGGAAAGTATAAAGCTCCACACAGTTTTGAGTCGAGGAAACATAAGCTCCATTTCGTGATGGAAGAACTGTCAAAGAATCTGGGGAAATGTTTTTAAACCACTATACATTTATGTTTTCTTTATCTTTATATATTTTTCCTTTCTGCCTCCAATATGCACATGACAGATAGACTTTAGAACAGCCCATCTGGTTGTATAGATCAAAGATGAATAGCTTCATTTAAATTTAATTATTACTCTAATTGTATATAAAACTTTTTGATTTTCTTCTTCTGTGACTACTTTAAAAAGTTACTTAACACACCTTTGGGGAACAGCTCCTTGGATATGTATGTCTATGTTTTCAGCAATATTTGTAAAAATAATTTTCTGTTTTTATTTTCCAAGTGTGTGAAATACAAGGAAGACTACCTAGAAAAATACTAAGATGGAATATTTCCTCTTATAAATGTAGTGATGACAAAAGAGGCAAAGAAAATTAACACACTCCCTCCTAGTGTAAAGAACAGGGATACAATGTTTAATTTACAGGACAAAATCCTTACCTTTATGTTGAATAAAGCTTGTCCAGTGTGAAAATGAAAATGCAGCTATATCCTTAAGTATGTGATTATACTGACTAATTAGATCAGTGATTTCAAAACTTTGTGAAGTATTGTTTTAATGTACTTCTAACACGTTCCATTGGCATTTTTTTCTTTATTTAAAATTAAATAGATAATTTGTAATTCATCTTGCAAAAAAATGAAAAGCAGACTAAGACATTATTTAAATATGGAGTTGCTTTCAATTTCATCTTAAGCCTATCTTTGGGTCAGTCCGACTCTAGGAGACTACATTGGGGAAATTGTAATACATCTTTCTTCTGTTCTGATGTATTCTTGTAGTTGCTGACATAATTAAAATTTTGGAGATTTCAAGTAAATATTTTAGAAACTGAGCATTTTTCTTTAGTTAATTGCCAAGCAAATAGGTATCCCAGTGTTTCTTAATGTGAGGGCTATGAGTGCAAAGGCTGCAAATTATTAATAATCAGAATGAGAGAAACAAGAAATGGGTGAGGAAATTTTTTACAGTTTCCCCATCCAGTCTAGAACTATGTGAGCAGTTACTTATCAATTCATGACTAAGGTATTTTTAATGAGAAATAGATCCTGTAAATTTAAAGAACTGAGTTGAGAAATTTCCTTGTACAAATATAGTGTTTTAGAGTGCTGAGGAAGAGGCAAGAATAGGCAGTGAAGTTCTGGGAACTTGACTGGACTCTACCTTGAGCTTCCTGAGAGAATATCCTTTACATTGCTTCTGTGCCAGGAGCTGCTGGATAAAAACAGAAAACTAGAACTAAACAATTCCATGTCTAGCAATCTCCCTCCCTCTCTGTGTTTCTGCACAGGGCTTTTTCTTTATTTCGACCTATGTTCCTTGTAAACAGTATCTATGGCTATGGGGCACAGGAGTTTCATTTGTTTCTTTGTCTTGCTTTTAATCTTTATAAGGGGTAGATTTACAGCATACAATTTCTTTGATAGAAAAATCTGCGCTAACTTCAAGATTACCAATTTTGTAGGTAACAGGAAGTGGTGATCTACATGACAGATCGTCTTACCTAAACTACCTCCAAATTCTGCCCAGTTTTCAATGCGACTTTTCCTATAAGAGGAAATCTTGGAGAAAGTCCACCTTGCGGTAAGAAAAAGAGACGATTTGTGGTAGAAATATCTAAAGCAAAGAATAGTCATGCTTAGGTATGCCCTGAACAAATTTTTTTATAAGATTCCTGGTCATGTCAGAGAGGCCCAATATTGAGAGAGACTAGAGACATTATTCATACATACATACACACGTACACGGGCTGGAAGGAGTGCTGACTTGCCTGGCTTCCTCACTTTACACCTCAGTTTTGCACACAGCTACTAGTATGCCTCAGCAACTTGTAGACTTGTAAACACACACAGCTAAGCCAACACAAGTATTCAACTACAACATCCACTTAATAAAATGCAGGCTGGTGGGGTAATCTTTACTGTAAGGACAAAGACCTAAATAGATGAAGACATGTAAGCCATATTCTTGATGGGACATTCAGTGCGATACACATGTAAATTCTTTCTATATTGATTCATGAAGACATAATGGAATTCTTATCAAAACCTAATGGTACTTGTCAGAGAAATTAACAAGTCATTCTTAAATCCATATGAAATAGAAAAGGTCCAAAATTGACTAAAATATATTTAATAAAAAGAAAAATGGTAAAAGATCATTCCAGATAACAAGTTTATCATAGTATTATAATAATCAAAAGGCTATAGGTTGATGAAAAAGAACAGAAAATTAAAAAATAGAACCATGACAACAGGAAAACTGAATAGGGCAAAGACGACTTCCCAAACCAGCAGAGAAGCATGGATCTGTGTTTCAACAACTGGCTATCATATGAAAAAAAAACTGAGATCATTACTTCAAACCATCCATAAGTAGATTAAAAAATGTGAAAGTAAAATTATATAAAAAGCAGTTTTAGGGCACCTGGGTGGCTCAGTCAGTTAAGCTAAATGCTCATAATAGTGGGAGTGCCTCAGTGGCTCAGTTGGTTAAGTGTCTGACTTCAGCTCAGGTCATGATCTCAGGGTCATGAGATGGAGCCCGGCGTGGGGCTCCAAGCTTGGTCGGGAGTCTGCTTGAGATTCTCTTTCTCTCTCTCAAAAAAAAAAAAAGATAAGTGTTTAAAAAGAATTCAAAGGAGAGCCACATGCAATTAAAACCCTAATGGTAAGATAAAAATTGTATCCAAACACTATGGAAAAAAAACAAAACAGAAATTACCCCTGTCAAATTACTGAGTAGCCAATAAATCTATGAAGATACTCATCTTCCATAATAATTAGGGTAATACAAAATACTAAAACAATTTTATTTCACATTCAGCATATTGGGGCAAAAATTACTATTTTTGTACACTATTTTTGTTTTGTTTACTATTTTGTTACTAATATTTTGTTTACTATTGTTAGTGAGAATAAGGAAAAATAGACACAAAACTGCTTTTTATTTATTTATTTACTTACTTACTTATTTATTTTAGAGAGGTGGGGAGGGGCAGAGGGAGAGAGAAACTCAAACAGACTCCATGCTGAGTGCAGAGCCCAACAGGGGCTTGATCTCACCACCCTGGGATCACCACCTGAGTAGAAACCAAGAGTTGGATGCTTAACTGACTGGGCTACCCAGGTGCCCCCACAAAACTGCTTAGAGCAACAAGCATTATGAGCATTTATTTATCTATCTAGAGATTTTATTTCTTTATTTGAGAGAGAGCATGAGCAGGGGGAGGGACATACGGAGAGGGAGAAGCAGATGTCCCACTGAGCAGGGAGCCAGATGTGGGGCTCAATCCCAGGACCTCAAGATCATGACCTGAGTCAAAGTCAGTCACTGAACCAAATGAGCCACCCAGGTGCCCCAACCATTATGAGCATTTAGCACATCTACTAGTGTTGATACAGATAGCTGGAATGTAGAATTTCTGATTGAGTAAATCTGAGAGGAGCTCAACAATATACATTTCTAACAAGTTCCTTGATAATTGATACTGCTGATCTGGCACCGCACTCAGAAACACTGGTGTAGGTTATAAGTGACATTGTTAGAAGTCTTTCCAAGAATGAGTTTAAGAGAGAATATATGAGTATTGCTTTGTGAATCAATGAACGCTTTTTTTTCAATTTTTTTTTTAAAGTAATCTCTATGCCTGATTGGGGCTTAAACTCACAACCCTGAGTTAAAGAGTTGCATACTCCACCAACTGAGCCAGCCTGGTGCTCCTGAACACTGTTTTTTTGTTTTTGTTTTTTAACTGTCAAAATACTGTTAAAAACTAACTTAAATGAGAGTAAAAATGTATGTGGTTATTGCCTTAAATATTATATATTTTGGATATTAGAAACAGAATTCAATTATATTGAGCAGTATTGATACCTATAAATTGTAACAATTACTTAATTCTTTTTTTTTAACAATTACTTAATTCTTGATATGAAATATCACTAAGCTGGATTTATGAATTTAATGTCATCATAATTTATACAAAAGGCATTCTGAAATACAGGGTAGCATATACACATATACATATATATCCATACATTTATACACACACACATATTTAGAAATATATACTCGCCTTCATTGGTATTTGACATTTAGGAAACAAACAGCAAATGGCTATTTGATAAGCAATTTAAACAAGTCCTTTGAATTAAGATCCAAATTTCAATATCACACCAGTTTCAAATATTAAAAGTATTTTAGGATTACTTGCACTTAACCTGATAACTCTCTGGGCTATCTGTGTCTTTGGGAATTAAATATGAATTAGAATTACTCTATGGCTTTCCACCAAAACCCATTAAGGGAAATGTAGCCCAGAGAGATTCTCTTACATCTGACATTGCTTAATGTGCTTACAGTATTAAATGGATACTGTACAACTAAAGATTAATTTATTATAAAGAAGTCATTTGTGTGGATTTTTCTTTTCTTGATATTATTTTCACACCTAAAATTCTTCATAATGAGGTTAAATAAGAGTTACACATCTATTGATTCCTTTTAATTGGAAGAGTTTTAATTGTGATTTCAAAGTGATTTTTTAAAGCGATTTTTAATTTAATGAACATTTTTTTTTCCTCTAAAAATTTAGGTTAATAAGTCACTGTCACTTTCTGGCTGTCCTTCACATTTACATCTTTTTAGTGTATCAGAGAGGCAGTAATGGACTACAAAGTATGAATCAGCACCTTGGCAAGACGTGGCAAAGCATCAAAATTACCTGTGGGAACTTTTTAAAATTACAGATTTCCAGATCACATGCATATTTCCTAACAGTTCTTATTTGTTGTGTCTAAGGAAGTACTCACAAGTGTGATTTTTATTCCAGTGTTGCCTGGAATTGATCTGCCTACAGAGGAACCGCAGAGAAGGTAGGGGACCTTGGGACCACGACGAACGTTTCAAGGAGACCCTGACCTATACCAAGGGGTCGCACTATCATTTTCCAATTGCTGAGGGCATGTAGATATCTCAGTTTTGCTGATCCTGGGCCCCAAATAAGGCCCGGCCATTTCAGAAGAAAAATATCTGAGGAGCAAGCCAGACTTGAATATATGTAACATCAAGGATAATACCATCTGCCTTCATAAAAAGTAGTCTTGCTTCTCTCTGTTCCAGCTCCGTTTCTCTTCCAGTCAAAGGGTTAAATGCGCCTCCTTCTTTTGCCTAAGGCAATACAAGTGCAGGGATTTCTGTTACCAAAGCCTCCTGTTCCTATTGCTTCTAATCTCTTGACAGCTTCACTACCGCCACTGCTTCTTCTGGTTTCTTAGGACACAGCTAATATTGTTGCCCCCTCATAAACTCTAGCTGCTTTTATGAGTTTGGGCTTTTCAGGACAAAAAATGCAGAAAGTTGCAAGACTGACTACATGGTTCAACAAATGGACTCTTCACTGGCTTCTTTTTTAAAAAATAAGTCCAGGGCAAGTCAAACGTATGAGTGCACCTGTGTGGGGCTTTCCTAATGCCCTGTGTATTCCTTGTATTAGGTCATCATTTCAAAATGATCTGGGTGTCTGTTTGTACCTCGGTAGACAAAGACTCCTTAGTATCGGCAGTCATCAACATGAGGAACAACATCAGTGGCAGCAGTGTCATAAGACTATTAGGTAATATTTGTTGAATGCTGACTGCTTTATTTAGCAAACATGCATATAGCACACACTATGGGCGCTTTGCAGACAGGCTGTTATTTCAACCCTCGGAACAATCCTTCAGACGAGATAGATACTATGCTGTTTTACGAGGGTTCAGTTATTTCTCTCAGCAACTAAGCAAAATAGAGGTTCGTATTATTCCCATTTTACAGATGTAGGAAAGGAAGCTTCTATTATTGGTTTTAGAATACTTCCACACTTCTGCTCTGTGCTAATTTTGTACACATATAAATGCTGGAGATCACAACACAAATGAGTCATCGAGCCTTACTGGTCCTGGCACTGTACCAGATCCTGACAGTATCAAGTCCAAATGTTTGTTGGGAGAAGATTTAGTGCGTTAGGGGTGAAGGAATGACTTGGACCATTGAGCAACAATTTGGCAAGTATATACCAGCCTACCCTTTTCTCTGCCTTGAAAAGAATTTAGTCTCCCTTTCAACTAGGGTGTTGTCCTTTGATCTAGGGAGGGAGCCTGAGGGAAAAGACACCAGGGTGGCGGAATTCGGAGCCCTCAGTGGCTGTGTTTAGGTAAACAAATACGAGAAAGACACACCACCAACCAAGAAAACAGCCCCAGAGAAACACGTCTTCTGAGGACTATTTGATCTATTTTGGATTCATTAATATGAATAGTTTGTTCTTCCTCCGCAGATCCAAGATATGACAAAGCCCAGAGCTCTCCATCTGCAAGGCGTCTCTTCGCCCACAATGATTTTGCTATTGTTCTCTGATGTCGCTGATATTTCTAAATGAGTTTTAGTCGGATTAATTATCTTCGTTCTTTGAGATCTTATTGTTAAGTTCTGAAGGCCTCTGTCTAAAAGCTTGAAAATAAATAAACAATGATTCTACAATTTCTGTGCTAGAAAAGAGGCGATATCCTAAAGAAACTAGGATTGTTTTTGTTCTTGAACCGTTTTCTCTTTCTCTCTCTCCCCATCCCCCTTTTCATATTGTTCAAGACTTCCACAGATCTTATTCCCTACTGTTTTTAGAAGGTTAAACTATTTTTTAAGCAGAATTAGAGAACAACATTGCAGCCATCCTCATGTGGCATTTTTTCTCTTTCAACGTAAATGATGGAAATACACACATGCCTGTGTATGAATGCACTGTTCTACAGTTTAGTAGAGAGTATAAAAGTAAATAGTTAAAATTCCTTTTAATAACCATATTTTCAGCATTCTTTCCTATGTATGAGACCAATTTTAAAAGTGACTACTAATCTCTCTACTATCCCATCACCCGTGAGCAGAGCACTACTAGCACATGTCAAATATAGGAATCAGCTTTCCCCACCTTCCAGTGTTATTAGTCATAACTTAAGTCATTTTATTCAATTTAAGCTCTACAGTTAAAGGAGCAGGAGAAAAAACAGAGGAAATGAAGTTATTCAGATTGCCGAGGACTATGGAAGTATACATTTAGTAATAATTTTCAATGATTTTCAAGCACAGAGATGGTGATCCCCATCTGCCCTAAGGTTGAAAAAGAGAGGACCCTCAAGCCACAGTCTAAGAGGACTGTTATATATATCTACTATATATATAATCATATATATATTCATATATCATGAATCATATATATATTCACATATATATAACTATAGCAGGACAGAGTGAAAAATACTATAAAATCATCTGGTACAACCTCCACTCTTTCAGAGAGAGAAAATTCAAGCCCACAGCTGGAAGCTCTGTGTGGAAGGTCATATTGTAGGGAGAGGCCTGGAACCTGCGGATTTTGCTCCAAGGTCTCTGCCTCTGAAAGTAGCTAGATGTGGCACTAGATTACCAGAAAACAGGCTTTCCTTCTCAGAGGGACGAGATTTTACCAAAACTCCACGGGATGAGTTATCATTTTCATTTTTGCACTGATCACTACAGAACACTTTAAATCATTTTCACATGATGCCGGTAAAGGAAAAAGAGAGATTTTTTTTTTCTTTCTTTTTATGATTTTTCTCTCTGGGTATGAAAATTTGTTTGGATGATTCAATCGTCCAGCAAATATATCTTGAGCACAGTGTCAGATGCTGTCCTCAGGAGAACGATATAGTGGGTTTTCCCAAAGAAAGGTATAGGTCAGTGCAATGATTCCAAAAAAATGATATGTGGATAGGTGTATGCTTATATATGAAAAAGTTTTAAGCAGTCTGGGGAGACAATGTTGCAAGTGTTTATACAACCAAATTCTTGGGGCATCTGGCTGGCTCAGTCGGTAGAACATGTGACTCGACCTCAATATTGTAAATTGGAGGCCCATGTTGGGTGTAGAGATTACTTAAAAATAAAATCTTAAAAAAACAAATACATAAAACCTTTTTAAAAAAGCCAAATTCTTTTTTTTTATTGTCATTCCCACCTTTTTGGTGTTAAAATACTTTTCATTTCACTTATGAAATGATATTAAGAGTAGATTTGATATTAGGATTTTTTATTGCTTCATTTATTAAAGAAACAATAATGTTCCATGAAATTAAAAAAAAAACTGGTCTAATTAAACCAATCAGCAATTTTAATACTGAGAAATATGCAGTAATAAATGTGTGGGCATCGTGGAAGAGCACAGGAACACTGTATTTAGTATTGGATTTAGCCATATTTGACAGAAAACAACACGCTACTACGTAAGATAAAATAGATGTCTTACGTAGAGAAGTCTAGTATTAGGCAGGACAGGGCTAATGGGATGATTCCTATGTCCTTCTAGCTCACTGCTCTATTACCTTAGAAAATGGTTCAAAAGAGCTATTGGACTCGAACCAGTTCATGCAAAGGTCTCGAGACGAGAAACAAAGCAAGTAAACTTCTGATCTTTCACCACAAACTTACAGAAGATACTTCTCTCAGAAATACCACTCAATAGATTTCTTATATCTCATGGGCCAGAACTATGTCATATCCTTATTGCTAGATACAAGAGAGTTTGGGGAACAGGTCGTTTTTACCCAGGACCACTATTGCCACAAACAAGACTGGGACCTGTTGGATTGCAGCAAAAAGCAGTTAAGAGGGTCTTCTCAGTTATTTTGTTTTTAAGCACAGTAGTTGGAATAGAGAAAGGAAAAAGAAAAGGATTGGGGGATGACAACAGTTAGCAAAGAACATTTATATATAACTATTTTCAAACACTATGAGGTAACCTGGGTTTTTTAGGAATAATTTTCTTCTTTGTGTGTTTTTCCAAAAAAAAAATCTGATTTTTCAGGGCCCTGAGTGGCTCAGTCAGTTTAGCGTCTGCCTTCAGCTCAGGTCATGATCTCAGGGTCCTGGGATGGAGCCGCACATGGGGCTCTCTGCTCAGCAGGGAGTCTGCTTCTCCTTCTCACTCTCCCTCTGCTCACTCTCTCCCTCACTATCTCTCTCTCAAGTAAATAAATAAAAATATTTTTTAAAAATCTGATTTTTCCCAGTAAAGATGACTAGCAGGCACTTGATATTCTGTACATAGAAATTCTGTACCTAGAAATCCAGTTCTGTGTGTTTTTGACTGAAATAAATGTTAGCTTTGGTAGAATTAAGTTTCTTCTTCCTGTTGATGCCTCTTAAACACAAATAAACTGTTAGAATGACATCAGTTAATAGTAACTTGTCTAAAGATTATTCTATTTTTGCAAATACTTAAGCATAGTTCAATCTTCGCCTTTGTAATTAAAGAGTAAAGTTTTAGTACACCCCTTTCTTTATTGTTAATAATTAAATTTGGTATTTTAGTTAAAAAAGAATGAACTCTACTTCTTTTATTAAGTGTATGGTATATAGATAGATGTTAGAGTTATTTTATTTCACCAACTCATTTTCTGTTAGAAGTAATGTTTTAAACTTAAAATTTCATTGATTTCAGCAAATTTTTTCCATCTTTGTTTTGCTTTGTTTTAATTGGTTTTATTTATTTATTTTTTTAAAGATTTTATTTATTTTTTTGTCAGAGAGCACAAGCAGGGGGAGTGGCAGGCAGAGCAGGCAGAGGGAGAAACAGGCTCCCTGCTGAGCAAGGAGCCCAATGTGGGGCTCCATTCCAGAACCTTGAGATCATGACCTGAGCCAAAGACAGCCCCCTAACCGACTGAGCCATCCACGTGTCCTTGTTTAATTGGTCTTAAATCACAACCCTATTTAATCACTACCAGATAACCTAAACTCATTGATGTGGGATCTCCATATTCAAGTAGCTTTATATAGATGTTTATGGTCCATTATAGCAATAACTGTACACATTTTTAGTTCTTTCTTTTGCAATTCAAGATAAGTCTGTATGGACCAGTATCATCATTGTATGGGTGTGTGTGTGTATGGGTGGGTGTGTGTGTGTCTGTGTGTGTGTGTGTGTGAGTCAGGTAGGGAGTTCCACATTTATTTTTTGATCCACAGTCCCAATATAGTAAATTGACAATACTGTGTGGTAAGCCTCCAAAGTCCAACTGTGATCTCATTGGGTGAGCCATCCAAATTACTCAAAAGTACAAAAACAACAGAAAAGAATGAATCATTTTAAAGTAAACTCTGCCTTCCTGTTTTTAGAAAGTGGTGCACCTTGTCTTTGCTGCCTAGAAAACAACTTGGGAGTTTGTAATTCAGATCTGTGTTTTGATTTTTCCTACTGAACCTAAAAGTTGAGAAATTAATGTCACATGGAAAATCAATCTTAAAGTTTACAGAAGCGCATTCATCAAGAAGTGAATAAAATGAGTTTCTTAACATGGAATTTGGGGGAGAAGAAAACAGATCAAAATACAAAGTTTATGACAAGTTCCCTGAATGATTGTATATTCTCTTTAAGGATGATCTTTCCATAATTGCATTATCTGGTAAAATGTTTGCCTTTGAAAATATGAGCTTTTTAAATAACAGCTTACAACAAATGAAAAAAAAAAAAAACTGTAAAAAGATGTGCAGTGAAGTCTTCCATTCCTACCAGTCCCCATCTAGACATTAACCACTCGACTCCCATCCTTAAGGGTTCTTAATTTCTTATGTAAAATTAATTCTTCAGCCTTCCTGAGTTTCTTTAAGCATATATGAAAAACAACAAACATATATTCTTTTTTTTTTTTAAAGATTTTATTTATTTATTTGACAGAGAGGAGAGAGATCACAAGTAGGCAGAGAGGCAGGCAGAGAGAGAGGAGGAAGCAGGCTCCCTGCTGAGCAGAGAGCCTGATGCGGGGCTTGATCCCAGGACCCTGAGATCATGACCTGAACCGAAGGCAGAGGCTTTAACCCACTAGCCACCCAGGCGCCCAACAAACATATATTCTTATCTCTCTTTTTTACACAAAATGCACTATGCATATTTGTTTTAAACATTGATTTTTTTTTTTTCTCTTAACAATATATCTTGGAGATTTTCATAGCAGTCTGTGGACTTTTTTTAAAGTTGAGGTATAATAAAGTGGTTTGCTGAAGTAAATATTTTGCTTTAAAAAAGTCAGTGTTAATTTTTGGGAACTTTTTTTTGTAATTTAATTTACTCAGCTTACATAGCGTCCTAACTATGTAATGGTATGGCTCTGTGTGTATTAAATTAATTGGCATATTGCTCAATTTATATACTAGGAATGAATTTTAATACACCTACCTTATATTCTTATGAACTCTTTTGAAAAGAGTATACATTGTAGAGGGTATTTTATCAAAATAAGACTATTACCTTTTCTTAAAATACCAGGAAATTCTGTTTGTAAAAAAATTCCCCAGCATTTACTTACTTATGCTTCAATCTCAAGTAGCTTTGATTGGCTGCAAAACGCCCTTCCAAATGTGTTAATCAACACTGATTTGTAAACTTTTAAGGAGCTCAATTTTATCTAAAGGTAAACTTCTAGCGATACTTGGACAGATAGTGACTTGTACAGGCTATTATCACTTAAGTGCAAATGAAAGAGAGGGGTGGGGGAGGGAGGGAGGAAGAGACAAGCTGTAAATATAAATAATCAGGGATACACTTTCCCCACCTTTGTGTGTTCTCTACTCTCATATTACAGTCTCAGATTTTCCAGCAGACACGTACGACCACAGCACTGGAAACCAAGTTCTCGTGTGTATAATTAAATTCTACCTTCCTTAAATGCCTCTTGTTTCATGGGACTTGACCTGGTCAATGAGGTTACGCTTTCATTCGAGAAGCAAATCTATATTATTAAAACCATCCAGCAGTCTGACCAAGTCATGGAAGTCACCTTGCTTTTTTGAGGAAAACAAAATAAAACAAACCCCAAAACCTGAAAAATAAGAACAACCCAACATATGCTGCATTTCTAAACCAATGAGTGGGCTGAATTATAGGACTCACTTTTGGGGGAGGAAATACAGAACACCATCATCCAATAGTGAATATAAAAGTACAGTGAAGACCATTTGACAAAAAGTCTCTACTCGAAAACTCGAGTTTTCACAAAGATGTAAGGAAAATGCCCTACAGAACATTTCATCACAGTGTGTTACATAAATAATTGGCATATGTAACTCATAACATCTATTTAAAATATGTTGTGGTCTTTGCTGTGAGCTAGTTGCAATCTCCTATTATAGGCCAATATACTGCTCATGCGTTCCTTGTGAACTTTTACTTATTACCACCTTTTGCTGCTAAGAGTAGAGGTGAACTAGCATTGCAGTTCACTAGCCATTGTCATTAGCAGTCACTACGAGGCTGCTTTAATTCCACTTTACCTCATTTTATTTTTCCTTTTCTCCCCGATACCCCCCTCCTTTTTTTTTTTAAAGATTTTATTTATTTACTTGTCAGAGAGAGAGAGCGTGCGTGAGTAGAAGCAGGGGGAATAGCAAAAAGAGGGAGAAGCAGGCTCCCTGCTGAGCAAGGAGCCCGATGTGGGACTCAGTCTTAGGACTCTGAGATCCTGACATGAACTGAAGGCAGATGCTTAACCAACTGAGCCACCCAGGCGTCCCCTGGATCCTCCTTATTCTACCTCCTACATGGGCATTTTCTTTGATATCTTTGCTATATGTTCTTAACAATTATCAAATTATAGTCTATAACTGAGGCATATAAACTGAAAGCATTGGAGCCCTGGATCACTGGGTATCCACACATAATTTTGCAAAATACTTCCAAGTGTCTTCCATAAATCCTTGCTAACACTTGGTATTATTACTTCTCTAAAAAGTTTGCCATTCTTCAATGTGTAAGGTAAAATGATTTTCTGCACTAATAGGTTGTGATTCCTAAACAACTAAAAGTTCCACACTGTCATTGTGAATGTATCTTTGTTATTATTATAATCTCACTTATGTTGTTGCTACTATAGAAGTAATGAATTTTTATAAGTTGTTCTGGTATTGGTCATTTTTGGATATGCTTATTAATTACATATAGGAAGGTATTTCTGTGTCTGTAAATATACAATAATGACAGTATTATTTCCCCCTTCCAATCCATAAACCTACTCTTCTTTTGTAATATAAACAAGAAATTATAATATCATACTAAGTATTAACATAGTTGTTCAGTTCCTCAATATAATAATGACTCTAAAGTTTCTTCATTTAATGTAATGTTTTCTAGAAGTTAAGGCAGTTGCTTTATTTTCCCATCCTCCTAATATGTTTTTAAACATATATGGGTGTTGAAGTTTATCAACTGTCCTTTCCCTTCATTTAGTCTACTAATGTGATAAATTACATCAAAACTTTAAAAAAATAATGTTATAAAAAATATTTTCGCTAATGGGAAATCCCCCTTGGAAATACTGCATTGCTTTAATATACTATTGGATTCAGTTACTAAATGTATTACTTAGGATTTCCATACTTATATTCACAAATGAAAATTTTTAAATATTTTTTTAAGATTTTAAAAATTTATTTAAGAAAGAGAGTGAGAGCAAGTGAGAGAGAGCATGAGTTGGGGGGGAGCGCGAGGGACAAGAAGACTCCTCACTGAGCAGGGAGTATGATGCAGGGCTTGATCGCAGGACCCTTAGATCATGACCTGAACTGAAGGCAAACACTTAACCAACCGAGCCACCCAGGAGCCCTTAAAATCTTTTTTGAAAGTCTTTTTTATAGTGTTGGAATCAGAATTAAACTAGATTTATAAAATGTGTTAAATCAACTTCCTTTCATGAATATGTTAGAGATTATCTTTCCATTAAGTGTTTATTAAAACTCGCCTGTAAAATTACTTAGATTAGCTTGTTGACTGAATGCCTAAGAGGTTTTGTTTACTGTGAATTTTCTGTTTTGACATAATTTTATAAAATTATAAATTTTACTCTGAGTATCTATTTAGTTATGTTTCACAGTTGGGATATAGTTTTTTCTTGGTCATTTTTAGTTAAGTATTTTAAAATTTGTAATTTCCTTTTATAGCTTCCTCTTTAACAAAAAAGCTCAGCTTCTTAGAAGCACTTTATTTCTATATGGAACTTTAAAACTATCTGTTTATCTATTTCACAAATACTTTTTGAATGTTTATTATGTTGTAGTTTTAGAGTACGTAGTACACAAAGCAAACAAATAAATCCCAGTCTTTGTGACACATTCACGTGGAGAAGACAGAAAAGAATAATAAATATCATAATTAAGTAAATTATACAGTGTGTTATAAGGTGATGAGTACTATGGAGAAATACAGAATTAAGAGACGGAGATCTAAAATCAAAGATGGGAAGTTTGCAGTTTTAGAGAAAGTAGTGCAAGTTTCCCCTAATTGAAGAAAAAACATCTGTGCAGATTCAGTTTCAAGGGGTGGAACAGAAAGGAGGCCAGTGGGGTGGGAGTGAAGTGAGCAACAGAGAGGGCCCCTTTTACTCCCTGAGGTGGTAGTTGAAATCAACTGACAAGAGAAAGTAAGGAAGTACTGAGGGGGCATGGCTTTAGGAAAACTATGATGGTTTGAAATAGTTATTATGGGCAATGGAAAAAGGAGTCAACTCAGGATTGCCTTTCTGGACAAGGCCAAGGACCCAGTCTGTGTTGGAGTCCATGGACTTCTACACAATCACTGCATGTGTGTGGCATTTCATTCCTACTGAATGAAAAACATTCAGTAGTTCAAAAAGTCTACAACTGGATTAATAAAACAAATTTTCCCAGATGACTGAGGCTAAGGGATAAAGAAACAATGGTGTTAGGAGTTGGCAAGAGATTGGGTGAAGTGTTTGAATTCAGTTTCACAGAGATAAGGAGCTTTGTGTAGGGAAGCAGGTATTTAGATAATAGAGAGGTCCCAGGAAAAATCAAAATATGATGTAGATAAATGCACGTACGCACAGACATGGTTTTTTTTCCTACTAGAGTAGGAAGATTTTTTCCCTATACTTGTGATGGAGGAGGACTAATGGTTAAGAGTCACAGCAAATAATTTGCTAGAATGTAATAGAGTCTCTCTTCTCCAAAGAGAAGAGGCTGATCATCTTCTAATTAATGACTGGTATTCCTGATCTTCAAGGGAGGGCAAACAGTTCTTTTGGTTGTTGTTAAGGAAAGAGTCTAATAAAGTTTTTCTAATGAACCATTCAATCTCATCATTACAGAACAGAATCAGAATGATTCACAGACTCACTAAGTAGAGAGACAGAAATCAGAAAAGTTGTGGGTTAAGGTGTGGAAGAGGAGAAAGGACACTAGATCTAGGAAATATGAAGGACTACCGAGCCTCTTTTCTGAGAGTAGCGCTGTAGGTGGAGGCAGAAACTAAGCCCGGAAGCTGCACTAGATCAGATGACTGACCTCAGGTGTGCTGACAGGTGTCTAAGCCAGGTGTTCTATCACATGAGTGGGAATATTGCTCTATCTATTATTTGCCTGCTTGCTGAGTGAACGGCCATCATGTGAGTGTTTCAACATCTTGTATTCACTCTGAGATTTCACATGTCATGTTGTAACCACAGTAGAGCCCTTACCTAAAATCTTTTAGGACATTAATTCACTCTAGGACTATTAGATACCATTAGTTTCCATTCCCTTCCATTCCATTCCATTAGTATGTTGATAGAAAAGATCATAAAATGTCATTCAATTTTAAGGATTTTACCTAATTTTTAGAACAGCAGATTAAAATGCACTAAAGTTTAAAAAGATAAAGCAACTAACTTGGGGAAATATTAACTATTAAGTTACTATATTTAATACAAAGAAATGCACCTCTCTGATAATGTGCATACATGGTTCTTTTTCCTTGCTATATCATACTAAAATGTACTAAGTATTAGATTATGGAAAATATATGTTCAAATCAAAGTCATTAGATACAACTGTCTCAGAAACAGACATTAATATACATACTTTCTTTTAGATAACTTATTAATCTTGAACTGTGGATCAGTGAATTATTTGTAACTGTTACAGCGAAATTCCATTTCCAATTCAATGAGCTACTGTAGTTAAGCTCAACATATAAACTCAAAACTTAAGGTGTGTTCTTAGAGTCTTATGATACAAATTAATGTCAAATAGATCAGGTATAAACTCCAGCCCTTAGGTGAATTCATTAGCCTGGATTCACAATTTATCAATGTTGTGATATTCAAAGTAGTGTCTTAGAGTTATGGTTTTTTCACTCTTGCAAGGAGAATGTAATAGCTTTCTGACAAAGTTTTGTATTTCTTTCACAAAGTCTATTTGTGTGTGTGTCACTAGAATCATCCAAGGTAACTTACATCTTATCCCCTTAGGTGTTCATTAGGAACTCTTATTGAGTTTTGCTCCTTTGGTAAATGACCCATGATTTCTAGTTTATCTGTGTAATTGAAACTTTCTACATTGTGATGGTTCATGCACGCAAACAATTCCATATAGAATTAGATGATAAAGAGATCAATATTTATTTAAACTATTTTTCATTCCCTTTGAGGTTTTGATAGGGTATATTTTATATTGTAGGGCTTATTTTAAGGTCAACACAGTTTGTTTTGTTTAATTACCAAAAGGCAATTTCTCACACAGTTCATTTCATTGTTAATCACCTATATTTAGGATTGATTTGTATAAAAACAAATGTTCTGAAATAGACTGGTAATGATTAAGAGTCTCATGCCAGTTATTGATGATAGTTATTAGTTCTATAATTTGAAGTATTTTGTATTCATACTGTTACGGAAGAATATTACAGAATGCAAGCAATTTGTTGATTTGTCAAATAAGCTACCAAATGTCATCTATGATCAGATATAACATAAACAAAGACATCAAATGTACTCTAAAATAAATCCAAATCCCTATTATTAAGATACAGCTGTCATCAAATGATTTTTTAATTTCTTCCCCTAGCCAAGCTATAATTGGGATGAAAACTAATTGATATAGCTTTAAAATGCCCCAATTCTAAAACACTAATTTCCCATTAAATGTACTAACCACTCAGAAATCTAGACAATTAATTCCGCCTACATTAGGATGGAGTTTCAGACATTTTTTCCTTGCAAAGTCTGATGTAGTATTAAGAATATTATGGATGTTAAAAATGTAATTGTAAAAGCATTTGTGAATTCTTCAACTTTCAAGTAGCAAAATACCTAAGGTAATAATAGACTGCATATTATTCAGCTTTTGTGTCTGAAATCACTTTTAGAGTTTACTTTGTAAAAGGGATGCTGACTGTTCCTAGATGTTGATTTAAGTAAAGATCTTCCTATCCTCTAAAAAACATATAAAAATACTTTTGATGCATTAGTCTCGAACACAAAATAATATTGTACAGAGTCAGCATATTGATTAATTTATTTGATGCTTATCACGTGTGCTTTGAGAAAATGTCTTGTTAAAATGCTCCACTTATTTACATTACTGTGAAAAAATCAGTAAGTTTTAGATTAAATTCATTCAAATCTTTCCTAGTAGGATATTTCCAGATTAGGAGAGTTAATTTCCTATACAGAGTAGTCATCTTGACCTAGGGCAGTCAGCAGCAATATTTATGATGCTCCATAAATATTCCAAGGGAGAGGATTGCTGCTTTGAAGATAATTCTCTACGCTAGTGAGTCTTCTGTTTGTAGAGGGTTTATTCTAAGGATGCAGAGGTGCCAAAGACTTGATCTGCTCATACTTGTATATCTCAAACTCCATTATCACTGATGTGAAGAAATCATCCCATGCCTCTCTCCTAGCTTCTGGTGATTTGTAGCTGTGTCACTCCAGCCTCTGAGTTCATATCACCTTCTCTGTGTTTCTGTGTGTCCTTTTCTGTCTCTTACAAGGACGCTTTCATTGGATTTAGGCTTTGCGCAAATCTAAATCATTTTCGATCCTTACCTCATCTTGATCCTTACCTTAATTACATTAGCAACGACCCTATTTCCAAATAAGATTGCTTTCTGAGGTTCTAAGTAGACATGAATTTTGGAGGGACCCTCTTCAACCTACTACAGGTATGGAAAAACACTAACATTGGTAAGTGTTAATGGGAAATTACAACCTCCATTTATCGATATTAAGAATTTCTAAAAATTCTTTACTTAATGTATTAACTTCTTTAACACTCAGGAAAACCCTATGAAGTAAATACTGATAATACCACCCCCAATTTGCAGATGAAGCAAGGAGAGACTATCTTTCCCAGTTAGCATATTTGTTAAATGACAGAGCTATGTTTACATCCAAATATTCTAATGCAGAGATTACACCCTTAATCATCAATGTATTACCAAGCCTTCATGGTTAAAATTGAGAAAATATGAAAAGCAAATAAACTAACAATTTTGAAGGACTAATATGCCTAGGTGCCTGTGTTAGGTGGTTTAACCTTAATAAGAACCCACTTTGGTAAATTTTATCATTATCCCCATTTTCTTGCTAAAAGAATGACAGTTAAGAGACAGGAAATTATCTAATATTCCTTGGCTGCTTTCAAAACTCACTGTTTTTACTGTATGCTGCCTTCCATGTTCTAGGGGTAATGGATTTCTTAGAAATACTATGTATATTTCTAGATGAATAAACTTCCAAATCCTGAAAGCAATGTATTGTGGAATTATTAAAGTAATAGACTTCATTTCTCCTCAATTTATAAATGTTTAACTATATCTTTCAAATGTGTTATTAAGTATTTTACAGAAAATACTGTAGTTATAATACCAGTACTCATAAGTGAGAAACAATAGTTAATATATTTTAGGTAATGAGGGTGTCTGGGTGGCTCAGTTGGTTAAGCGACCGACTATTGATTTCGGCTCAGGTCATGATCACAAGGTCATGAGATCAAGTTCCGGGCTGGACTCTATGTTCAGTGGGGGAGTCTGCTTCTCTCCCTCTCCCTTTGCCCCTCCTCCAGCTCTGGCTCACGAGGCTCGCTCTCACTCTCTCTATGCCCCTCTGAAATAAATAATCTAAAAAAAAAAAGATTCTCTCTCTTCCTGTGCCCCTTACCCTACCTCCACTCATGCATACACACTCTCACTGTAAAAAAAAAAAAAAAGATATATAGATAGATAATGAAAATATAAAATTAACAGAATTAAATGGGCTTGGAAAAATAAACATATATAACATTTTAATACATTACTATATACACCATATATATAATATTCCTTAGGCATGGAAATATGTATGCCTAAATTTTAAAATCTTAAAGTAATTTAAAATGACTTAATTTTGTAGCAGTACAAAAATGAATACACTTTTGGGCCAAATTTTAGTTACACTCCCCAAAATTTAAAATTGGAAGTTAAGTGCTCACTCATAGTTCCAGATTAACTATTTTAGAAACCAAATGGAAATCATGGAAGGTGAAAATCTGACCTTCTATAATGAGATTTTTATCAGGCAACACTAGCAAATAAGAAATATTCAGAAATATTTTTCTTTTAAATTGTCTTGTACATAATAATTTTATAAACAAAAAGCTCCATTTTTTAAATTAATCTGACAAGTTTTTGTCCTCCATACATTCATATTTAACTAGCATTTTTACCATATAGCATAATATTTTATCTTTGCATTCTTGGCAATTCATACATTTTGGGGAGAATGGCATATTAATAGAACCCATTGATTAATTTGAAAAAAAAAATAGCCGTTAATTTTGCTTGGCAAATTCCTAAAGAACCCTGCCAATCACTATAAAAAAGAATAAATGAAAATGATTTTATGGAAGTTGAAAGAAAACAAAGTATAGTAGCGTATTTATAGTCTCTACATTAATTTGAACATATTTAAAACAGAGCAAGTCTATGTTCATATTCATGTTCAACTGAATAAAAAATACACTTTAACATACATTTAGTTTGGGAGTCCAACAAAATGCTAAAGGTATATTCAATATTGTGGTCATTTATATAAATAACGAACCACTTAAAACCTTCAGTAGAAGTCTCCATATATACCAGAGGTTGCTCACTAAGAAGACTTGATATAATTACAATTACAATTCTTCTTTGTCATGTGTTATTTAAACTATCACTTACCATCTCTGAAGTAGTGCATTGGCAACATTCCCCAATAGGATCTATCAGCAAATATGTAATGGGAAATAGACATGGAAAATTTTCTCAACGTTACATCAGATGATCATTTATGAATCAATTCAGTAAATATTTACTAAGCACTGACTTGTGATAGCTGTTTTGCTAAGCAATGGAGACTCGTTGCTTAGGGGGAAAAAACACAGGCTATGCCTTGCAGTGGGCACATGATCACACAAGGTTGAAAACATGTGGGGGTGATATTCAAAATTTTTTGTTGACTTAGGAGAGCATAAACAAAAAGTCTGATCAATAATTCAAGAATATGCCAAAGATACTTCTTGGCATTTGAGTTGACACATTCCATCCACAAAGAGCTGTTTTGTGCAAGAGGTTTTTACTTTTTTTCCCCTTTGAGAAAGGCAGAATGAGTATGTGCATCAAAGAACAGGTAGTGACTACTGTCTTTTCTTCTCCTTAGTGAGTGTGATTAGCAATGACTATAGGAGGGAACAGATGTCCTCCCAATGAATATTTAAACATAGATGTGTGTGCATATACCGGCCATTATATTTTTTTAAAGATTTATTTACTTATTTGAGAGAGAGAGAGGGAGAGAAAGAGAGAGAGTGCAGGGCCTAATGTGGGACTAGATCCCAGGACCAAGATCATGACCTGAGCCGAAGGCAGACATTAACCGATTAAGTCATCTAGGGGCCCTGTAAATTTTGCTTTTGATGTCAACTTATTTACATGGCAAATTTATGATATATTAATACTGATACTGTTTTGTTCATGAATTTTCCAGGGAGAATTAATGTTTTTATTTAATTATGCATGTTAAAATAAATCAATAATTTAGGAGAAAATGTTTATTTTGCATAATTTCATCTCCAGAGCCTTGATCACTCTTCTCCTGCTGTCTGCAGATATGGAGCTCACACACAAACAGACACACACGCTTATGCACACACAAAGAGTTTTCACTACTCCCCCTGATATCCCTCCTTATTTCGAATTCACATCAGTACTTTAAAAAACAGGTCAAATACTTAACCCATCCTGCTATCTTTCCCAAATCATGTCATGCCTAAATTCCCATAACAATTACTTTCTGTATCAATTATTTCGTTTAAAGGTTGGGTTTAGTATACTATGCAATGATTCCCATAGTGGGCCCTTCGGAATTGGACTGCTTGGGATCAAAGCTTAGTTTTATTTTGCTAAATATATGCAACCTTGAACAAATGACTTAAATCGTGGTTTCTTGGAAGAACTGGATGAGGTAAGTATATACAACAATGCCTAGAACATTAAAAAAAATTTCTATTTTTATCCAAATATTTCATGCAATGATTTTAAAAAGTCACTAGTGACAAAAAATTTATAACAACAACAGAACAAAACTAATTTTTCCATGTCCTCTTTCCAACTCACCTACCTCATTCCTTTCTCCAGATGTAATCACTTGACCATATATGTACTGTTGTGATCAATGGCACAGATTTGGGAGATTTGGCAATATTACCATGAAGTATTTGCCCACAGAACATTTCAGGGATCACACATTAATGACAGACTTAATCACAAAATACAATCACTACACAAGGATAAGTAACATTTAGTAATTAGATGAAATATATAATAAATATATAAATACAATCAAGGTAATCGATAGACACGGTTAAAAATATTTAGTTATTCTACCATAGTATTTTAAGATTGTTTCTTTCTCTCTCATTCTCTTAAAAAATGTTTTAACTTTTCATATTTGATTAGAATTTTTACTATGTGTATGTTGAATTCTAGAGATCCGAAATTTGTTTGTTTTTCTTCCTACTTTATATGACAACGAAGTAATAAAAGAATATTCCAAAACTGCCTCAGGTTGGGTTTTCTTTATAGCAGACTCTGAAATGAAGTTTAGCCCAGAGAAGGCTTATGAGGAGCTTCTTTGGGATCAATAACTTGGAAAGGGAAGAAGGGAATGCAGAGCAGCTGAACTGGACGGAGGGAGAGGTTGTGTATCTACCGGTGTGCTTTGGCTGATCCCACAGGAGCTCTGGAGATAACACCTAAGAACTGTTCCAAGTTAGGTCAAGACTGCGAGTTTTTTATATCCCTACAACCAGGCTGACTGATATATCCCCAGATCAATCTGTCACAGGATGGAGGCAGCCGTGCAAAGAGCATAACCTTGGGCAAAGTGGTCTACTGCAGCTGAGGGGGTCCTGAAGGAGCCAGCAGCTGCATGTGGTCCACTGACAGCCCTCCCTGCAGCTCAGATAGGAAGTCTTCCTTTGAACAACTGTACTGGTTCAAGAAACATTTTCAGATAATCAGAAGTACCTTGACAAGGTATAATGAATAACAAGAAATGCTGACTGACAGGTGATAAATTAATGAACTGATTTCACTGAAATGAGCTTGTGAATTCTGAAGGCCATTATTTCATTAGGAAAAAGTATTTTAAAATGAACGTATCTGATCTATACAACAATTAGAAATAAATATAATATAGAAGCCTCGTTGTTTGACTTTTAAAACAAAGTTAGAAAATTTGTAGGGTAAAAAATGATATTGTGTGTTTGTCTTGACTTTCAGGAAAGAATTTTAATTCCAGTTTTTGTAAATAATTACTCAATATTGATGGTTCAGTGATTCTTCCACAGGCCACCAAAGGCTATTGTGGAGTTCTGACTCCTATTTTCCAATGGACATTGGAAGATTTCCAGCTTCAATTCACTGAATCGACTGTATTTTTTGGTTCAGTGAATTGGAGACTATCAATCATATGTTTTTAGTACTAGAATTCAGAGCTAAAGAGTATGAAATAAAGTTTGCAAAATGGTAGCCCATAAGCCAAACCTGGCCTGCTGACAAATTTTGTTCATCCTCCTTTATATTCATACACATTATGAATTAGTTGCTATAGACTGAAGTAGTTACTATGCTCTGCCCCATTCTGGCCGATTAGACTTCCCATCTTCATAGACATTAGTTTTGGCCACGTGACTATTTTGGCATGCGGAACGTTACTGACTAATTTTAGCTTTAAGAACTAATGAATGACACAGCACCTTGCTTTTGCCCTGTGCCGCAACTGCATGACGCATAGCCGACAAGCAGCACAGCTGCGGCCAACCCATGATGCCATGTGGAACGGACAGGAAACACATTTTGTTGCTGTAAGGCATCGGAATTTTCAAATGGTCCATCACTACAGTATCATTTTGCCTCTTCTTTAAGATATGCCAACATTTGTGTCATAAAACCTTGTTGTTTAATTTAATCAGAAAACAGTTTCAGTATTGAATAATGGTTGCCTCTTAGGTAAACAGTGCATGATTCAGTTTATCAAGGTGCCCACATAGTTTTTGGCTAGATATCCATCCCCTGTAGAAATTATGTTTACAATTCTGCCCTAAGACCTTCCCTGTCAATCCAACCATCTTATGTGCCATGTGAATTCAAGTCGTATATTAATACTGTTAGAGAATCAAACAAAGAGGCCATTAGACTGAGGTGTTCCATGCCTTCGTGGGTCAAGTAAGCAAACTGAAATCTAAGACAGAATCAGTTCCTGAAAATGCCTCAAGGTGAAGAAGAACAACCAAATACAAACAGTCAACTAGGCTTTCCCAAATAATGCAACTGGTTAAGCTAGGGCCAATCAAATAATTTCCTTGCTTTGTTTCCACGTCTTCCCTATCAACAAACATCCTGCCTTTAGCTGCTGTTCATGGGCTCTCCTAACAGCCTCCTGTTTGGCACTTCTGGGTTAATATTAATGTTTGCTCAAATAAACTCTTAAAAATTTTAATATGCCTCAGTTTGTCCTTTTAACAATACATACAAACATATGCATACACATACACTTATGGTTATCAAAATAATCCTAGAAATTTTTGAAGTATTTCTATTAGTGTCAGAAATAAAACAATATGTCCATTACCAGTCATATGTAACATATTATAGGAAATAATAGGAAATTCACAAAGGGGATAAAAGTTATGAACACTGGAAAGGATGAGAAAAGACTGTTGAGGTTTACAAAAATGCAACTCTCTACCAATTAATCCCAAAAGATTTAGTTAAATAATTATTAAAACTAATATGACATGAACACTGTCTTACAAAAAGGGATATGCCACAGAGCACATGGGTGGCTCAGTTAATTAAGTGTCTGACTCTTGATTTTAGCTCAGGTCATGATCTCAGGGTTGTGAGATCAAGCCCCATACTGGACTCCGTGCTGGGCATGGAACCTGTTTGAGATTCTCCCTCTCTCTCTTCCTCACACACACTTTCTCTCTCTTAAAAAAAAAGGGAGGGGGGGATATGCCATAGCCCATAGATTTCTAGTATACTCACAATACACAGTAACACAACATAATGGAAAAAATAACTTTACAAAAGAAAACACTATAGAGTTCCTTGGGAAAAAAGCTAAAAGAAAATGTGTAAGGCCTTTTTGTTAAATGCCGTAAAACATCACTGAGGATATTTAAATACCATATGAGATAGGCTATAATTTTAAACAGCAAGGTTTATCAACACTATTAAAGTAAGAATTACCATCAATTAATTTATATACTGACTGTAACTATAATCAAAATCCACATATTACCTTAGGGAGCATGATAAAATGATTCTAAAATTCTACCCCAGCAATAAAAATGCAGTAACAGCAAGGAAAATTGTGCAGGGATAAAAAATAATGACATTAAAATGTGTCAAAAACTAAAATAATCAAAATGAATATGGTAATATCTTCAAAGACAGAGAAAGCAATGAAACACCAACTAAAAGAGACTCATAAAATGCAAAGTTAGTGTATGTTGCAAGTGGGATTTTTTTTTAAATGGGTGAAATGAATAGGTATAATATGATTTTATAAACATGTTGTTACCTGAGGAAGAAACTGTAAAAGTCAGGCTGAATTGCATAAAAATATGAAAAATGTAAAATCATCAAAACTCCTTGAAAAAAACCCTCATAAACACAATTAAAAATAGAGAATTTAAAAAGATAGAGAATTTTTATGAAAAAAAAAAGTTATGCTCCAAAGAAAAAAGAGACAGAGAACATGCATTATTGTAGCAGTCATGACTCTTTCAATATTGATATCAAAACCCAACACAAACCAGCTTGAATAGAAAAGGGATGCATTTGTTCATTAAGTTGGAAGACTGATGCATAGCTCGAATGAACTGTTTAAACTATGGCATCTGAACTCTTTCTCCACTTCTCTGTTCTGTGTTCCAGTATGTTGGATGCATTTCAGACAAGCCCTTTTCCCATGATGGCAAGGGGACTGCTGGCAGTTTGAGGATATATCCAACTTTCTCAGCTACCCGCCAAAGAAGAAATGGGATCCCTCAACAAAATCTAAAATAAGCTTGAATTTGCTCTGATGTGAGCTACATACTCATTTTGGACCAATCATGAAGTCAGAGATGAATTCTGTCATTACGCTCGGTAACTTGAATCCTTTATGTGGTATCCCTTCATCCAAGTGAAGAGGACTGAAGGAGGCAGGAGAGATGATTCCTCACAGGAAATAAGAGTCCTGGGGGCGTCTGGGTGGCTCAGTTGGTT
>CM052887.1:22777811-22924499 GCA_028534135.1 Potos flavus
GGAAGGAAGGAAGGAAGAAAGAAAGAAAGAAAGAAAGAAAGAAAGAAAGAAAGAAAGAAAGAAAGAGAGAGAGAGAGAAAAAGAAAGAAAGAGAAAGAAAGAAAGAAAGAAAGAAAAAGAAAGAAAGAAAGAAAGAAAGAAAGAAAGAAAGAAAGAAAGAGAAAGAAAGAGAAAGAAAGAAAGAAAAAGAAAGAAAGGAAGGAAGGAAGGAAGGAAGGAAGGAAGGAAGGAAGGAAGGAAGGAAGGAAGAAAGAAAATAAGAGTCCTGCTCCCACAGTCCTATTCCAGTGAGGGTAAGGCCAGGCTACAAAGAAATGGTATGAGTATGAATACAAAAAGCGAATGACAGCTTAGTTGAAATTTTCTTCACTTTGATTGCTAACAGAACTAGGATAAAAACTCTCAAAGGATGAAATAGCTCCCTCATGCCTCCCTAGTGCTTTACAGAGGCATCCCTGAAGTTTTATACATGATAGCTATGTGTGGCAACCTGCCAGAGTGCTTGTAAGTTTCAGGTCTGTTGTCAAAATTATACCATTATCCTGGTAAAGGACACATTTAAGCACCCTGAGTTCTACCTACCACTACATGAAGGAATTCTTGCTACCCTACAGTTGCACACTCTGCATTCTATTTCTTTTCGTATCCTCGCTCTACCCTAAAGGCGGAGTGGATGCTAGGCATTACATGTATGCCATTTAATGTACAGCAAAAGAAAAATATCACAAAAGGAAAAGAAAAAAAAAACTACAAATAAATGAAAGATGACAGTGGCACTAGTAATGAAATAGATATAAGTTGATGAAACATTAGGGCATTTTTTACCTATCAGATTAGCAATGATTTTAAAATTTTTATTATTCTAATTTGAAAGGAGTACAGAGAAATGGGTACTGTCATACACTGTTCAAGATATTTTAAATTGCTGATACTTCTACAAGGTGATCTGGCATGAATTTACCAAACTTTTTCTTAAAATATTAATATTTCACTAAAATACCATTCTTGACTCTTAGAAAAAACTATATATACAAAAATATATATGTATATGAATATATATGTTTTAAATATAAAATGTTTGTATTATAAAAATAATAGTAATTGATGGGAAAAAATAAATATGTATATAATTAACACTTCATTGATCTACATTATATTTCCATGGCAGAGATGCTATTATTTTCTTAATTTTGAATCTAATGATCAAATTTTGATCATTGATACTTAGAGTTCATTTTGGAGAATGAGTAGTTTTCCCCAATTACATTTAGACTTTTTTTTTTCCAAAAACACGTTCTAAAAGGGCCTTGATTTTCTTAGACTCAAAAATGTGCAGCCATTAGTCAATTACCCTCAATATACTTTGAGAAAGGTTACATCATCAATATTTAAAAGATACACACTAAAATAAGTATATTGTTAGTGGGTTTCCACATTCTGAAAGGAGAGCATCTGGGTAATATAACATGTTCCAGTTTACAAATTTATGAGGTGATATTGAAAATATAATTCATGTTCTGGATCTTGGCCCACAAAAAACTGAAATCCATATATTTTAATGAAACACATGTATTATGTAATATAGTCCATATATATTATTTGGTTACATGTCTAGGAAGCCCAACTCACCAAATATTTTTTCAATACATTAAAAGGCAAATATAAATTACATTAAGAGCTATTGTAAAAATACTAGCTCATAAGCCCATCAAAGTCTGTAAATACTGTTACAGCTCATTTTGAATTTAAAAAAAATGACAATGGAATACAGATGACAGTTTAGCCACAGAGTAATCAATGAACTGAGACAAATAAAAAACTGAAAAATCAACAGATACATAGAAAGCATACTTTTAGCAGATATTTAAAATAAAAACCTGACAAATTTGAGATGAACAATTTTTTTTTAAATTAAAGTGAAATCTACATGATTTTCTATCAAGCGAAGTTTTCCTCCATCCATCTTTCTATGAAAATTAATGAGTATAAGAATCCTATGACACAAATTTTTCCTGAACCAGAAAAAAAAAATCCATTTTATTTCTAGGAGGTTGAAGCAACTTCGTATCAATTTAGTCTAATATGGAATATATTACTAAAAAAAATCAGTTTCTCCAATCCATGTTTTGGAGATCAGATTATCATTAACCTGGAACAATAGTTGAGAATTTTTGTTCTCCTTTGCACAATTACTGAACTGACAGGCTTCAGATTTAGGTGTGAGTGTAAGCCACACTATGACTTTTTGAGCAGCCAGGAGGAAATAGTTAGGTTGAGTTATTTTCATAGACATGGCTTCTAAGCAGCAGTCTGGTTGACCTGGTTAATGACCCAGACATTACCATAAATGTTTCCAAATACTACCACCCATGCAGAGCAAATATGCTGCTCCAAATATTGCTCTCCATGTTCAAAAGCGCACATTCCATTCATTGTTCTTTATACTCTTACACAGTGATGTCATTATTTCAGTGCCAACTGAAATCCTCTCCTTATTAGCTAAATGGTTTCTTTCTCAAAAACAACGAACATAGGATGCAGGAAGCTATTAAAATTAACATACAATCTAGTTTTGAATGAAAAACTGGAATAATAAATATCTAACTTCAGATTTCCAATTCAGGTCTACAAAACATTTTGAGACACCTGCTTTCTGCAAACAATTATACTCGCTAATAAAGGTGCAAAATAACTAAAGTAGTGTGCTTGACTTCAAGATACATTAAATCTAGAACAGTGGTTTTTTAGTCAGTTTTTACTTCTGTGCTCCTTCCAAATATAGCAGTCTTGCTTCACTATGCACCCATACCCTCTTAGAAAGGCTGTTTCGGAATTGCCAGATTTCCTGGTGGACTGAAATAGGACTTATGTGGTTTCCCTAATCTCCTCACTTGAGAGAGGCACAAATCATCTAGTATTTTTGGCATTTGTCGAACACTTATTATTCCCTGGTACTTTTGTTAAGCATTTTATAGAAAATGTATCATTTAATAAACACAACACACATAAAGCAATCTCTGAATTTAGGTACTGATGTGAAATTGGCTTTCCCAGTAAATTTAATCTTAACAAAGTTAATAAATCTCCCAAATTCAAAGTTGTTACATGGATGCGTTATGATTTATACTTAGATCTGCCTGCCTCCAGAGCCACTGTTCTTACCCACTACACTATACTTCTCTTTGATAATAACAATATTCTGTGTTCTTGTTTATATATACAGTGCTATGGAAGAACAGAGGAAGAAATCCTTAATATTTTCTGAAGCAGGGTAGAATTATACATTTAAAAAAGAAAATAATCTTGGGGCGCCTAGGTGGCCCAGTGGGTTAAGCCTCTGCCTTCAGCTCAGGTCATGATCTCAGGGTCCTGGGATCGAGCCTCGCATCGGGCTTTCTGCTCTGCAGGGAGCCTGCTTCTCCCTCTCTCTGTCTGCCTCTCTGCCTACTTGTGATCTCTCTCTCTCTCTGTCAAATAAATAAAATCTTAAAAAAAAAAAAGAATCTTGTTTGTGTCCTTCATACACCGATTGTTTCATAATAGCAATGACATTTAAATAGAATCTTAAAAGTGTAACATATGGGAAACAAGTCAGAGTATTTCTAATAAAAGTATTTCATTAAGAAAGATGCAGGAATTTCTGGTGAAGATTAAATGGTCACTGAAGGTAGAAAATAAATTGTGTTCTTGCAATGGGCCATTGCAGCTCATGGTTTTTGCTTGCTTTGATTTTAAGAACTTTGGTAATTAATGGGGTAGATACATTCACAAAAAATTTCTATGCATTTGATAATGATAGAATAAGTGTTCCCGAAAGATAAGTTTTTTTTTAATCCCCAAATACTTTTATTTTATTTTTTCAGTGTTACAAGATTCATTGTTTATGTACCGCACCCAGTGCTCCATGCAATACATGCCCTCCTCAATACCCACCACCAGGCTCGCCCATCCCCCCACCCCCTCCCCTCCAAAACTCTCAGTCCCTTGTTCTGAGTTCACAGTCTCTCATGAATTTGGAGGAAATCGGAGGGGTGAAAGATAAGTTTGTTGAGGAAAGAACCATCATTAAGTTTCCTTGTTAAAACAGTGTGGAAATTTGTAAATGGAAAGGTATTTGAATTTTTCCATACAAAATAGAGGGAAAAGGTCATTCCAAGCAGTGGGAACATGAGCAAAGATTTAATGATTTAGAGTAGCATTTTGAAGAGAGAGAATACTCAAAAAGTTTCTCGTGTGTTAGACATATTGGGAAGTATGGGGTGATAAGAGATGGGGACTATCAAACGGGGAATTTTATGCTAAGAAGCCTGGCCCTTGAGAAAATAATATCAGATCTGTGTTTTAGAAGGTGTGGCAATGTGGAGTCGTGAAGTAGGAGAGGTATGGAGCAGAGACACCAATTAAAGAAAGGTGAATACAGCCTACAGATTTGAGACAGTGAATCCTAGCATTAAGGAAGTGGAATTGGAAATAGGAGCTACAAAACCAAGTTAGAGAGACATGGGCAAAGAGTGGTCATAGGGAGCGGGTGGTGCACTCTAGGACCAGGTACACTGGAACTGAATAATCATCAGGATAATCACTTGAGAGAACATGTCCATGGCTGGCACCAAGGAGTTTAATGAGGGCAGTAGTAGCCATTTCTCTTCCCACAAGTGCTGAAAGAGTGCTTCCTATCACCTGAAGCCAGTATGTTACCTGGAAACTACTCAGCATGCATGTTCTGGTTACATTTCCCAAGATTTTGCTGAGTCCTCACTAGACCTACCCTCATGTACATAATCCTTCTCTCATTTCCAGAAAGTCATAAGCCCCAGAGAATCAGAGAGTGGATCCTGGACCCCTAAGTGTATAAAAAGAAAAGCCTATTTTCAACACCCGCACTCAAGTATTTCTAAATAAATCAGTTTATTTTTTTGAGCCAAAACAATGGAAAAGCACTCACTCCTATATTGAACTCAAATACAAATGGATTGGTAAAAAGGGAAGGAAGTGTAGTAATAACTCTTTCTACCTTGGTTTTAATAAAGATTACATGATATAATATATATGAAAGTAAAGTTACTTTCAATTCCAGAAGGGTTGTTGGCTTACGAATTGTGCTGCATTATAGCTCTCTGATTTAGCATAGTGCCTTATAGCGTAGGTTTACGGTTTGTATTTGTTGACTTACAGGAAACCCTCATATGTGTTTGGTGGCAAAATATCTTGGAAACTAAATAAATTAGAAAAAATGTGAAGGAAAACTATGACTTCAGCTGTCTCTGCTATGAATACTAAGTCATATTATAAAATGTTCAAGGCAAGTCCCTTTGACATTGCCAAGGAAATAAATACAGCATTAGCATAAAACAATTTTCTTGTTTCTGCAGAATGACGCCTCATTATAAAATCCAGTTCTAAGTCAGAAAATGCCCTTGTTTTAAATTTCTTTCTTGATAGGGTCTAAGAGACATCACTTTCTGGCAAAGCAGGAATTCATAAATGATTTGATCTCATCTCATGCATTAATGACAGGGAAAGGGAAATCAATTTTTACAGTTTAATCCAAAGCATTTAAAATTTAATCAGAAGTCAATTTTCAATTTTCAGTAAGAATAAGACAGAAATGGACATGGGCTTATAATTCCAAGGTCACTGTCTTCTGTAAAATTAGAAATGTGATTTGATTTTGAATGCAGCTTGGACTACCAGTTTAGTTTTATACTAACAATTAAGTCTACATTAAAAACATATTTTAGTTGTATCTGGGGGCAATTTTACTCTTTCATAGTGAAGACTTCTTAGACTGTGATAAACATGGCTAATAAAACTACCATGAATAAAGTATAAGAACATAATAAAAAAACATACAGAAGCTTTATGCTGAATAGGTTTTTACGTGTGAAGAGCAACAATAATGAATGAAGCAGTAATAAAAATATAAGACAGGAAAATGTATGATAAAAGGAATTTCCTGAGTACATTCTTCAACTAAAATCTACTTTTGCCAATTAAATGACTATATAAACTGGCCTATACAAATAACACTTCTATTGCTTTTTAATTTATTACATATATGGAGCTAATGTGTATAAACTATGCCAGCAAATGGCAATATAAGGATAAATTAAACTAAAAAAAAGATCTATTTATTTGAGAGAGAGAGAGCAGGTGGAGGGATAGAGTGAGAGGGAAGAGAGAATCTAAGCAAAGAGCCAGATGTGGGACTCAGTCTCAGGACTCTGGGGTCAGGACCTGAGCAAAAGGCAGACACTTAATCCACTGAGCCACCCTGGTGTCCTGACAGAGAGAGAATCTTAAGCAGACTCTCCACTCAGCAGGGAGCCTGATGCAGGGCTTGATCGCACTACTCTAGTATCACGACCTGAGCGGAAATCAAGAGCCAGATGATTAAATGACTAAGCCACCCAGGTGCCCTTAAATTATTATTTTTTTTTTTTTTGAGGAGAATACGCATAAGCAAAATACGCATAAGCAAATATTTGTAATAAAATAAGAGAAATATGTAACATGCTTTGAGACAATGGAGAAAAAAGTAACCAAGTACACTTCTCCGCCACTCCTACTCCCACCCCTGACCCTGAAGATGACTGGAGAACTGCACACAAGAAACCTTGGGAAATGAACAGGAAATTTCCCAGCGGAGAAATAAAAATAAGGAGCAATTCAAAGACACTAGAAAAAAACTGAGGTAGAACAGACAATAAAAGAGAGTTTGAAACCTAACATTCTATGTTTGTAATTTGAAGATGATACCATATTCAGTGAAAATTTATGGAATGTTTATAGAGATCACAATCACACCTAAGAAGTTACTCTGATCTGGGTGGAGGATGCTTTAGAATGGAGAGAGAGTGTAGATCAATGGAAATAGTGGCAGTGGAAGAAATGGATCAATGATCTATTTCACAGAATACTAGGTGTTATAACACATACCTTAAATGATGTTTTCTCCCTGCGACCTTCCTAGGCATTTCTAGAAGTGGGGATTTGGAGACTGAGGATGCTTCCATCTTGTGCTACTACTATCTTGAGTGCACGACCTCGGGTCAGAGCTGAAAGACAAGAGAGAGCTACATAATATTCCCAGAAGAGATATGAACAGCCAGGTGAAAGTGGTTTTCATCATTCTCCCACTTTCCATTAGATATAACTGTTCATGTGATCCCAGGTTAATCGCAAAGAAGGCGCAAATATAATCTCACCGTGAGCCAAGGAAAAGCAAACGGTTTGATGAATACCTAATCATTTTCTAACACACTCTACCCTTTTGATCATTAAATAATTTAATAATTTTGCTTGTCTTTTATTACATGTAATATACTCATTTCCTCCCCAAAGAGGAAAAATCAAAGTTCTTTCCAGTGACTGCATCAAGCTCAACGTTCTTTACATTTTGGTAAAGCACGTCCCTCTCCAATAGTTAAGCTATGATTTCTTTTATACTGGCAACCTATCGAACAAGTTCTTTAGCTACATCCCCCTGCACACACACGCATGTACACACACACACACACACACACTATGCCCAGTGGTGGAACATAGAAAGAATAGAATTTACTATTCAGAAAGGGAAAGAATAGAAGACACACACTAGATACTGTCTCATTACAATTCTGAAATCCCACGGGGAAGATTTTTTGAAGGTCTACTGCCTTGAGCATAGGGTTACCTCAATCAGGCACTAATTCATTTCCCTAGAAGGAATTATTTTTTTTCTTTTCTCCATGGCCCCTTGATTTACCCACTTGGATACTCCACTATTCTCCCTGGCTACATCTGAAGTGAGCATTATTAGAAAGAATATCTTCATTGGGGCTACAAGCCTCCAAAGGCTGTCTCCCATGTTCATGGAAAATTGGAAGCTCAAGGTTTTGTTATTATTCATTTTTTTTTGTTTTAAGTCTGAAACAGTCAAAAGCTTTAGTTCAAATTTGTGATTTTTTCCCAATAAAATTCTATCAAACCAATAGACTATTGATTTGTTTTACTCTTTACATGTAAAGTTGTTCTACCTCATCTACTGGTGTGTGAGCGAGACTAACACCATCTTGGACAAATCCTCCATGAGGAACTACTCTGTAACCTGAAGACTTTTTGAATACAGTTCCCCACCCCACCCCCGCAACACATTCTTTCTGTCTAATCACTCCCTACATCGATGGGACATGTCCTTGATCTGGTCTAGAGATATGACCATGACACACAACTATTCTCAAACATTTCTTCCTAGGTGATCTACCAGCACTGTCTCCCCAGTCCCTAGGACTATAAAAACAGGCATTACTAGAGATACAGTTATGGAGATTTACTCATCCTGTGGCCACCCAAGACAGGCTTCTGTCTGTAAGTCCCCTTAAGAAACCATTTCTTGGGATGCCTGTGTGGCTCAGTAGGTTAAGCATCTGCCTTCGGCTCAGGTCATGATCTCTGGGACCTGGGAAAGATTCCCATATTGGGCTCCCTGCTCAGCAGATAGCCTGCTTCTCCCTCTGCCTACAGCACCCCCTGCTTATGCTCTCGCTCTCTGACAAATAAATAAAATCTTTAAAAAAATTCTAAAAAAAGGAATATTAAAAAAAAAAAGAAACCATTTCTTGTCGAGCTGGACTTATCGGCCTTTTTCTTCTGTCTCATGGCTCCTTCAGCCTTTGGAAGTCATTTTGCAGATACTTCCCTTTCACAGAACAGTGGGGAAGACCCCTGTTGGATGCCTGAAACCAGAGAGTACCAAACCCTATATATACTGTGCTTTTTCCTATACATAAATATCTGTGTTAAGTCTAATTTATAAATAAGGTACAGTAAGAGATTAACAATAACTAATAATAAAACAATTATTAACAATCTACTATAATAAAAGTTATGTAAATGTGGTGTTTCTCATTCTTTCTCAAAATACCCTATCACAGTGTACTTACCCTTCTTGTGATGGTGTGAAATGATAAAAGGCCTACATGATGAGATGAAGTGAGGTGAATGATGCAGGCATTGTGACAGAGCATTAGGCTGCTACTGATCTTCTGATGATAGGTCAGAAGGAGCATGTACTTTCCAATCAAGGTTGACCCTGGGTAACTGAAACCTTAGAAAGCAAAACTGCAGAAAAGGGGGGACCACTATACTAGTAATCACATAACCAAATTTCTTTTCCAGATGTAGTTCTTAAATATCTTCATTTCATTCCTTTTTACTAACTTGTTTCTTTATTAACTTAATGGTAATCACCTATTTAGGACAATGGGTGGCAAGGGTCTACATATACTTATTGATTTTAAAGATTTTATATATTTATTTGAGAGAGAGAGAGCACACACAGGAGTGGCGTGAGGGGGGGAGGAAGAGGAAGAAGCAGACTCCCAGCTCAGTGCGGAGCCTAACTGGGCTCCATCCCAGGACGCTGAGATCATGACCTGAGCCAAAGTTAGACACTTAACTGACTGAGCCACCCAGGTGCCCATGATTTTAGTTTTATTTTATTCATCTAAGACATCTTACTAGTATTTCATTGTTCAATTCTTTTAAAATACCATCACAATGGCTTGGAGTCTGTAATCAGTTTTTTGGGTTTTTTTGTTTTTTTTTTTCAACTTTGCAAGGCACAGAATTTCAAGACTTTATTCCCCTTTATTCTTGCTTGCAAAATGGCTAGGTAACTCTCAAGTTCCTCTCTTTGATGGTAACACCCTGTTAAAAGTAGTCAATAATGTTCAAAATATACTAATTCTTTTATTTTTTCCCTCAATCATATACCCTACAGTATCTAGTCGAATAGACACATAGTCTGCCTTTCAAGTTACAGCGCATGTCAGTTTTACAAAATGTTTGCACAACATGGATCATCATTTTTCTAAATTTCAACATCAGTTTTCTTGCTGTCCATCTCCTGATCTCTAAACCTCTACAAAATATGTTAGGTCTTTACTATGCAGTAGCCCTCACATAATACCAATTTGTGAGTTTAGGGTACACTAAAGTATGCTCTGGTTGAAAATAAAGCATGAAATCTTATAAAGTTAGTACCAACAAAGGATTTATTTCCTCCTTTTCTCACAGTCTGATGTGTATCGGGACTGCTTCTCTTTGGCAGTTTACCTTCAAGCAAGTACCCAGGGATTCAGTCTCTTTTCATCTTGTGATGCTGATAATTTAAATTCACAGTCCCTAAAGAACATCCAAAAAGGTCCCGGAAATAGCTCAAGAAGTACATATATTATTTTCACCCACTTCCATTGGCCATTAGTTGGAGACCTGGATTCAACCCAGATGCAAGAATATGAAGTGATCCTATGTTTTGAGAAAGAAAAATTTGATAAGCATCTAGAAAGTATATTCAACGTAACTCCTACTGTTGTTTTTCAAAAATAGTAAAAAGGATCAAAATCTGTAGTTTGGAAAATAAAATTAAAAATTAATTACTTTGAAAGACTAGCCCTCTTTAACCCTAACACCTTATCACTAAAATTCTAAATAACAGAATAATGTCATTCTGTTCCAATTTCCTAAAAATAAAACAACTTTCTCGTTTTTTCCAGTGACATCAATTTTCATTTCTTTCTAATTTTCTCTCTTAGACTATCACTTGGCTTTATTGTTTAATTCATTCACTTGATTTGGCAAAAGAAGATTCCACTCTTCTCCCATCTGTAAAACCTCACAGTTCACCAGTGGGAAGCTTTTTAAGGAGAAAAGACACCTGCGTTAACAGTTGATTCCTTAACCTCCTTGGTCCTTTGTCTTCCTTAGAGGGAATACATGATTTTGTGATAGTTGTAATCACTCTTCCTATCTGCCAAAACCAAAGAAAGTGCTGGACCATATTCAGGACCCAAGGTTTTTTTGGAATATGAGAGTACTACCCCTTTGGAGATGGTTGTTGCCTTTATCTCATCCACACTAAACTTTGACATCTGGGAAATGCCAAGGGATGAGTTGCCAAATCAGTCATAATTAAGATTTTGAGACCTGAATCCCTGCCATTCCTTAAGATAACAAGAGTGACTGTAAAGAGTGTGAATCTATAAATTACTCTTACTGCAAGGCCGTAGAGATTTTCACAGAAATGGTGGCGTCATTCTGGCTTTAAATATGCTCAACCTTTCTGGTTTCTGTTGCACATCTTAACCACCTTTCTAAGTCCTAGATTTGGGCTACTGGAATGAAGTTTTATGCATTTCTGCATTTTGAAATTCTCAATTTTCTGGTAATGATTACACCAGCAGTCCCAAATCCTGCTTATTACTTGCAAGATGGCAGATACCCAAGGACTATATCTCCACTGGTGACAAAGGGCTGAGAATTTGAATTAGGTCAATGGTGGTTGTACTGAACTCTTCTCTTTGGCCCCAATTTAGTCTGATTTTGTAAAGAATTGAGTTTCTATAGATTGGTGTAAAAACTAATTTAGAGTTCGGTTTTACAAGGGGATTCTTAGATGTCATTAATCTAGCAGCCTCATAATTTTGAGATGCTTTGCTATAATCTACTCTGAAATGTTATATTTTCACCTTAGCAACTTTAACTTAGGTGTTATCAATGTAAGTTCTCTTTGGCTTTCTAGTGTTATTCCAAGAGTCATGATGACTTACTATTCTTTGTTAATGGTATATATATATTTTCCAACAGATTTCTTTTCCCCAACACATTGGAAATCACAGAAGTGTACTTGCAATTTAGGTCTAAAATTATGATTTTAATCTTAGGACCTAAAACCTAGAGAATGACTCCCAAAATGTAACAGTTATAAACCAAAAAGCACTGAGATTAGGTTTTTTAATTTGACAAGGAAACAGTCTAACAAGTAATTTCAAATCATAAATTCTTTACTAACATTAAAAATAAATAAATGAAAAGTCCACGCTACCCGGGGTCTAAGAACACACTGAGTTTTTGGATATATTAGATGTTCATCAAAAATGAAAAGTCATAGGGTTTTTATTTTTATATTTCAAAGTAGAGGTTTTATTTCTTTAATGTTTCCACTTCTGACTTCTGTAACTCTTAATTCATGTGACATTTTTCATTACATCATTTTATAGTGCAAGTAACTGAGAAGTGTATTCTGAGACTATGAAAACTTTTAAACCAAGTTTTAGTAGCAATCATAATTTACTTAGTGCTCTACAATCTCCCATAATGACCCATATTCTTTTATACTAGCCAAGTGCATAGTGATTTTGCAAGTTCAACTACATGTACCAATTTGTCTGCTAAGAATGGACTGACAAGGATAGTGAGAAATCCCCTCTTTAATATCTACTTTGCCAGATTAAAAACAACAGTGCTGGAACAGCACATTAGTTACACACTTTGGAGGCTTCTGCACCTGGGAATTGAATGGCTGATATCAACGGCATTGGTGTTAAACAAAACCTCCTTCCATACAAATTAACTTCACACAGGCTTCACTTTATTAACACTAAATCAAAAGATATTGAAAGTGGTTTTTAATGGTTACATCTGCTGCATATTTAGAAGAATACTGATGTCGAAAGCAGTGTATTTCCTAGAGAAATACTTTTCAGTGGGCAAGTGCAGGCATGGCCTCAAAGTCAATGTTAATATTATTCTTTCAAGTGTTTTTAACGAATATAAACATGACCTTTTATTGACTCATTTAAGACTCTTAGTGGAAATCTTATAGTTCATGTTACAATAACTGATCTTTAGGGATTCAAGTGGGCAATTACTCAGCTAAATAAAGGGATTGCTTTTCTAATCTGCTCTTGTAATATTTAGTTAACATGTTCAAAACAAAGCACAGGGAGACATTATTTCTTGTTTCCTTTTTCTTAGGAGTCAGAAGGGACTATCAATGAGCTCCTGCAGTGCCATTATAAACTGGATTTTAGAAATGCATTATTTAGAAGTTCTGTACAAATCTCAGAAATGTGAAGCAGAGAAAAAGTTTAAAAAACACTATCTTAATATTCAAATTGGCAGAGCAAATTTTTGAAGACACTGTGAGAAAGAACATATCTCCCCCATGATTTTAAGTTAATAATTAAAAGCTATGCTTCCTCTACTCAACCAAGGAAGCATAAAATAATTTGAGAACAAAACTATTAGAGATATTCTTCGAGCATATCTGAGAGACGCATTCTTGGGACTGCAGCTATCAGTGCTGAATGTGAATATTTTTGTAATGAATAGTCTGAAAATCTATCATCACTGTCACTGAAGATCCAGTATCAAATCAGAGATATGACTTGGGTGAGAGGCTAGAGAGTTTTGGATTATGTAGCTAGAATAGCACCCAAAGCAGGAGGTTGTGAATATTTTCTAACACCTGTTCAGAGGCACATACAATAAAATAAAGTTTCCTTAGGTAAACTCCAGACAGATAGTGACCGAGCTGAAACCTCAAAATAGCAAGGGCACGTGTGTATAAACAACTTGATTCCGGAGATGGGTGTTCACTCAGGGTTACTGTGGAAAATCTGGAAAGTGGATAGTAGTGTATTCTCTCTCGACAGTACAGGCTCCGGGAAGCTACCTCTCATGTCCTTGGGGTTTGGGTCCCCTTCTCTTTTTAGATGTGCTCTCCTAGGAAATCTCATTCACCAGTATGGTTTTTACTTTGATCTATGAATGGATGACTTTCATACCCTTCCTCCAAGACTGACTCCCTTTCTGAACTCCAGACTAGGCCTTTTCTCTGGTGACTCACAGCACTTCCCCGCCTGTGTCACTCCCTAGTGGTCAGCATTCAGTCCCTCCTGTAATCCCCCAGCTCCGAGGGTAGCACAGCCCCCTCCACGGGCACTTAAGTGGAAATCCTGGAAATAATTTAATGGGGAAAATGTCCAAATATATTTCTACAGAATTTTTTCTAAACTGATTTTTTTGGGGGCGGCGCCTGGGTGGCTCAGTCGTTATGTGTCTGCCTTAGGCTCATGTCATGATCCCAGGGTCCTGGGATCAAGGCCCACGTTGGGCTCTCTGCTGGGCGGGAAGCCTGTTTCTCTCTCTTCCACTCTCCCTGCTGTGTTCTCTCAGCTGTGTCTTTCTCTGTCAAATAAATAAACAAAATCTTAAAAAAAAATTTTAAGTGATTTTTTGGGTAAATGATCAGGATATATTTATGTAAGGTGTTCAAAACTTGTGGACAGAGCAAGAGTCTATGATAATATATACAGATTGACAAATATTAAATGAATGCACTTTAATCCCCACACAAAACCTGTTCTTGCAAGTCTTCGCCCCAGTACAAACTCTTGTTGTTTGCCTCCCCAGGGCAAGGGTTGATGGGCACTTGACCTTTTTGGTTCCACAAAAAGCTGTTAAACCAGATTTCTGTCTTCAGAAAGGATTTTCTAAATCCTTTACTTTTTTTAGCATTTCAAGAACCAAGCCTGGAGGGCTCCGCTGAAAACATTCTTCCATACTATAGGAAAGAAACAATTGAGTCTAAGGCTTTCTGTTCTGTGTTGGGAAATGGTCATCGAGACTGGGGAAGAAAACAGAAGTGAGAGAGCAAGCTAGGGAGTTCCACATACAGCGTACGGAGCTCAGAACTTTCAGAGACACTCAGGATTCACATCTACGCAAATTTTCTTCCCTGGGGTTTCATCAGAGTGTGGTATAAGGCCTAAGATTAAGGTCTACTACTATGTGTGCCTTGCTACATGGGAAATTGGAGAGGGATTTGAATGGCCTAACCACAACTTACCCTCCCCACTCTGGATAAAGTCCCCTGGCCAAACAACCTGTTTATCACTAGGACCACGTGCATTTCCTACTTATCTCTGACTATTGATTGGGCTTCAGTCTCCTGGCTGGTACTATTATTCAAATTAGCCATCATTTCTCTGTGGGAAACAGAGATTACCTCACTCCCCTGATAATGCAAAGCCTGCCTCCCACAGGCCCTGGTGCAGCCCCCACGTGGCCCTGTGTGATAGGTGGTATTCTCTTCTCCCAAACTATGAGTCCCTGGGACTAATAAACTATTGTCACTCTCATCTACCCAGCACTGGGTGTCACATGTTCAGCCATCTCCATCCTAAAGAGGAGAATCCCTCCCTTCTCAACAGGATGAAGAGCTGGCAATTAAAGCAGGGAAGCATATTAATCCTATACGAGGCTCTCACATTGCTTCTAAAATTATTCGTTAAATATGTGTATCTGATCATATTTTTCCCACTGGGATGGTGGCTTGCTGAGGCCTTTCAGTTGGATTTGTAGCAAAGCTTACAACATCTTCCATTTCCTGCCTCTATTTCTCTCCTTACTTATTTCACCATATCATTTTGCTTCCTGTCTTTGCTTCAGCCACTCTGAGTTGTGTTTAAGTGTTGAGTACACACTATCACTATTTTTCTCCCCTTCTAGGCCTCTGCTTCCCCATCATGAGTAAATTACCATGTACTTCGCATTCAAAAGTCAGATGAATTATTAATGGTTTAGGAAAGTCTTACTTTGAGGCATCAGCCTAAGTCAAGCTGATCTGTTAAGCACTATCAAAACTTCTAAACCTCCTTTATTTGATGTTATTTATTTTAGGCTATGCTCTCCCCTCTGATCTCAAATTGTAAGACCACAAAACACAGAGCAGAGACTATGTCTTGTTCACTGCTATATTCTCAATGTTTTGTCTACAGTAAGTTTTCAGTATTTAATAACACTGAATTACAACTGAAAGAATATATCCTCTAAATACAATGGGAAATGAAATGACTGATGTTATAAATTTAGGAGCTCAGGGACAAGACTGTCATGGACTCCTCAATGACAGAAGCAAAGAACCACTAGGAAGCTGGTGTCACGGGATTCCGAGCCAGAGCTACATGGCAATGTACCTCTCCACCCATCTTGGCAAATCCTAATGATGTGGTTTTGGAATACAGGTGCGGTTCACACCAGTCAGAATGGCTAAGATTAACAAATCAGGAAATGACAGATGTTGGCGAGGATGCAGAAAAAAGGGAACCCTCCTACACTGTTGGTGGGAATGCAAGCTGGTGCAGCCACTCTGGAAAACTGTATGGAGGTTCCTCAAAAAGTTGAAAATAGAGCAACCCTATGACCCAGCAATCGTACTACTGGTTATTCACCCTAAAGATACAAATGTAGTGATCTGAAGGGGCACGTGCACACAAATGTTTATAGCAGCAATATCCACAATAGCCGAACTATGGAAAGAACCTAGATGTCCATCAACAGATGAATGGATAAAGATGTGATATATATATATATATACATATATATATATGTATACACACACACACACACACGCACACACATATATACAATGGAATACTATGCAGCCATCAAAAGAAATGAAATCATACCATTTTCAATGATGTGGATGGAACTAGAGGGTATTATGCTGAGTGAAATAAATCAATCAGAGAAAGACAATTATCATACGATCTCTCTGATATGAGGAATTTGAGAGGCAGGGCAGGGGGTTTGGGGGTAGGGAAGGAAAAAATGAAACAAGATGGGATCGGGAGGGAGATAAACCATAAGAGACTCTTAACCTCACGAAACAAACTGAGGGTTGCTGAGGAGTGGGGGATAGGGGTAGGGTGGCTGGGTGATGGACACTGGGGAGGGTAGGTGCTATGGTGAGTGCTGCAGAATGTGTAAGCCTGGTGATTCATAGACCTGTAGCCTTGGGGCAAAAAACACATTATATGTAAGGTAGGTAAGTAAGTAAGTAAATGAATAGAATAGAATAGAATAGAATAGAATAGGATAGAATATTCTAAAACTTCATCAGGAGTGCACGAGGAATGTCATATATATCCCATGGGGGGGTGGGGGTTGTGGCATGTCAGCTTCTGCTTTGTCCTCAGCTTGCCTTCTGTTCCCTCATTACTAATATTTTTAACTAATACTTTTTCTTCAATCTCAATTTCTTTTCTCTTCTTGATATTGTCATTGGGAACACCAAGGCTCTCCTGCTGATTAAATAGATAATAATTCTCTATCTTATACCAAATTCCCAAATTGAGATCAATATTATATATCCAAATCTTGTTAAAGAACCTTGTGCTTAATGGAAATCTGGGGTGATACTCATATTTTTTTCATGTATTATGTATTATGAAGGAAATTTAACTGATATCATCTGTTTGCTCGTTAGGAACTGCCAAAATTATCTTTCTTCTTTAAGTAAACTGAAAACAAATGATTAGGGGTCTTATGCCACAACCACACAAGACTTTTTCTATGCATGCTGTGTTTATCCCTCCAGATCCGTAAGTTTCTACAAACTGTGTCCCACATGTATAAAGGCATTCTGAAAGGAAGGGTATTTTTAAAATCCATAGAGTACCAATGTGCATTCCACACTGAACAAGCACTATTAGTACAACTTGTGTGTTTTAAAGCACTTGGACACTTAAAAAGTCTTGGTTTTAAAATGATTCCTATATAAAACCATTTCCATCTAGGGTTGAACGTATGAAACAATCAGCATTGTCTTTTTGTCAACAACACATTATTCAGAAAATAAAATACACAATGTATTATATATATCGCAGTAAGTCCAAGTTCCAGTTCCTCTTTATATTCTCTTTGAAGATCTTGCCCAATCTTTATATCCACTGAAATGACGAGATATTGTATTTTTAAATTCTTTGAAAAAAAATAACAGAATGGAAGAATAAAAGGAAAAGGAACAAAATTTACTAAGGAGTCAACTTTTTTTTTTTTGGACAGAAAGGGTTTTTAATTGGGAACTTCGCATATAAAGACTTGCATATAGAGACTTGATCATGCTAAGTATACTCTTTAATCCCCACTCCCTATTTCCACCATCTTCTCACCCACCTCCCTTCTGGTAATCATCAGTTTGTTCTCTATAGTTAAGAGTCGGTTTTTTGGTTTGTCTCTCTCTCTCTCTTTTTCCCCCTTTACTTGTTTTTTCTTTGAAGTCCACATATGAGTGAGATCATATGGTTTTTGTCTTTCCCTGGCTGATTTATTTCACTTAACATTATACTCTCTAGCTCCATCCCTGTTGTTACAAATGGCAAGATTTCATTCTTTTGTTATGGCTGAAAAATATTTCACTGTGTATATATATATAAATATAAACACATCTTCTTTATTCATTCATCTATTGATGGACAACAGATACAACAAATGGACAATGGCTGCAACAAAATCATTAATGAAAGAGGGAGGAGAAATAACAACCAACACCACAGAAATACAAACAATTACAACAGAATACAATGAAAACCTATATGCCAACAAATTGGATAATTTAGAAAAAATAGATAAATCCCTAGAAACATATAACCTACCAAAACAGAAGCAGGAAGAAATAGAAAATTTGAACAGATACATCATCAGCAATGAAATTCAATCAGTAATCAAAAAACTCCCCGAAAAACAAAAGTCTGGGACCAGACGGCTTCACAGGTGAATTCTACTTAATATTTAAAGAAGAGTTAATACCCATGCTTCTCAAACTATTCCAAAAAGTAAGAGGAAGGAAAATTTCCAAATTCATTCTCTAAGGCAGTATCACCCCAGTACCAAAACCAGATAAGGACACCACAAAAAAAAAAGAACTACAGGCCAATATCTCTCATGAATGTAGATGAAAAAATCCTCAACAAAATATTAGCAAACTGAACCCAGCAATATATTTTTAAAAAATCATACACATGACCAAGTGGGATTTATTCCCAGGATGCAAGGATGGTTTAATATTCACAAAACAATTGCTGTGATACATAACATCAATAAGAGACAGAATGAAAACCATATGATCATTTCAATAGATGCAGAAAAAGCATTTGACAAAGTACAATATCCATTCATGATAAAAACCCTCTGCAAAGTAGGTCTAGAGGAAACACACCTCAACATAAAAAAGTCCTTAGATGAAAAGCCCACAGCAAACATCATATTCAATGGGGAAAAAACTGAGAGCTTTTCCCCTAAGATCAGGAACAAGACAAAGACGTCCACTCTCACATGTATTCACATAGTACTGGAAGTCCTAGCTACAGCAATTAGACAATATAAAGAAATAAGAGCCATCCAAATTGGTAAGGAAGAAGTAAAACTATTTGCAGATAACATGATACTATACATAGAAAATTCTAAAGACTCTACCAAAAAACTGCTAGAACTGATAAATGAATTCAGTAGAGTTGCACAATGCAAAGTCAATGTACAGAAATCTGTTGAATTTCTATACACTAATAAAGAAGCAGCAGAAAGTGAAAAGAAGAAAAACCCCATTTATAACTGCACCAAAAACAATAAAATATCTAGGAATAAATTTAACCAAAAAGGTGAAAGACCTGTACTCTGAAAACTACAAAACAACGATGCAAGAAATTCAAGAGGATTCATAGAAAAGGAAAGGCATACCATGTTTACAGGTTGAAAGAACAAATATTGTTAAAATGTCTATACTTCCCAAAGCAATTCACAGATTTAATGCAATCCCTATCAAAATAACAACAGTATTTTTCAAAGAAGTTGAATAAATAATCCTAAATTTGCATGAATCACAAAAAACCACAAATAGCCAAAGCCATATTGAAAAAGGAAAGCAAAACAAAACAAAACAAAACTCACATTTCCAGAGTTCAAGTTATATTACAAAGTGGTAGAAATTAAAACAATCTGGTACTGGCATAAAAATAGACATATAGATCAATGGAATAGAATAGGAAACCCAGAAATAAACCCACAATTATATAGTCAATTAATCTTTGACAAAGGAGGAATGAATATAAAATGGAATAAATACACAGTCTCTTGAACAAATAGTGTTTGAAAAACTGGGCAGCTGCATGCAAAGGAATGAAACTAGATTACACCAAGATTTCATTCTTTTTATGGCTGCCCATAAAAAATAAAAATTTTGTGTATTTTTTATACACAAAAATAAACTCAAAATGGAGTAAAGACATAAATGTGAGACCTGAAACCATAAAAATCTTCCCAGTGAGCACAGGTAGTAATCTGACACAGGCTGTAGCAACATTTTTCTAGATATGTCTCCTGAGGCAAGGGAAATAAAAGCAAAAATAAACTATCAGTATTACGCCAAAATGAAAAGCTTCTGCACAGAGAAGGGAACAATCAACAAAGCTAAAAGGCAACCTACAGAATGGGAGAAGATGTTTACAAATGACATATCTGATAAAGGGTTAGTATCCAAAACATATAAAGAACTAATACAATTCAATAACCAGAAAAACAAATAATCCAATTAAAAAATGGGCAAAAGATCTGAACAGACATTTCTCCAAGAAGACATCTAGGTGACCAACAGACACATGAAAAGTTGCTCAACATCACTCATTAGCAAGGAAATGCAAATCAAAACTACAATGAGATAACTTCACATCTATCAGAATGGCTAAGATTGGGGCGCCTGGGTGGCTCAGTGGGTTAAAACCTCTGCCTTCGGCTCAGGTCATGATCTCAGGGTCCTGGGATGAAGCCCCGCATCAGGCTCTCTGCTCAGCAGGGAGCCTGCTTCCCTCTCTCTCTGCCTGCCTCTCTGCCTACTTGTGATCTCTCTCTGTCAAATATATAAATAAAATCTTTAAAAAAAAAAGAATGGCTAAGATCAAAAACACAAGAAACAACAAGTGTTGGTGAGGATGTGGAGAAAAAGAAACCCTCATGCACTGTTAGTAGAAATGCAAACTGGTGCAGCCACTGTGGAAAATACTATGGAGGTCCCTCAAAAAATTAAAAATAGAAATACCCTATGATCCAGGAATTTCACTACTGAGTATTTACCCCTGAAATTCAAAAACACTAATTCTAAGGCATACATGCATCTTGATGTTTATTGTGGCATTATTTACAATAGCCAAACTATGAGGAGTCAAATTTAAAATCAATATAAATGTGCTTACACTCAAGAGCTCCTCGCCTGACTTTGGTGGTTCTCTTATGGCCCTTGTCCAGTTATTCCTAATATGACAGTTATTTTAGTACATGTCGGATTCTTTTTTGCAAGCAGGCTGTTTCTTATATTCACGTTTATACTTCTATAAAATCTAATACCGTCTTCAGCACACAGAAGCTTCTCAATAATTATTCGTATTGAAATTGGTTTATGGATATTGCAAGTTTGAAGCTTTGGAAGTCCCAATTTTCTGCTTCTCATATTGTGAGAGAAATAGAACAAGACTTTCCCATTCATCCCTTTAATTAAGGGAATAATCAACTCTTGTTGCCAAAGGAGAACACCTGCTCCATAGAATGGGATAACTTAAAAATGTGAACCAAATATTGGATTTTACCTTATATTTAACAAAGGGACATACGTAGAAGGCTGTTCATTAGCATACTTCCTAGAGGGTATATATGGTACAATGCCCTTTATGGGTGATCGATATTAAAATATATTATGAACTATGTCATTTTATAAATCATAGTGACAGGTTAGGCAGACTCTTAAAATTATTTTAAGTGGTTCGTTTTAATATTAGTATAAAAATAGTTTTCTTTTCAAAGATTTATTTATTTTAGAGAGAGAAAGACAGAGAGTGGGGTAGGAGGAGCAGAGGGAGAGAGAATCTCAAGCAGACTCACCCTTGAGCATGGAGCGCCCATGCAGGGCACAAAAAGGGACTCAATCTCATGACCCTGAGATCATGACCTGAGCCGAAACCAGTAGTCAGATGCTTAGCGACTGAGACACCCAGGCACCCCAGTAGAAAAAAAAAAAAAAAAACCAGTTTTAATGAAGACTACATTTGTATTTAAAGAGCTTTCATTTACTGCTAAAAGCTTATCAATTTTATAAATATTTTAACATGTTATAGAAATTTTTTAACATTTTTTTAATGTTAAAGTTCACATTGTTATCATTTACAGGAAACAAACATTTAGTCTTTAAGTTATATATCTAGTGCTTTTAAAAAATATATAATTATTCTTACTACTCCTAACTTCTAATTTTTACCAAATACAATATATTTAAGTTATACTCAAATTGTGTCATTAAGTACATCAAGATGTTGATGGATGAAATTGAAAGATTTTAGGATACTAAATACGTTGCATATTTGGTTGTGACAACAAATATTTATAATATTATTGTTAAGGCATAAAGAATGTCATGAGAGCCCCCCTTCAAAGCGCACAAGAATGATTCATGAATCTCATAGGAAAATGCTCCTGAAAATAGTAATTCTCTTCTGGAAAGAGAAAAAAAAAAGTTTTTTCCTTTCTTTTTCATTGCTTTTTCCCTTTTTAAGAAGTAGCTATAAAACTGTGAGTAAGTTTAAGAGAACAAGTTAATTTGGGAAGAAAAAAATGCATTTAGGCTGAAACATTTTGAATTGCCATCAAAAGTTTTCTAATTTACATTCTTTTTCCTTATTTGGTGACCCTCAGATTTAACTTTTAAAGCAAAATCTTGCAAAGATGGGAAAGAAAGTAGTAACGGAAATTACTACTAAAATCCCTCAAAAGTTAATAGAATTGGTCTCTTTTTATAAGTAGCAATATTGTTTGATCCTCACATAGCATTTTCTGTTGGTTCTATGGAGTGTTTTGTTTTTTTCTTCTTCCTTTCCTTCCTGCCTCCTTCTCTTTTGCTTTCCTCTCTTTCATAAGCAATCTAACATATGACACTTTCCACACCACCTGTCTGGCTGCCTGTGGCGACCCTGGCATGAGAGGCTGCAGTTGTCCCCACCAACCGTGCAGAGACTGCAGGGACCCCCACTTAGAGCTGTCAGGGCCACATTCCATAACTCCTGAGAACACCAGACATTTATCCTACCATCTTGGGCCATAAGATTCGCTCAGAGAGTTAAGTGAAGAAAAAAATTTAAAAATACGTTTTAGGTGTTTTTTTTCTTTTTTTCTTATTTCACCTATGTTCAGCCATCAATCAAGAATACACTAGGAAGACTGGACCAGAAGAAATTCTGAGCAGCAGATACAATTTACCCACACCAGCCCAAGCCTATGGCTCTTTGTTGGGGGTGGGAGACAGAGGCTTCTTTCCTGCACTGCATAGGAAGTCCCACATTCCTTTATGCAAACTGAATCCCAGTGGACCCCAAGATAATCCTTCTGAAGAAGGCTGCAGTCTCAGACACCTGTGATGGTTAGTTATGTCTGCCAAGCTGAGACCCCCACTGCTACAAGTAGTTGACCTTCTGTAGCTGAAGGACCAAGGTGTTTGAGTATGATATAAGTCACCATAGATTTAATGAGAGTCTTCCTACCTTTACCTCATATTTAAGCAAGTACACAAAGAGAACAAATCTTCAGAAAGAGAAAATGCAAGATAGCTTCATACAGCTCCACACAGAAACATACTGTGATCCTAGAAATTGCTAACTACCAGAGGCATCTTTCAAATTGTATCGGAAGCAGAAAACCTGAGATCTCCACAAGCAAATGCAAAGATTACTAGATCAATAAAAATCCAGGTGATGGGAACACACAAATTAAATCTGCACTGAGAATGTATGTGTAGCTGGGTGGGAGGGTGTGTGTGGGGAGGAGTGGTGTGCGTGGCAGGGAATAACGGAGGGGATTTTACAGCTGGTTTTAAATGTCCCAGTGGGAAACAAGTGGCCGTTAGATCCAAAAAAAAAAAAAGTGAAGGAAACAATGAAAAAAGATAATCTGTAATGAAGACAATGACTTTATATTCAGCTAGCTAAGTATTCTGAATTTTCACTATTTCCTGAATGGGGAAGCAGTGAAAGTTTATGAGAGAATGACTATACACTTCTATTTTGTATTACCCATCTCTCTGCATGAAAATATTACCAAATACTACTCCATGAACAAAATTGTACTAATAATATATGCAAACATATAATATTGTTTAGTATTTGTAAAGTCCTGATTAAAGAACACCTGTTCACATACTTTTACCTATGGATAGGTTTTTAACCATGATTTTTACGCACTAAGTAGCCTGAACAGGTAAATAAGTCCATTTTCACATTCATGTTCTATACTGAATTACTATACTAAACAACTGCTATATATTCACTTTTTTCCAATGGTGCCAAGTTACGGATGCCAAATGTCTAATGGACATCTACGGTGCCAAGTTATGGATGCCAAACATCCAAAAGGATGTTTATGAGAATATATCATATATACCATATATATCGCATTAATGGCAGTGTTACCTGTATTACCAAAAAAAAAAAAAAAGGTTATTTTTAATTCCCTACCCACTATCATAGAAGGCTGGATACTGGTTCATAGATCTTTTGTCTGCTGAGAGGAAACACATTCGGTATTTACAGTAAATATACTTTCATGTGTGTGAGGACGATATGAAGCAAAGGTAAGAGGATCCAAGACTGGATAAGCTGAGACAAAGAGAAGTTGTTCTGTGTGAGAAATGGAGCGATGTATAGAGGTGATTAGTGGGGGATGGAAGCCTGGTGAGGGCAGAAGTCAAGAGAGTAGTGGGGGCATTCAGAGAGATGTTTGCAGGAGACGACATAACATGCACGCATGTACATGTTATGCCACGATGTGCGTGATGTGCATTTTTCCCTCTAGTCAGATACAGTCATGTTAATAATAGCTAATGTTTATGCAGCACTGATTATGTGCCAGGTGCTATCCGAAGACCTCACATGTATTTAATCATTTTAGTCAGTAGTCATTAATCACATTAAACCTATATAGTGAGTAAATGATTTCCATTAGACACATGAGGAAACGGACGACAAAGCAGTGACATGATTTGTCTCCCGTCACTCAACAAGTTGTACAGCCAGGATCCCAACCCAGGTTCTGGGATTGGTGGTCCCAACCTTGATGCTGTACTGGGTTTTCTTTTGGTAAAAGAAGAAAACTGCTATGGGCTGCTATAAGGTTGGCACCTGATGGAATTAGAGGCTGTGTGCCCAGCCCAAGCATATTTTGGTGTCAAGTACATAATAATATGATGGAAAGATTTATAGATGAGCTCTTTGTGTTTTATTTGTTTAAGAAGTTTTATTCTGTGCCAAATGGCTTGATGTAACCTTAAAAACCATTAAAGCATTGTTTCTCCGTAACAGCTCTAAACTTGCTTTTGGTTTCAGTATACTATGCCTTTGAAAAACTCATGGGGTATTTGCAACATGCATGCTTTTCCAAGGCGACACAATTTTTAGAGATAGCTGACTTTCTTATTGTGTTCCTTTTTCATTAAATAAGCTCAGAGTGGAATATAAATGTAGTAGGAACTAACTGCTTTTATTGCAGATTAATTGCTAAAATATTTATAATCTGTGGCTTTATTGACTTTAATCCTCATGATAGGGAAGAAGTTTCAGATTATTTGTTTCTTCTTTTAAACCAGTTAGCTCACTGAGTTTAGTCCACAAATATGTGCTGACATATACGTTCTTACTTTCCCTGCAAGTAATAAAAATAAAGTAATTATATTCAGCTTCCTGTAATCATCTCTTTCACAAATAAATGTCAGAACGTCAAGGTTAAGCTCACATACACCTATTCTGGAAGACTGCTTTCTTAAAAAAATAAGAGTAAACTATAGGATTTTATAAGTAGATATGACATCACAAGGGTTAAGATTCCTGCAACTCTTTTTGTAGGGTTTCATTTCTTTTTATCGTTCTTTCATCTCCCCCTTTTTCTATTAATGACCTGGCTAAATATGATATGATTCAGAAAAGTGAATTTATTCATGATCATTCTCTTGGGAGACAGACTCTTTCAGTACCAATTTGAGGGCCAGTGTCAATCAAGACCGACCTGCACAAGAGATGGAAATCAGCAGGAACATCGTTTTACAAGAAGCTGACCTCTGAATGGAGCCTATGTAGTCAGATGGCAGATGTTGTGAGTAAATCACTGGGATGTCTACCATCAGCCACCTGAGTATTTTTCAGTTCCCACGGAATAGCCATAAATTAGTAGGAGTGCTGAAAAGTCTGTCGACAATGTCGCATGCCTGGGGTGACCAGGCTTTCATCTTTTCTTAGATAAACAAAGTAAGGATCAATCTTAATATGATTAATAGGTTAAAGGGACCACTTTATTTCTTAACTTGTAAGATAAATGGAGACTACCTTTATTAAAACTTTATAACCAAAAGCTCCTAAGTCCCATAACAATTTGTTAAATATCCATATCTTTATTGAAATTAATAAATAACGAGTATCTAGAGAATGAAATATTCCCTTTAAGGTCAGATTAGTTGCTTAAACAAAATACAAGTGATTCAGAAGACAATATATACCCACAAATATAAGCTATATTTATAAATAAAATGACAGTCCAGTTTACTGAACTCGTCTAATTCCTATTCAACATTTTAAGGATTTCCAGGCCTTAGGTGAGTTTCCATTATTTCACAGGAAAAAAAAAAAAAATGGCATTCTTCCACCTTCTTATGACTATTAGGAGGTTATTTTCAATTTTTATAGTTCAAGACACACCTGTGCTGCTACCCATATAAATAAACTTAATATATTGCAGTTGTAAAATTCCTCTGATGGTTGGAATTTTGTTCCCGAGAGATTACCTAATACTAAGTTTCAGAATTTGTTTACCAGAAGTTGCTGATGCTTTAACCCCGCTCTCCTTGTCCCCTGCCCAAAGTCCCTAGACTTGTTCTACTGGGATTGGCCTCAAAGGCCCAATAATGACTTTAGATTACAAGCCCAGAAGCAGAAAACAGTTTCAGCCATCAAATTCACTTAATATTGGCCTTGCTTCTGTGGTAGTCTTATGCTGCTCTAGAAGGCTGCCCTACCAATGAGCAAATCCCCCAGTGCCAGAGAAAAAGGTCTACTCTTTGGTTAACAAAATTCTACACTTGATCTTAGCCAAAAGGTCGAGAAGCGATGGTTAACAAAATTCTATATAATTTTATCATTCTCGTTTCTGTGCTATGATCTGCTTGGCCATGACCTTCCTTTCAACTCCCCATAACACTTTACTTGGGTCTCTCTTATAAAACTTACCTTATTTTGCCTTGTATTGCAGTTATGTTTTTACTTATTTTATTGAATCATTAAGGATTATAATCATAGAGGGAAAGTAGCATCTTTCTTTTTCTGCACCTATTCCATAGCACCAATTAAATGTTTGTGACTTTTAATTGGCTTTTGCTTTGGTAGATGAGCCCAATTTGGGAAATTTCAGTTTGAGTAATTTTTTTTAAAGGGGGTATTCTAAATAGATGGTTTTTTTTGTTTTTTGGGTTTTTTTGCCCTGCATATGATTATCTGATTCTCAGATTCTAAGCCTAACATTATGAAAAAACAGCCTGATCCAAATCCATCGCGAGGTTTATATTCTATTACATTCTGTTCCTAAACACAGCAGTGATCTCATATCACGTTGTTCCTATTTTAAGGTTGTTCTAATGTTCATCCCAACAGTTTTGCAATAACCATGGTTATGTGTCATTGAACAAAGCAAGGAAAATACTGTAGGCTCAGGAGGGCAGCAGAATCCTGACGCCTCACAGATCAGGAATGAGTAGCTCCTCAGTAATGAAAGAGGAGAACAGGTGCAGAATTAGCCCCAGAGAGAGGCATCTTGGTCATACAGAAAGCTAAGAGAGTTCTTGGGGTCTAATTTGTCTCCCAGTTCCTAAATAAAGTATAGCAAAATTAAACATGCCCTCTTTCTCATCTATAAAATGCAGACATTAATACATACCTCGCAAGCTGCTGTCAAGGATTAAGTCAGGGAATATTCATTTAACCCATTTACTGAGGCTCTATTACATGGTATTCTCTGGTCAGAACATGTCTGGACCACTGTGATAAGATATAGATTAAATCTGGGGCCAACAGGTACAGGTCCAGAGGGATAGTGGAGGAAAGCAACCATACTAAAGGAGGTATAAATTAGACAACCGGAAATGTTAATCTTATTAAAGTAAACTGCTTAAAGAGAACATAGAAGATATCATTTGGCTAGCCTCCAATTCTGGTTGATGTGTTCACTCTGAAAAATAACTTTATAATAGTGGGCATCTCCAAATAAAGCTTCAGAATAGACTATCTATTGTTGATGTTGCAGAAAGAGGATGTTGAAAAGTGAATCCTAAAATGTCCCACAAATAAGATTTTCTGTGACAGTGCTTCCCTACTCTGCAGTGCTTTTTAATACCAAAATCCAATTCTCCAGACCGCAAGTGGGTAACCAACAATTCAATTCAATTCTGACACCAACTGCCTGGACTTATTGCAGAGCTCACAGGTTAAGAGCTCAGTCCCACAAGACTGCCTCCACTCCACACAAGTCTCAGGCCTCCTGTACTTCTGATCAAACTAGCTGTAAACTGATATTTCCATAAACTCCTGATCATGTTTAATAATTTGTCACAATGGCTCCCAGAACTCAGGAAGGCACTTTATTATAATGGATACAACTCAGGAAGAGCCATATGGAGGGGATGCATAAGCTTCCATGCCCTTTCTCAGCATGCCATCCTGTTGGCAGCTCTATGTGTTCATTCCAGAAGCCTGCCAAAGCCTATTGTTTAGGGTTTTTTATTTTTATTTTTATTTTTTATTTTGAAGATTTTATTTATTTATTTGATAGAGAGACAGGCAGAGAGAGAGGGGTAAGCAGGCTCCCTGCTGAGCAGAGAGCCCGATGCGAGGTCGATCCCAAGACCTGAGATCATGACCTGAGCCAAAGGCAGAGGCTTTAACCCACTAAGCCACCCAGGTGTCCTGTTTAGGGGTTTTTAATAGATGTTTCATCATGTAGGCATGAATGAGTATTAACTCAATCTCCAGCCCCCTTCCCTTCCCAGAACCCGGGGGGATGGGGCTGAAAGTCCCAGGCTTCTAAGCAAAGTATCATCTTTCTGGCGATGAGCTCCCATCTTAAAACTGTCTAGGGGCCTGCCAAAAGTTGTCCTATTAAAACAAAACATGTTTCTATCACTCAGGAAATTTCATGGTATGAATGCCATACCTTTACACACACACACACATGTTGTTATATAGTATATGTGCTGTTAGAACAGGTCTAATGTTACATGTGTGACTGACTCTCACCTTGAATTATAGAAAATAACAATGCCTAGTTAGATTCATCAGTAAAGGGGCAAAGAACCAGGAAATTCTTGACTGTACCTACAAAGGCAAATGTGGATGACAGCATTTTCTTAAATGACTGCAACGATATTTCTCATCTCATCTAATCTTACAACTTTGACACTTCTTCCTTGAAGAGGTGAGTCCATGTTCCCTTCTTTTAAACCTGGTGGGAGTTTTATGATTGCTCCAACCAAGAGTCAGTGGAAGTGATACCATGTGACTTTTGATATTAGGTTATAAAAAGATTATAGCTTCCATCTGGCTTGCTCTTTTTAGCACGCTTACTCCTGACAAGCCAGCCACCACAGTGTGAGGAAGCTCAAACTAGCTTTTGTGGAGAGACTCTATATAGAGAGGACCTGAGTCTCAGTGGACAGCTAGCATCCACAAACTGGCAGATAATTCTAGCTCCTACACTTCAGGATTTGCATTTTTAGGTTTTGGCTATTTCTGAGTACAGAGAAGTCATCCCTGTTATGCCTTGTCTGAATCCATGTCTTGATCCATAAAGTTAGTGGTATAATAAATGGTTATTTTAAACCACTAAGTTTTGGGGCAATTTTTTACCTAGCCATACGTATAAGTCAAGGATCTCAAAAGAAACAGACTGATAGAACATGATAATAGATAGACAGACAGACAGACAGAGACAGACAGTTGAGATCATTGTAGGAATGGACTCATGTGCTTATGGAGGCTAAGTCCCACAATCTACCACCTGCAAGCTAGAGACGCAGGAAAGCTATAATTCAGTCTAAATCTGAAGAACCAAGAACCAGGTGGGGACCACTGGTGTTAAGTCCCAGAGTCTGATGGCCCAAGAACTGGGAGCTCTGCTGTCCAAGGGAAGGAGAAATAGTGTCCCAGCTCAGGAAGAGAAAGAATTAACCCTTCCTCCACCTTTTGGTTCTATTCAGGCCAAAAGATTAGAGGATGCCTGCCCACATTGGTGAAGGCAATCTCCTTTACTCAGCCTACTAATTCAAATAGTGATCTCTTTCAGAAACACTCTCACAGACATACCCAGAAAAAATGTTTTACCAGCTATCTGGTAGTTCTTTAGCCCAGTTAAGTTAACACATAAAATGAGCTGTCACAAGTTCACCCCTTAACAACTTGACACCTATACACATCTCCTTAAATAGTACTTAATCTCCAAATAAAAGACAATAAGTAGGTTTTAATTCAGCCTAACATGATACAACTATCCTGTGTATAACCAAAAATGCATTAATCCCTTTCCTAGAAGTAAAGCCCGTCAGTGATGTATACTGTTCCGATATCTGATAACATGAAATCTGTGATGTAAAGTTGGAAATACTTAAATACTGATACAGAGTCAATACACTTTATATTTTGTAATGAAGGAATAAGAGAAAAATAAAACAAATTTATTATTATATACATATACATTCACAAACATATTCATAACAAAATAAGGAGGAAATACTCAAGACAATTATGGTTCTTTCTACAACTCCTCAGCTGGTATTTATAACTAACTTCTGCTACTATCCATCTGTATTCCTTTTGCCTTTAGCAAGTACTTCAACTTGTTTTGGTTATTTGATGAGATGACCCAAATCTTCATTCCTAAGGGATCTGGGCCATTGCTAATCTTCCCTGGATTAGGTTGTTGTAGTTTCCATTGACCTTAATCATAAGGCATAGTAATACTAAAAGATACCCCTAAGGATCTGTATTCCAGACATAATCTTCCTTGCTCTGTGGAATAGTTCAATTTCCTCATAGTGGTCAGGATCAATCACCCCTGCCAGCCTGTTGTTTAAGAGGCGCGAGAAAGCAAAAGTGTCTGAGTAACAATTTTAACCGCCGGTTCAGTGGAATCATTGTGTCTCCTGGTGGAAGCACTTCTCCTTCTGGAACTAAGACCTCTAGGCCAGCAGAGAATAATATCAGGAGAAGAGGAAAAAAATTTGCTATTGGTCATTAGGGGTAATAGTAGGTCATTAGGGGTAATAATGGGTAATAGGAGTAAGAACAAAAATAACTTTCAGTTCAATAGAATCATTGTTTTATCTTCTGATAGAAGCACTTCTCCCTCTGGTACTAAGACCTCTCGGCCAGCAGAGAATGAAGTCAGGAGAAGAGAAAGAAAAAATTTGCTAGTGGGTCATGAGGAGTAATACTCCTCTTATTTCATGGACCTGTGAGTCCTGGCATCAGAGAAGTAGTGCATTATATTTGTTGGGCTTCAGAGCATATATAGCCTTCTGAACACCTTGCCCTAGCTCTGCAAAGTATTTCCACCCAGTAGGCACTGTAACTGAATCTTCAAAAGGCCATTCCACCACTCTGTCAAGCCAGCTGCTTCGGGACAATGAAAAATACAATAAGACCAGTGAATTTCACGAGCATATGCCCATTCCCATACTTCTTTGGCTATGAAATGAGTTTCTTGATCTGAAACAATTCTGTATAGGATACCATGATAGTAGATAAGACATTCTCTAAGTCCATGGATGGTAGTTTTGGAAAAAACATTGTGGGCAGGGAAAGCGAATTCATATCCAGAGGGTCTATTTCAACAAGGACAAAATGCTGCCATTCCATGGTGGCAGTGATCCAATGTAATCAACCTGCCACCTGGTAGCTGGGGAATGTCTCATACTGAGCACTAAGTGTTGGTCTCTGCTGCTGGCAGATTGGGCACACAGTGATGGTCACCCAAATTTGCCTGAGTGAGCATAAAATCCATGTTGCCGAGTTACCCTACATAACTGGCACCACAAGTTAACTAACCATGAGGAGATGTTACTCAGGTATCTTAAGAAAAGGGATAGCTATATAAATTCAAAAACTACTTTAGAGAGAAAACAGGGTGAAGACACTAAATAGTTATCAGCTAATCATTTGTATAATATGTCTTGGAAACTGGGGAAGAAGAAGAGGTCATTAATAGCATTCACTAATTCAATCATCATTCATTAATTTATTCAATATACTTAAGCACAAATACATATATAATTGCATGGCTCTAACCATTGGAGATACTGGAGAACAAAACAGACAAAACATAATTTTTCATAGATAGCAGAGGATCATGTCCTTAAATATAGGGAAGCATCATTAAGGAGATGAACTTTGAAGTGTTTGAGGAAAGCTTTATGGATATCTACAGGTAAAGAAGATATATTCTAGGCACAAGGAATGGCAAATGATAGGGAAGAGGAAAAAAACTTAACTGGTGAATGGGGCTTGGAAGGAGTGAGCAAGAGGCAGAATGGGAGATGATGATATCAGGGAAGTAAGGCAGGGGACAGGCAGGGGACTCTCATTCGTAAAGTTTAGGTTTATACTAAGTGAAGCCTGGGAAGCCTTTGCAAGGTTTTGAGGAGACTGATATGACTGAATTTATATTTAATAGGCAAATTTGACTACAATGTTGAGAATAGATTCGGCAGTGGGAGAGGTAAGCAGGAGGGAGTATGGAAGAAAGAAGACCAGTTTGGAGGCTACTGTGGTCAGTTAAAACAGGATAAACAGAAAGATTTTTTTTTTTGAGAAGGGAAAAATAATAGCATGTTTGTATACTGAAATTTTTATGAAGATCCAGTAGATTCAGTAAAAGGTACTGAAAACGTTGGAGGTAGAGAATTCTACAGCTATGTCCTTGTAGATGGAAGGGAATAAGGTTTAATATAGAAATGAAGGGAATTTGTCCTCAGGTAGGGACATAAATAGTTCACCTGTGGTAATACAGAAAGGCAGAACATAAGGATACAAATGTAGAAAAGGGATAGATTTGGGGATGAAAATCTGTAGAACTTCCCTCCTGATAGTTCAACTTTCTTACTGATGGAAAGCAAGATCATCAGTTACGAAAGGAAATGGAAAGGAAGCATAACAAGTTATAATAAAGAATGGATGATGTAATGAAGTTAAAAAAAAAAAAAAAGAATTACCAGTCAGGAAAAAGGCTCTCTCCAGGTTAATGGTCGCAAACTTTAAGATGATTCACTACTATGTGTTTTTTTACACCCATAATCAGCTGTGTAGGTATAGGCATGGAGAAAGAAAAAAGTCGTGTGTTTTTTCTTTTTCAACCAAATAAAGATGGTAGAACATGAGATGTGAGGGAGTTAGGCCATGGAATATAAAATGGATTAGAAGGTATGAAGGAAGCTAAGGGAAAGGAAAATGGTAGTAGTATCATGAGTTGAAGAGCTAAGAGAGAGAAATGAGAAGCATAATCACTACGGATGTTAAAATTGCTTAGAAATGTTACAGGAGTCATTTTCGTATAAGTCACAGTGTATTAGTCAGTGTTTTCCAGAGAAATGGAACCAACAGGATATATATGGAGAGAGAGACAGAAAGAGATTTATTATAGGGTATTGGCTGATGGGATCATGGAAGCTAAGAAGTCCCAGGATTTATTATCTGCAAGCTGGAAGTTCCAGAAGGCTGGTGTTGTAATTCCAGTCCAAACTCAAATGCCTGAGAACCAGGGGGGCCAAGGGTATAAATATCAGTCTGAGCCCAAAGGTCTGAGAACCAGGAGCACTGATGTCCAGGCATAGGAGAAAATGGACATCCTAGCTCAATCGAAGAGCCATTTCATCCTTTCTCCGCCTTTTTGTTCTATTCAGGCCCTCGCTGGATTGGAAGAAGATAATCATCTTTACTCAGTCTACATATTCAGATGCTAATATCTTCCTAAAATATCCTTACAGACTCACTCAGAATTAATGTTTCACCAAGTACGTGGGCATCCCTTAGTTCAGCTGATTTGACACACAGAATGAACCATCCAGACATTACGCCAGAAGTTAAAATCTTCAAAGAATTAAGGATGTAACCAAGAGATCATTCATTTCTAATGTTCCAGAGAAGAGATTTGGATGTTCTTGTGTGAAAGGAAGAGAAGTTTTGTGTGTGTTTAGGGAGAGGGTGGGAAGAAGCGTTCAGCATATAAGAGATAAAAGGAGAAAAAAAGGAAAGAGGATACCCACGTAGTGCTGTGTGATAGAAAGGCCAGAGAGGAACTAGGTTGGCAGTGGGTTGGCCAACAGGGGTTTTCAGGAACATAAACGTCTGATTTGTACCATAACATGACTTTTTGTCCACTGAATTCTATGGCCTATTATGCTTGGTCTCAGAGTAAAATCTACCAGACTCATATAAGCTTTGTGCATATTTTTTAAACACTTATTTATTTGATAGAGGGAGATATCACAGACGTGCACACAAGTGTGCATAAGTGGGAGGAGGGACAGAGGGAGACAGAATCTCAAATAGACTCCACACTGAGTGCAGAGTCTGACACAGAGCTTGATCCCAGGACCCTGAGATTATGACCTGAGCCAAAATCAAGAGTCAGATACCCAACCAACTGAGCCACCCAGGTGCCCCTGTGCATATATATATTTTTTAAGTTAATATTATTTTGTAGAATCTTGTGAAGTGATTCTGTTTTGCATTTAGGTTGGTAGAAGGGTGAAAAGAAACTAACAGAAGAACTCAGGAGGTGGAGAAGGACAAGAGAATATAAATTCAGAGAAAATTTGAGGAGTGCTTTGGAGATCCCCAGGTTGGGGATCTGGAGAGCCCTGAGTGCATGGTGTTTCAGTCAAGTTCCTTATCGGAAGACCAGAAGCAGATAGATCCAGCTATTGTCTTATCTATCCATGTTAGTTTACTACAGCAGTGTTTCTTAACTTTTTTTTTTAATAATCACTTCCCTAAGGAACCTTTAGATAATTTTTTTCCTAACTGTCCCCCACCTTCACTCCATAAAATTGTTACACCCCAGATATACAGAATATGTTTATTGTGGTTCTTTGGAGGGCCACAAACTACTGTAGTATCTAATTTTTTTTTTTTTAATCTCCCCAAGATCCAATTTTTGCCCCCTTAGGGGTTAATATCAGCTTTATTGAGTTTACATGAACTAGAGATCTAAATTTCCATATGCAGAATTCCTTGTCTATTGTGCTTTTTACTGTAACTGTGTTCTCTTGCTCAAGATAAACTTACTCCTTTCTATAAAGATTTCTTTAGGGAAAATAATCTGTTATGTATCCCTATCTCAAAACCTATCCTGCCATGTGATTTTTTTTTTTTCATAATTATCTCCAATGAGGAGTTGATTTTCTTCCCAGTAGATTTTCCAAAACAATTCAATTCCTTATTAGTGTGGTTGATTCATGAACACTTAAGCAAGTCTGTACGTTCCTTAGGGGCCCACGGACATGTTAAATGGTTTTGTATCATCATAGTCTAATCCTAAGTAATAAAACATGATCCAGGAACAGCTGGTTAAATGACTTGGCCTCCTAGTACGCATTTCAATTTTCCTAGGACCATAAATCTACAATCATTTGTAGCAAACATTCTCTCCATTCACACCAGATGTGGGTAGAGGAATAGGAGGAGGATGAAGGAAGGAGGTAAGGAAAATAATTGTATGACAGCCTCATTCAAAGCTAGCATTTCCAAATTCTATGCACAATAGAATTTGTATGATTAGGATAAGAATTTCTACTTAGTCTATTTTTTATTTTAACAAATATAGTGAGACTGTTTCACCTAACCTTAAACATTTCTAAGTTTTTGTTACATATATAACATATTACTTTGATCTTGGACCTTCCAGTCTTCAGAACTGAAAGAAAATAAATTTCTCTTGTCTTATATTCTGTTATGGCAACCCTAACACAAACACATATGCACGTATGTTGTATATACTGTGTAACAATCATATGTTGTATGATATATATAACCTGCATATATGAGTATATACATATATATATCTGTATATATAATTTTATATCTTGTGTGATAATTGTATGTTGTATAACAATATATGTAACATGCCATATGCAGAGATTAGTCTACTTGGGCTGTCATAACAAAATACCACAGACTAAGTGGCTTAAACAATGGAAATTTATTTCTTGATCCAAGATCAAGGTGTTGGCCATGTTTGGTTTCTCCAGAGGTTTGATGAAGGCCATCTCTTAACAGTGTGTCTGGCCTGTATTTTCGCACACAGATCCCAGATGTCTCTCTCTCTTCTTATAAGGATAACAGTCACACTGTATTAGGGAGATACCTTTATGATCTCCTTTAACTTTCACTGCCACCTGAAAGGTCCTACCTCCAAATACAGTTACCTCGGGGGTTAGGACTTCAACATACAAATTTTAAGGGGGACACAATTCAGTCTAAAACGTTTCAAAATTAATTAATGGAAAACAATAGCATGTTTAGTTACTGAGTTTGGCTGTATCTTATTAGGTACATAGATAGACATAGATTTTTAGACTCTAAAAATGGTAAAATGATAACTTCATATACAAGAACACATTTATATTTTGTACCCGGAATGTGCATCAAATACACATTAGAACATGTCTTACATTAATAAGACTATTAGACAGATGTAGTAATATGCCACATTATCATTCTGTCTAGGATGAAGGATGATTTTTTCCTAAGGTGAGCAGGAATTTAAGAGGAAAACATGAATTTGTGATACACTGTGCATCTTCCCTCTTCCTCCACTGCTTACCTTCTGGTCGGAGATAATGCTGAAGAGAAGCATACACCTTTTCTGGATATTAGCAGGGGAATTGAGTTTTAGGAAGCACTTGTAGTCACCTATTTCCTATTTTAGCATTTGAACTTTTCCTTTTGAAAATCAGTATACCCAGAGCAAATAATTTACTTCTGTTTCTCATGTCTAAAACATTAAATACTTAAAACAAAATGTCTGCATGACAGCAATATAGAGTGTTAAACCAATCCAGATGTTTAGATCTTTTTATATTTGATTTGACTTAAAATAAAACTTAGGTAGCATAAACCTGGCCTTAAACATAGCTATACACTCCATTCATTACCTATTGCTCTTCCAACCTGCTTCTTACAAAATGACATCACACTACACACATTAAACAGCAATTATTTTTTTCTCTCTAAACAGTATTTTGTAGCTACTGGCTTTTTGGGTCAGTATCTAAAGATCTAAACAATTAAAAATATATATTATATATAATATAGATATTGAATTATTTGTTCAGTTTTTCTAATGGTGGTCATTATTGTTTCCAGTTTTTGTCACTCCAAGTAATGCTGCAATGAATACTATTGTCATACATTCTTATTTACTACTGCATCTATTTCAGAAGGACAAAGTCTTAGGGGTTAGACTGCTATGTTAAAGTGTATAGGATATTTTACATTTTATTAGAGCTGCCCAGTGTCCTTTGACAAATACATCAGCAAACTTTACATATGTTTACACCAGTAGTTTTGAAGATTATCAGTCTCTTCTACCTCACCAACACTTGATATTATTATTTTATTATTTTTCAATGTTGTAACTTTTTTCATTAAAAAATTTTATTGTAAAACATATACATAAAGAGAATATGATAAAAGTACATTTTATTTTATTTAAATATTTATTTATTTATTTATTTGACAGAGAAAGAGAGATCACAAGTAGGCAGAGAGGCAGGGAGAGGGAGAGGGGGAAGCAGGCTCCCTGCTGAGCAGAGACCCTGATGGGGGGCTCCATCCCAGGACCCTGAGATCATGACCTGAGCCGAAGGCAGAGGCTTTAACCCACTGAACCACCCAGGCGCCCCAGATAAAAGTACATTTTAAAGGCTAATAATAAGGTGGACATCATGTTCACCACCCAGATGAAGCAATAGAGCATTGTCATGAGCTTAGTCCCCTGTGTGTCCCCTCCGCTCTGTCCCTAATAGATGTGAACTCTACCTTGAATTTTTAGTTAATCTTTCTTGCTTCATTTTTTTAAATGACTGTGTTGGTCAGGGTTCTCTAGAGAAACAAACAAACAAAAAATAGAACATACATAAATATAGAAAAAAATGTATTATAAAGAACTGGCCCATATGATTACGGATGATGGCAAGTCTCCTAATCTGAAGGGTGCTGCCAAGTTGTGGACCCAGGAAAGCCAAAAGTATAGTCCTATCAAGTCCAAAGGCAGAGAACAAGGAAAGCTAATGGTGTAGCTGCATTTCATACAGCAACAGGCTTGAAACCAAAAAAGGCTGTTTCAGTTTGAGTTCTAAGGCAGGAAAAAAGGTGAAGTCCCAGTTCACAGATCATCAGACAGAAAGAATTCCCTCTTGCTTGACGGAGGGTCAGCTTTTTTGTTCTTTAGGTCTTCAGCTGATCTGATGAGATCTACCCATCTGGGGAATTAAGGAGGGGAATCTGTTTTATGTAGGCTGTTATCTCAATTCTTTCAACTTTAATGAGTTAAAATGGCCATAAGTCATTGTGTATGTTTAAGGTGTACAACACATTAATTTGATACACTTATATATTGCAAAATGATTACCACCATAGTGTTAACAAATACCTCCATCATGCCACTTAATTTTCATTTCTTGTTTATGATGAGAACATTTAATATTTACTCTCTCAGCAACTTTCAAGTACGCGATACAGTAGTGTTAACTAAAAATTACCATGCTGTACATCAGATCCCCAGAACTCGTTTGTCTTATACCTGGAATTTGTATCTTTTGACCAACACCACTCAATCTGGCCAGCCCTCTTGTACCCCCATTCTACACTCTCTATTTAAGTTCAGCTTTCTTACATTCCACGTATGAGTGATATTATAAAGTATCTGTTTTTCTCTGACTTATTTCACTTAGTATGATGCCCTTAAAGTCTATCTTGTCAAAAATTCCTTCTTTCTCAGACCTGAATAAAATTCCATTATCTATCTATATATCTATCATCTCTCTATGTCTATATATATATATATATGCAGATATCTATGTCACATCTTTTTATCCATTTATCTGTGGACACTTAGGTTGTTTCCATATCTTGGTTATTGTGAATAACACTGCAACAATCAACTGTCTAAATAATGGATAAAAGAGCATCCGGTCATACTGGCATTTTTCATTTCCAAGCTGCACACTGTCTCATAGATTTATTGTCCCCCTTATTTTTATCTTCTGCTAAAACCATTAGTTATACACTTATCTTCCCTTTAAAATAAATGCAGATTTTTTTACATAGTAAATGCATAAATATATACATATTTAGATATGTTTATGTACTTTATTTTATTCAACCAATTTACCTATGGTTTTGTGGAGATGTATATGTGTCTGTCCAACACTGTTTTGATTATAGCATCCCTAAAGCAAGTTTTAATGATTATGATTTAATGCCTTAAAATAAAATAGGCTTCCAATGCCAAAATGAAGTGAAAAAAGTAATTATCTTATCTGGACAATTTGTTAAAAATATGCTCATTGGTAGCCTTAACAGCTCATTGGTAGCCTATGTAACTAATCCAATGATCCAGATCTTGAGTGTGGTGATATATTCAGGATAAATAGGGAACTCCTTTCCTTCAACATTATAATATGATGGCATTGTGCAAACTGCTACAAATAGTTTTGCAAATACAGTCTTATAAAATGCAATTTGAAATAGCTCATTTAGGCTAAAAAAAAAACCTATTATGACGCAGTACAAATTTCTGTTTTAAAATCAACTAAATTTGTGTAACACAAATATGTGCATGACAAAATAAACTTTGAAAACCAAAGATCCATTTCAGCATGACAGAAAAAGGAACTCTCTTCCTTTTTTGTCTAGAGCAGCTGTCATGTCAGAGGCACTTTGTTTTGGTGGGAAATTTGATGATGGCTTAAAAAACCTTGAAGTTTCCGAAGCAATTTAAATATGATCTTTAATGACTTTGGAGTGGATTAGCCCTTGACCTTTCTGTTCCCATGGTATTTTTCTCATCTAGCTTTGACATATGTAACAGAAAATTGTGCTCTTCAGATCACTTTGAAACTTCCAATTATGTCAAGAGGCTTAACTTGATTTTTGATTGAGTTATAATGGCAAGAGCTGATCTCTAGAGGGGGTAACAAATGCAAATCAGTGCTCTTTGGGACCCTATGTTATTAGCTATAATTTTCTTAACACTAAAAGGAGACATTTAAAAATTATGAAGTTGGGGTATGATTTTGTTTATACGATTTTGAAAAAAAATTATTTCTAAAAAAGTATAAATTAGATTATTTGATCTAACTGCTATTCCTACATCAGTTCTCATCACTGCCCATTTACTTTTAAAATCCATACAAAAACTCTGAAAAATATCATAATACCCAGAGATAAAAATTTTGTACAACTTAATTTGAGAAAATTTAATTATAAAATAAAACAAATTTCCAAAATGAGTAACAGGAAAATCATACTAAAACTTGAATAATTAACAACTGAAATATTACAAATCAGTTTCAAATGCAAATAAAAGAGGAAGCAAATATACAAAGTAAGCTGAGACATGGAAGAAGAAATGTTGAAAACCTGCAGGTGGTAAACAGAAACAACAAAACATGATCATTAAAGTATTCTGTGCTTTCGAGAGGATATTAGATTTATGTGAACATTGCTGAAGAGGGGGAAAAAACCATATATTTTATAATTAAATTATTTATGTAGGCATACATAGGAAGAGAGTATAGACAATGAAAAAAAAAGGACAATTCATACTAAGAAGGTGGAATCTGAAGATATTGATGATGAAGAGAAAATTTCATTTGTTTATAACTCCTTTTTAAAAAGATTTATTAAAAAAATAAAAAAATAAAAAAAAATAAAAAGATTTATTTATTTTAGAGAGAGAGTGTGCGCATACACGAGCTGGAGGAGGGGCAGAGGGAAAGAATCTTCAAGCAGACTCCACTGAGCTCAGAGCCCTAAGCAGGGAGGCTCAATCTCAGGATCCACGAGACCAGGATCTGAGCCGAAACCAAGAGTTGGAAGCTTAACCAACTGAGCCACCCAAGCACCCCTGTTTGTAACTCTTAAATGTATTCTAAATGAAGCAGAAGTCAAAAGGAAGATTTTCTGTCTTTCCTGTGAATGAGGAAATTAGATTTTAAAAATCTACTGCTTTTAACCAAGTAAAATTCTGTTAGGTCATGATATTATTTTGATTTTAATTCTTGGCCCTGGTAATATAGGTTCTTACCTCACTTATGGGATATACAGTAAAGGTGCTAAATTAGTGCATGACAATTTCTTCTAGCTAAATTTACATTTGTTTAATTTCTCTATAAATTCTTATATTCAAAAATAAAAACTGACACAGGTTGAATTATATCCTGCAAAAATTCATTCATTGAAGTCCTAACCACTAGTACCTCAGTACCTGAGTTTATTTGGAAATCGGGTTTTTGTAGATATAATTATGATAAACTAAGGTGAGATCATATTGAAGTAGGATGGGTCCCTATTCCAATATGACTGGTGTGCCTATAAAAGAATACCCTGTGAAGAGACAGATATACACAGGGAGAATGTCATGTGAAGATGAAAGCAGATATTAAGATGATGTTTCTACAAGTCAAGTAACAGTATAGATAACCAGCAAACAACCAGAAGCTAGCTAGAGAGGTTTGGAACATAATGCTTTCTCACAGCCTTCTAAAGGAACCAAGTCGGATCTTGATCCTGGAATTCTAGCCTCCAAAACTGTGAGGCAATACATTTCTCTTGTTTAAGCCATTCAGTTTGGGGTACTTAGTTACAGCTGCCCTAGCAACTAATACAATAAGGATCCATTAATCCTTCTAATTTTTCTATGACGCAGTTTAAACCAATGAAATAGAGATAAAGAGTATACTAGTAAGCTTATGACAAAGAAAGCATGAGTTACAACGTCAGTATCAGAAAAAAGACAAGCACAATTTAAGCAAAAGTGAATATTTACCAAGAGATTAAAAAAAAAAAAGAAGAAAGAAAAGAAAATTAACTAACTACATGTAATAATTAAGGACAAATGTGATCACCCTAGGCTATTAATTAAAATTTCACTGATTCAATAACAAATATGTACCATTTCTTATTCTGCTAATATATAGTTTTTCTATTCATTCATTATCTATCCATCTATCCATCTTTAGCTACACCATTCATTTGTTGGCAATAATAAATATTCCTAAAAATCAGTGCACTGAATATGTCATGGATATATCACTCCAGTTTAAGACTTTAGGCATACAAATAACTTAAGTGTTTCAAATGTGGGATCTTTCACCCTGTCTCTTTTTTCTGCTGCAACTCTTTACTGAAAGTGGTTTTAGGTAAGATGAAAACAGAGAAGGAGACTAATAACATCATGATCCATTAAAATTTCAATAAAAGCTACTATAATTTACCTCACCTAAACCATTCACAAGATTGACTGACATACTCTACAAAGTCAATTTATTCATGAAGATCTGCAATATGCTGAATTGCCTATGATACTAAGCTGTTCATTAAAATACCTGAACATTCCTGCTCACCTGTAGAGCTGTATTCTAATCAAGAATCAGGTGTTTGTTTTGTGAGCCTGTTTATCCCAATTTTAATTACAGAATTCAGTCATTATTCTGAAAACCAAAGAAATAAGACTCCAAATAGGGGAAAAAAAAAAAAAAAAGGTGTGTCCACTAACAACAGAATGCTCTGGAAAATCTCGATAAGGACAAAGCAATCAAAAAATTGCTGTCAAATTTAGTGTGCTAGAAACAGCTATTAAAGGTTGGAAGAAAAACTTCTAAAATCTAGAATTACTATTCACTCAGACAGCTTTGTAAGTATCTTTAACTTCTTAATCTTTTTAACACATTTGGAAGTGAAAAATTATAGCTCATTTATGGGTATGCTTTATGTAAAATACCATGATAAATTTTAGTTTAATCGACCCATACTCAAGAGGCCTAAATCAGACAATTGGGAAGTTAACACATATGTTTATGCTTTATATTAAAACAAGATGTATAAATTTTATAGGAATTTGTTTAAAAATTCCATACTTAAAATATTTTGAATAACCAACTAACCTACTAATTCTGATCTAGTCAGACAGGAGATGTCAAAAATTTTATCTTCAATCTAAAATGATCTGCACTGACAGAAAAGTGGACGAGGTCAAATGACTGAGAATCTGAATCTTGCTGTGAAGGCTAAGAGATAAAAGATATGAAAATAAACATGAGTGAAGGAATAACAGGGAGGGAATCATGCAAAAGAAAATTTCTGCATGGACTATATTATTTCTTGTTGACTAAAACTGTCCGCCTAAAGTTATATGTTAAGGGAATAATTAATCTCTTACAAAGTAAAATTAATCATATTTGGCAGACATGAAAATGACTGATCCCTGAGGTGAAACAGAACAGTATATGATGGTTCTGAAAGAGGACAGGAACTGGTTCAAGAGCTCACGCTTTAACCATTCTGCCCTGCTGCCTCATCAACAAACGCCATTAGGAAAATGAAACAATATTTATACCAAAGAAAAGGTTACATAGGTACTTATAAAATGAAATGGTTTGTTTGTTTTATATCCTACCCACTGTGTCAATTCTTTGTTTTCCTTCTGGGAGCTGCAAAAGGAATAAAGTTAGTGTACTCTTGTCTTAATAAGGAAGGGAGAAAGACTCAAAGGAACTGAACCAAGATCTTCTGAAAAAGAGCTATACTTTGATTTGAAACTTTGTGAGAAAGAAATAAAACTAAGAAAACCGCATTCTCAAAACATCCTTAATTTTAAATAAAGCTGTATTTTGAAGATTTTATTGGATTTAGCTAGCTATGTTCAGATATCAAAGAACAGGTCTAAATATTTGCTCAATTTTTCTAGGGTGGAGGAGACAAAAATAGAAGTCTGGAGAGATGAAGGTTGATACAATTAAATAGTTTATTTAGTTTACATTTTTACACCATTAATCATGTCAGAACAATAGGACTTTCCACTAGTGGTCATGTAATGCTATATAGGTTATTCACAGATGTGCTAATATTCTGAAATATTAAACATATCACTTAAGCTACCTAGATACCTAGGAAGATATGGTACTATATAAGACAAATGGTTTCTTTTAGATAAGCATGTGATTGAAAATTACTCTAATTATATTATTTAGAAATACATTTTCCGTATTTCCTAGACAAAGGACAAAGACTCACAAAAATAGCAAGAATATCGCAGGATCATTATACCTAAATGGGACTAGGCTATAATATGTTGACCTTGAAACTCTGAATCCACTGAAGAGTCAATTTTTTAAAAAAATATTTTCTTTACCTAAGAGAGAGAGAGAAAGAAAGCATGAGCGGTGGGAGAGGCAGAAGGAGAGGAGAAGCAGAGTCCCTGCTGAGCAGGGAGACCCAATGCTGGGCTCTATCCTAGGATCCTGGGATCATAACCAGATGCTTAACCAACTGAGCCACCCAGGTGTCCCTGGAGAGTCAAATTAAATCAGGTATAGTAACTGAAAGCAAAGCTCCATTTTTGTGAAAATAATTTTTACCTTTTAAAAAAGAACTATTGTGTTGAATTAATAATACTGGTTGATCAGTGAGGAAGCTAACCAGTAAGGAGGTTGCAGTAATACAGAAGAGAGAAAATGGTGGTCTGGAACTGAGTTTGTTTGGATATCAGATATATTTTGACATACTTCCTGATTAATTATCTCTGAAATGTGAGAGAAAGAGAATCAAAAAAATGATTTCTGAGTACCGAGAAGTATGAAGTTTGAGGGGAAGATATGTATTAGGACAGGATGTCTGAGACATTGAGATTAAATATCCAAATAAAGAAGTCAGATAGGCATCTGAATATATGAACTTGGAGCTGGAAAGAGAGACAGAGAGAGATGGGTAAGAATAAAAATTAGAAAATCCTTGGCATAAATACTGTATTTAAAACAGAACACTTGATAGTATCACTAAAGGAATGAATATACATTGCAAAGAAAAGAGGGAAAGCCTGAGACAAGGGCATCCCAACATTAGGAGACTGAGATTGAGAAGACAAAATAACAAGTCATTCAGGGAAACAGAAAAGAAAACCAAGAGAGTTGTTCTGCAAGCCAAACGAAGTAAGTGTTTCAACAGGAGACACTAAGTTTTCATAGGTCAAGTATGAGGAGTAATAAGAATTGGCTAATGAACTTTGTAAAAAAATCTTTGGTGATTTTGACTAGTTTCTGTGGACCAGTGAGAACAAAGTCCTCATTGGAGTGCATTTAACAGAGAATGGGAGGAAGGAAGTAAATGGGACAACTCTCTCTATGACCAAAGAAACTGATGGCTAAATGGTCAAAAAAGTGGAATCATAAGATTTTTTATTTTGTTTTTAGATGGCAGGAATCATAGTATATCTGAATACTGATGCAAAGGACCTAGTAGATTAGAAAGCATGGATGATTTTGGAGAGAAATTCTGGATCGCTACTCATGAGATGAGAAGTGATGTGGGCTAAGGTACATATTGAAGGATTAGCTGTAGACAGCAGCAGGGATAATTTTTTTTAAATGATTCATTTATGGTTGTATACACTGCTCTCAACATCTTTGATTTCTGAAGTACGAATTAATGGAAATCTATTGGTTCCTTGCAGGCTTCTTCTGTGCATACTTGAGTTTCTTTTTTGGTAGGTTACAAGGATTTTCACTTCATGATTTGTTTTCCACTTCACAAACTCTCTCTCTCATCATCCCTTTTCGAATCTCCTTTTCCTTGTCAATTTTTAGTTTACTATCATTATCTTGATATTTACAAAGAGATCATGCAAAGAAAGATTTCATATCAGTGGATCTTTTTATTTACTCTTGGATTGCCATTAGATTGTTTTTATTTTAAATGAGAGAAAGCAAATGAATTCATATTCCATTTTTTATGTGTCATGCTCTTTTAGGCAGTACATGGATAGATATTTTCAGTTTTAATATTCATTACAAATTAAAACTGAATAGTGGATATTAATCTTTATTACTTATGGCAAGTGACCCTGGTTTTCATTTACCATTGTGATATACAATTTTTCTAAATAAATTTACTAAAATCAAACAGTGAATGGATTTAAACTTTAAAAATTAAATAATAATACACGAGGCATGCTAATATGGCAAAATTCATGAAGGTAGACTGCAAATGATGTTAGTTTCAAAAACCTATATGTGTGATTGTTAATTTTACGTGTCAACTTGATTGGGCTAAGGGATGCCCAAGTAGCTGGTAAAACATTATTTCTGGGTGTATCTGTGAGGGTGATTCTGGAAGAGATTAGCATTTGAATCAGTAGACCTAGAAAAGGAGAACTGCCCTCACCAATGTGGGAAGGCATTATCCAACCTGTTGAGGGACCAAAGAAACAAAAAACGGAGGAAGCACAAATTTACTTTCTCTTCTTAAACTGGATGTCCACTGTCTCCTGTACTCTGATATCAAAGCCTCTGGCTTTTGGATTTAGACTCAATTACACCACTGGCTTTTCAGGTTCTCCAACTTGCAGAGAGCAGATCGTTGGAATTCTTGGCCTCCACAACTTCATAAGTCAATTCGTATAATAAATCTCTCTCCCTCTCTGTCTCCTCTTCTCCTTCCTCCCCCTTTCCCACTCTCTCCCTCTCTCTCTCTTAATATATACTTTTGGTTCTGATTCTCTGGCAACCTTGACTAAAACAAGTTTGCTTAGGCTTACATAGAGTTTCCCTTCTCTGAAACTAGTGCCTATTCCATCGACATAACTCTGTTCCCTAGATGCTAATAATAAGGTATATACAAAATGAAAGAAATCAACATTTGCATCTCATGTTGTATAGCAAGATCATCTACCAACATGCTACAGTATATGGTGGTTAATTTAGTAATAATGACCAAGCTACTAATACTTTGATGTATCAATCCCTTTTCAATCTGATGATCAACTAAGTGGGGGATGCTAAAAATCAGACTACTGGACGTTTTACACGGAGGGAGGTGCAAGAGACCCACAGGAATATTCAGAACAGAGGAGCTGAAAGGAATGCAGAGGAGTAGGAAGAAGGACTTTAGGATAGCGGTAAGGACTGGAAATAGAAAAAGGGTTGATGAATAGGGAGTGAAGACGATGAGAACAATTTAAAAAGGCATGAATAACCTTGGTTTAGTTTGCGATTTTTGCCAATATCAGCACTGCCAGTAAATATTAATATTGATCATACATCCTTCAAATATGACTCCTGAATGCTATTTTATAGTCTAAACCTCTTGCATAGGTGAATGAAAATGGGAATTACTGCAAGTTATTTGTGCTTATTTAGCACCTTTTGTAGCTCTCAAAATTTTAAGATACACATATTTCTTCATCTGAAAATCTTTCATTTAAAACAAGTATTTATAGGATTCTTTTTTTTTTTTAAGATTTTATTTATTTATTTGACAGAGAGAGAGATCACAAGTAGGCAGAGAGGCAGGCAGAGAGAGAGAGGGAAGCAGGCTCCCTGCTGAGCAGAGAGCCTGATATGGGGCTCAATCCCAGGACCCTGAGATCATGACCTGAGCCAAAGGCAGAGGCTTTAACCTACTGAGCCACCCAGGTGCCCCTATAGGATACTTTTCAATCAACTGTATGACTTTTTTGTAGACTCCCCTATAATACTTCACTACTTACTTAGCAATGAATGAATTGACCAACTGCCTACAAAAGAAGTTGATAACATAATTTAACCAATAGATACTGTGATGGTTTGAAGACATAAATTATTTAAGTAACAGTAACAAAAACAAAGAGCTACAACAGATACTCATCAGAGAAAAGGAGTGCCAACAATTACAGATGATCTTTCTATTCTCCATCATCTAAATTACTTACAAGGCCTGAATTATGGAACACATTTCTTTGGGTCCTTAGAAATATCTTTAGTTATTATGTATCATTTGGATTATATGGTATACCAAAATTACTTTATACATTTAAATATTTATAGCAAATAACCTGCAAATTAAAATGTCATTTTTTTCAGTTCAAATCTACTAGCCTTGCAATATTACCACAAAAGCTGAAATAGTAGGTGAACAGAATGCTGTAGTTTTGTTTTTTATCGAAGCATTTGATCAAGCAACAATGTTTAAACAAGCTAAAATATCAAAAGAATTTTATATTTAAAATATGGCTTTGAAGTCATGTATTTTTACTCCCAAATGGCTTATTCAACACTCATTTCTCTTCAGATCATACAAATCTTTTGTCTTTTACAAAATGGCTTATTTATTATTCCTATTCTCTGACCAGTTTCCAGGTATTTTTTTAATTTATTTTTATTTATTTTTTATTTATTTTATAATAAATAAATAAATTTATTTTATAATATTTATTTATTATTATATATAATAAATTTATTTTATTTATTATTTATTTATTTTTAAATATTTTATATTTATTTTTTATTTTTTTTCTTAAATTTCTTGAGAAACTGAATTTATCTCAAAACTGTACATTTAGTAGCAAAAGCTAACTCTTAAAATTACAAAATTAATATAAATTACAATAAAACAAGATGGCAAATATTTGTATTTTAGCTGGAATAGAAAGAGGTGTTTTGTATCTGTTGTTTTAATCTTACTGTTGTTTTAATCTTACTCCTTAAAGTCTGGTTTGAGCCAGATGTTACTGAGAATGTGAAAAAATACACAAAGTCTATGCTTAAGTTATGAAATAATTTTTTGATATTTCATTATTGTAGGATATAGTTCCTCATGTTCACTTCAATGATATAGCTAAGAGGGAATGAAAAACACTAAATGCTTGAAGAAACTTTTATTTGGATTTCAAGATCACTGCAGCTTGCTCTGAAAGACCTGATTTTCTTTCTTAGAAAAGTATTCAGAGTGATTTAAGCTGCAATATTATTTTGAGAATTGCTCAATTTTATCTCCCAGAGTCAAAGGGGAACCTTATCTAACATGTCTTGCTCTCCTATTCTGTTTTTAATCTATTCTAATCAGGCTTTCATTATCATCATGACATGGAAACTTCTCCTATAATGGAAACCAGTGATCATCATGTTATTAAGTCCAATTGTCAATCTTAATACTTATGTTTGGCCATAATTGATGTTTAGTCTTCCTACAGTAGATTAAAAATGGCCATGGATTCTTTTACACTTCTCTCAGTGAGAGTCAAGGTCTGTGCCCCCTCCCCTTTATGGTAGAGGTCACCCTGTACCCCTTTCTGGACCCAGACCTTAAGGGACAGACAGCTTCAACCTGTTGTCTAAAAGAACAGCCCTAAATCACCATACGATAAATCTGATTCTACCGAGACTACCAAGGTGGAAATGCCATCTGTAGGTGCTCTGGTAGACCATCCCCAGTTGAACTCAGCCTTCCACACACCCCTGGTAAGAAGCTATACATGTGAGGGAAAATGTACTGATCCCTTCAGATTAGTCCTCCACCAGCCAGTTCCACTGAGGACCTTCGTCAATAGTAAGAGCAAAAGGATGACCCACCCACGTGAGCCCAGCCCAAATTTCTGACCCACAAATAGTGATATATAAGAAAATGCTTGCTGTTTTAACTAGCTAAGTTTCAAGGTGGCTTCTTTTTTTTTTTTAATCATGGGATGCCTGGGCTGCTCAGTCGGCTGGGCCTCCGACTCCCGGTCTTGGCCCAGGCCACGATCTCAGGGTCACAAGCTCCAGCCCTGCATTTTCAGGCTCTGTGCTCAGTAGGAAGTCCACTCAAGACTCACTCTCTCCCCCCGCCCCTTTCCCTGGCCCCACCATCTCAAATAAATAAATAAATAAATAAATCTTTAAAAACTATCATGAGGACTGTACCAAAAATATATCCAAAACACTAAAGAGACATAACAACCTAATGCAAAGCATGAACATGGATTGACTCTGGTTTAAAAAATAATAGTAATAGCTATAAAAGCCATTTTGGAGACAATTGGGGAAATCTGAACATGAATGTGATATTAGATAGTAAGGAATTACTGGTATTTTTTTAGATATGAGAATGGTGGTGTGGGTATGTAGGAAAATGTTCCTTTTTTTTAAAGATTTATTTATTTTAGAGAGAGAGAGAACAAGCAAGGGGAGGGCCAGAGGGAGAGGGAGACGATCCCAAGGAGACTCCTTGCTGAGCAAGGAGCCTGACCCGGGACTCAAGGTGGTTTCCTTTTATTATAATTTATTGATACTGCTTCCAAGATGGCAATATTTCCTGGTGTCCCTCCCACTTCATGACAGTTTATTCTCTTTTTGTTGGTCATTCCTTGGCTGGTTCATTCACCCTGTTCATGTCGCTGACTCAATCTTTGGCATTCTTCCTTTTCTATCTGTATTTCACCTTTTTTGATAATCTACTATAGTCTCATAGCTTTAAATGTCAACCATGTACTAATGAATCCCAAGTGAGATGACATGAGATGTAAGACTCATATCTGTTTACTCAAACTCCCACCTACATTTTTTATAGACAAATCAAAGAAAACACTTTAACTAAACACTACTCCTCCCTGACATTCTCTCTCTTTCAGTGACCAAAGAAAAACCACATAATTTATCTTTCCAACTAGGGATTTTCAAAGTAAAAGACGTACTATATTGGATTACAGATATAAATTGAGATATATAACTGGGATATAGGGCCCCCCCTAGAAATCCATTCTTCAATGCTCATACTAAAAAACAAACAAACAAACCCTGGAGTCACCTCTGATTCCTTTCTTTGCATTATACAACCACCACTTAATCCTTCTCCAACTACTACAGTCTCTCCTTTGTGCAAACTGTCTCCCAGTTTCCCTAAGAGTCAAAACCAAAGTTCATAACGTGACTTGAAAATACAGTATGTGATGGCTTCCATTCCATCTCTATTATATAAGCTACATTGTCCTCCTTGTCTTTGTAGTGGTTCTCCTTTTGTGTAGGATATCTTCTAGAGACCATCTTGGTTTGCTCTTTCAACTTCCTTCCTGCTGCTCCACTGTCATTATCTCAATGAGGATGAGCCTGATCATCCTTTCAAAATTGCCTGTGATCTCCCCACACCCTGCCTGGCATTTCTGATCACCTTTTAATGTGTTATATAATTTACTCATATGTTAGTTTTACTTTGTGTATTAGGTTATCCACTGATAAATGCAAAGCTCTGTATGTTCACCAACACATTTCTTTCAAGTGCCTAATGTGATGTTTCACATAGAGTAGATGCTACTTGTTTATAAATAAAATAATAAAATGAATGGGTGGTATTTTACAGGTTGTTGATATGGCCATAGAAAACACACTGATCAATTTAGGTAGTGACAAAGAGAGTTTTTACATTACAATACTGTCATTTTTGAGCCCACAACTTGGGTGTTTTTCTCATGTAGGTGATGTTTTCGTATGTGTGAATGCTATTTACATTTTAAGCAACATTTGTATTTTCTTTCAGTTAGCTATTTTATGTTTGTTTTTGTCATGTACTTGTTCTCTCTGCCTGAAATTATTAGTAATGCTTAGTACAAGTGAAAGATATACGCAATCTGTCACATTATGCTTCCAGCCTGACAGTTCTGTCAGTTCTGTGATTTGCAGTCCTGTACATGTTTTGATTCCTGTAAATCACACATTAAACCATTTTTGCCTTTATCATTTGATACAAAAACTTAAAAATAATTGTTTCAAATATGTTATTCTTAAAAACATAAAAGGGTTATATCTTGAAAACAAAAGTATATCTCTTATTTTGATGTGAGTGTGAATAAATATTGGCCTCCTCTCACCCAACCTCATGAGGCTGTGATATGCTCTTATCACAGCAACTGCTATCACTTACTAACAGATTGACTACTGTATAAATTGACTAATTTCTTAGTCATCATTTTAAATATAATCTTTTCTGAAAATATTTTTTGGCTCTGATTAAAATGTACTTGAGTAAGGGACTTATTGTGTGAAAGGAAAATTGGTCATTTGTTTTATAGAAGAGTGCAAATAATGAAGGTTTTAGAATTGCTTTCTTTTAAATCATTTTTTATTTATCTAAAATAAATTAATAAAATTGATTTTTTGGTGAGTTGTGGATTTAATTTACTGGAAAATGTTAAAAATAAAATATTAAATATTTAAATAATGAAGAAACAATATGTTTATTTCACATGTCTATATACCTGTTTTATTATGCTACAATTGGTTATTTATGTACATATTTTATTAAGAAATTAAACAATTCATTATTCATATTTTACAGCAAAGGTAGCCAACTATGACCTTTTAAGTTAATTATATATTTTTCACTGATAGGGATATTAATTATTGGTCACTTTATGTTTTTATAAACCAGGCTTCTGAATATGTTTACCCAAATCAATATACTCACTATCATCTGAATCCTGACTTCAATATAAGGCAATTTTCATTTTAAGAGAACCAAAGACACACCCGTACCAGTAAAACAACAACAAAAATCCTCCCATATAGCATAATATATAATAAGCATACACATGCATTATTAATATAATGTAAACCATATAAAATAGTCAATACTGTAAATTCTGTATTATCCTTGGTTATTTGCTTCTGTCATAAATCCTATTTTTAAAGTATAATTAACATACAGTGTTACAGTAGTTTCAAGTGTATATGATTCAATTCTATATACATTATTCAGTGTTCATCTTTGTAAGTGCACTTAATCTTCTTTATCTGTTTCACCCATCCCCCCACCCACCTCCTGTCTGACAGCTACTGATTTGTTCTCTGCATTTAAGAGTCTATTTTTTTGTTTGTCTCTTTTTTTCCTTTGTTCATTTGTTTTCTTAAATTCTGCATATGAGTGAAATCATATGGTATTTGTCTTTCCTTGTCTAATATATTTCACTGAGCATTACACCCCTTAAGTCTATCCATATTGTTGAAATGGCAAGATCTCATTATTTTTTATGGCTGAGACATATTCCATTATATATATATATATATATATATATATATATATATATATATATACACACACACATATATATACACACACACACACACACACACACACACACCCCACATCTTCTTTATCCATTCATTTATGGATGAACATTTTGGTTGCTTCCATATCTTAGATATTATAAATAATGTTTCAATAAACAGAGGGGTGCACATAGCTTTCCAAATTAGTGTTTTCGTTTTCTTTTGGTAAATATCCAGTAGTATAATTATTTACTGAATCATATGGCAATTCTATTTTTAGTTTTTTGTGGAATTTCCATACTGTTTTCCATTGTGGCTGCACCAGTTTGCATTCCCACCAACAAAGCACCGACAGTTTCTTTTCCTCCATATCCTTACCAACATTTGTTATTTCTTACCTTTTTGATTTTAGCCATTTTGACAGGTGTAAGGTAGTATCTCATTGAGGTTTTTTATTTGCATTTCCTTGAAGATTAGTGGTATTGAGCACTTTTTCATGTGTCTGTTAGCCAATGGTACGTCTTTGAAAATATGTCTATTTAGGTCCTTTGTCCATTTTTAAATCAGATTATCTGGGGTATTTTTTGGCACTGAGTTGTATATGTTCTTTATATATTTTGGATATCAACCTCTTATTGGATATATCAACTGCAAATATCTTCTCTCATTTGGTAGTTTGCTTTGTTTCCTTCAATGTACAAAAAGCCTTTTATTCTGGGATAATCCCAATAGTTTACTTTTGCTTTCGTTTCCCATCTCTGAGGAGACATATCTAGAAATACATTTCTATGACCAATGTCAAAGAAATAACTTCCTAAGTTTTCTTCTAGGAGTTTATAGTTTCAGATCTTAAATTTAATCTATTTTAAGTTTATTTTTGTATATGGTGTAAGAAAGTAGTCTAGTTTCATTGTTTTGTATGTAGCTCTATGACTCTGATAGTAGTGTTGCCTAACTTCAACAAATTGAATTGATATTTCTCACTTTCTCATGTTTCTCCAGTTAAACTGTAAACTCTCAAACATAGACCCATTGAATAAATTTAAAAAGTAAATATATGGGTTTATCTACTATTGGTGCTCAAAAGTATTAAATTATATGTGGTGTTTTTCTAATGTGTGCATCATGAATCATGAAAATATACTTGCCAAAATGCCACAAAACCTAACAGCACATATATAAACAAAAATATATTTACAATCACAGATTTGTCAAGATATGCTGAGTGATAGAAACCTTACACAAGAAAGCACAAACTGTATGATTCTAATTATACATAGTTCTCTAATAGGCAAAACTAGTCTATGGTAAAGAAAAAGTCAGAACAGTGATGAACTACTAAAAGGTGTGAGTGAAGACTGAGTGGGAAGGAGTAGGAGGGAACTTATTGGATGAACAGCAATCTTTAATAGCTATTTGTATTACACAGTCATATGCATTTGTCAAAATATATAGAATGGTGTAACTAATATTTGTGCATTTAATTGTGTGTAAATTTTATATAAAAAAGGAATGTAAACAAATACTGAAAATTTTAGTTAATGATACATGTTAAAGTGTTTATGGTTGTTTACTGTAACTTTTTTCAACTTGTATAAATGTTAATAAATTTTCATATATTTTATATATTAATTTTTCAAATTCTTTTCCCAAAGATTTTTTATGAAATTATACTCTCCTTCTTTTACATATATGCAAAATCATGAGATATTAATATTATCAAAGGCTTGATAAAATTCTATGAAGAATAGAATCTGATTACACAATTTCAGTGTTAGTTACATTTTACATTAAGCTTTCTTGATCTCTATTTGTTAAGAAAATTGATTTGGGTCCTCAAATAGAATAAAAGCAAATTATAATTTTTTGCCATGAATTAATACATGAGAAAAAGAACTCCAATTTCCTGTTAAAATTTGGTATATTTAGCTTCTCTAGCAAACAAAACTACTGTTGTATACATTCCTAAAATTATACTACCTCGACCAAAGTGTTTTACATCAATAATTCTCGTATAAATAGCTGGCTTAGAAACAGAATTCTGTTGAATCTTGTTTAAATACCGGCATAACATTTATAAAAAAAGGAATTACTAAGCATGAATTTGTTCTGATGGGTCTCACTTGATGCACTGGCCTCTGATCAGAAAGAATGCAGTGGTACTAAGTTACCACTTTTTTACTACTGTGTTAAGCCACAGGAAGTACAAAATGACTTATAAGTAACTAATCATTTGCCTTTAGAATGAAAGGCAGGGGCACCTTGGTGGCTCAGTTGGTTGACTGACTTGATTTTGGCTCAGGTCATGATCTCAGGATTGTGAAATCGAGCCCCACATTGGGCTCTGGCTCAGTGCAGAGTCTGCTTGTCTCTCTCCCTATACTCCTCTCCTCACCTCCCTCTTTTTCTTTTTCTCAAATAAATAAATATATAAATAATCTTAAAAAAAAAAAAAAAAGAGGGCGCCTGGATGGCTCAGTTGGTTAAGCATCTGCCTTCAGCTCAGGTCATGATCCCAGAGTCCTGGGATCGAGTTCCACATTAGGCTCCCTACTCAGCAGAGAGCCTGATTCTCCCTCTTCCTCTGCTGCTCCCCCTGCTTCTGTACTCTCTTTCTCTCTCTGTGTCAAATAAATAAATGAAATCTTTAAAAAAAAAAATTAAAGAAAAAAAAATGAAAGACAAAACAACGTCAGTAAGCCAATGAGTAGGCCCAGGAGGATGATGTGACAGTTAATTCTGTGTCAACTTGCCTTGACTATGTTGCCCTCTTGTCTGCTCAAATACTAGTCTAAATGTTGTAAAGGTTCTTTTTAGATGTGGTTAACATTTAAATTGGTAGACACTGGGTAAACTAGATTATATCCCATAATATGGGTGGGCCTCATCCAGTCAGCTGAAGGCTTTAAGAGAAAATATTGAAACAATGAGAAGAAAGAAATTCTTTCTCTAGACAACCTTTAGATTTCAGACTGTAACATCAACTCTTGTTGGAATTTTGAACTTCCAGTTCCTACTGTCACAAGTGTCCCTGAAACAAATCTCTCTTCATTGATTGATTCTGTTTCTCTGCAGTACTCTAATACAAATTAGGAAGATCTAAAGAAAATGTGGCATAGGTAGCACACTATACACTTTCTCAATATCCACTTTTTGCACAAACCTTACCTATCTCTGCACTAATCTGAATATGTAAATACTCTACCATAAGGCAAAGCTCTCAAAATATTGTACATAGTGCAAGAAGTAATACAGACTAGTCTTTCAATACTGCCCCTGAGCTGGAAATGTGCTTAATGATCACAGAATGTTTATTTTTTTTCTTTCTTTTTTTTTTTTTTTATTAACACATAATGTATTATTTGCCCCAGGGTACATGTCTGTGAATCATCAGACTTACACATTTCACAGCACTCACCATAGCACATACCCTCCCCAATGTCCATAACCCAGCCACCCTATCCCTACCCGCCCCTACCCCCCAGCCACCCTCAGTTTGTTTCGTGAGTTTAGGAGTCTCTTATGGTTTGTGATCACAGAATGTTTAGAAGGAGTACTTTCTACCTCCAACATGGGGTATGTCAGCAATGTAAAAAAAATTTAAGACTGAGCCATTTCGGACTGCTATAACAAAGTAAAACAGAGTGGATGACTTAAACAATAAACATTAATTTTTCAAAGTTCTGGGGCTGAGAAGTCAAGATCAGAGAGCCAACCACCATGGTCAGGTGCTAGTGAGAACACTGTCCCCAGGTTGTAGACTGGTTACTTTATGCTTCTTTACCTGGTGAAGAACAGAGAGTGGAAACAAGCTCTCTGTGACCCTTATAATGGCACTAATCACATTTTTAAGGCTCCATCCTCATTACCTCATCTAATCCTAATTACTTCCCAAAGACCTCACCTCGTTATGTTATCATATCAGGAAGTAGGATTTCAACAGGAATTTTTTGGACATAAACATTTAGTCCATAACACAGATTCAAAAGTAAGAAGATGAGGAGCTTTATTTGAGAAAGCATTAGATCTTCTTGTATGTCCATTAACTTCCCTCTGGGATTTACATGGAAATTCTATTTCAGTGTGCGTATATGGATATGGATAGTTAGATTAAAGCAAAACACTCAAAAGCAATCATTGATAAACCATCAGTTCAATAACTCAAAGCAACTGGGAGTTATTGTCAAACCCTGCCTCACCCAATACCCAAATGTGTTCAAGTAAAAAGTTCCACCAATTTCACCTCCTAAATATTTCTTGAATATTTGCTCTCATCCCTTTCTCTACTATCACAGCTCTGCTTTCAAATCCCATCAACCTTCACTTAGGTTATCTTAATAGTCATTCTTTTTCTGACTTTATTCTGGGCTTATGTCTAGCTTCACAGAATAATCTCGTTTCCCTCTCATTACTCTGATTTTGGACCCTTTTCTTTTCTCAGCAGATTTCTATTTCTGAATTCTAACACATAGACATTTTTAAGATTAATTTCCAATTGAATTAGAACACAATTTTATCAACTGTGTTTGAAGGGGCAGCATAGCACAGAATTGAAGGCTGTGGGCTCTGAAATAAGAAATATATCCCAGTACTGACTCTTTCACTTCATTGCCTGATCTGAGTGAACTGTGCTTCTAAGTCTGTTTCCTCCACTCTGAAATACAGGCAACAAAGGTGCCTACTTCATGCTGTTGAGAGGACTACAAAAGGTAAAAAGATAGTGAATGAAAGGTGCTTGTTGACACAAGAAAGCATTCAATAAATGCCAGCTATTGTTATGTAATTGAGAACATACAGAAATGTTTGTTCTCAGAGATTACTTCGGTTTTTAAAATTTTACCTTGACCAATTTAAATTGTTTTTATAAGAAATGATTTTGTTAAGCATGGACATTCACCTTAATTCCTTAATCTACTAAAATGCAACATATTCATTCTTGCAAATGTTTACTCATTACTCTATGTTCTTCCAGTACTTGTTTTCTTCTAGTTCTTTGTATCATATTTGGATAAACGGATCTCTGAAAAATTTTCCCTAGAAATGGCCTTTTAAATGGTTTTATTTCTAAAATTCTTACTAGTAACAATAAACTTAAAAGACTAAAATAAGTAGTGAATAACTCTACCCTGCTTCTAGTTGAATCACCCAGCAAAATACTGGGTAATTTCATTTCATTGTGATAACTTAATAATCATAAAATATGCCTTTAAACTTCTGGTTATTGTTATATTCATTAAGTAGGAACTTTTAAGTAGTTTTAAGTAGTTGTTTGATGATAGCATTTAAATTTATAAAAGGTGATTTGGGGCCTTTCCTCATGTGAAGTTCATTTGGCTGCACAAAATATATGGCTGCAAAAGAGCTCTAAAGAACAATTTGAAAGAAATAATGACAAAATTTCCTTCTGTTTTACTTATTCAGTAACATCAAAATGACATGTAACACCAAGTATTAGTTTTGGTTAAGAAAATGTGTAGTGTTAAAAATAGGGGTGGTGGTTCAAGATGGCAGTATTAAAAAGACCCTGAACTCAACCTTCTCCCATGAACACACCAAATCAGCAGCTACATATAAAACAATTCTCTCTGAAAAATTCCTGAGAACTAGTGGAACAGATCCACAAAGGGCTATGACAAAGAGACTCAGCTTCTGAAGAGCTCATACACAGACTTATCCACTGTCGGGCTCAGTGCAGAAAGAGCAGGTTGAAAAGTGCCTAGACAATATGTGAAGAAGATTCACTGGATAATCTTAAAGCATCTGCTATAGGGAGAGGGGTTTGTTGGAACTCTCTGGGGACAGAGGCACTGGTGGGCAGCATTTCTGTACTCTGCTCTTATCTTGTTGGCAATGCTTGCCCTGCCCCGTTACTTTCCTGTGGCTCCACCCTGATACACCTGGTGGGCCCACCTTGGTGCAGGGCTTCCCTGAAGCCCTGATATGCTAAACGCGGTGGACAGGTACACTCCAGCCTTGTGTTCCACCATGGCCTTGTCCCACTAATCTCAGTAGGCGTGGAAATTATATGCATATATGCAAATTATATATCCAGTAAGGGTTTAATATTAAAAAATATAAAGAACTCCTATAACTCAGTAACAAACAATCTGATTCACAAGTGAGCAGAGGATCTGAATATTTTTCCAAAGAAAACATAAAGATGGCCAACAGGTACCTGAAGAGATGTTCAACATCGCCAACCATCAGAAAAATTCAAACCAAAGCTACAATGAGATATCATCTCCCACCTAAGCAGAATGGCTATTACCAAACAGACAAGAAATAACAAGTACTGATGAAGATATGAAGAAAAAGGAACTCTCTGGCACCGTTGGTGAGAATGTAGACTGGTTGAGCTACTACGGAAAATAGTGTCCAGGTTTCTCAAAAAACTAAAAACAGAATTATCATATGATCTAACAATTTCAATTCTGGGTATTTATCTGGAAAAATGGAAACACTAACTTGAAATGATACGTTCAATGAAATGATACATTCAATGCTCTATGTTCACTGCAGCATTATTCACAGTAGCCAAGATGTGGAAAGAATCAAAGTGTATATCAACTGATAAATGCATAAAGAAGATGTGGTATATACACACATACACACAATGGAGTACTATTCAGCCATAAAACAAAAACAAAAAAAAAAGAAATCTGGCCATTTGTGACAACATGAATGGAACTCGGGGGTATTATGCTAAGTGAAATGAGTCCAGTAGAGAAAAATAAATACTGTATGACTTCACTTACATGTGAAATCTAAAAAACAAAACAAACAAATGAAACCAAAACAAAACAAAACTCAGAGGTGCAGAATAGACTGTTGGTTGTCAGAGGAGAGGCGGTAAGGGATTAGGTAAAATGGGAGAAGGATGGCAAGAGGTACAAACTCCAGTCATATAGTAAGTCAGTCATTGGGATGTAATATAGAGTATGGTGACTATAGTTAATAATATTTAACTGCAAATTCTGTAACCTTGTATGGTGAAAGAGAAACTAGACTTATTGTGGTGATCATTTTTCAGTGTATATAAATGTCAAATCATGATGTTATCCACCTGAAACTAACATATACATCAATTATATCTTAATAAAAGAAAAGGGTTAAAATCTGTATAATTAAGTATGGGACACTTCTATTTAGCATGTAAAAATGCATTTATATTTTGAATTTTGTTACTTGGCTTTAATTTTTTTATTTGATAATGGTGTGAATATAGTGAATTTGATGATGGTGTAATTTCAAAAAGTAAAATATAACTTATTCTATAATTAAGAATTTGGGTATTATAATTTGTATATTTAAGAAAATTATATTTAGTGCCTTAAAGGTTGGCTGTTAAAAGCAATGTGTCACTACTTTTTTAAGTTACACAATATTTTAGTCAGTATTTAAAGAAAATCAATTTTAATTCATGAGCAAACTTTATTTCAATTTCTAATTATGTATAATAAATGAAAACACATTTTAACATGTTATATAGATAATATAGTAGTATAATTCTTACAAATAAAAGTTGTTAATACATGTTGATCTAAATCTGATCTCTGAGTTATCCCAGATAATTTCATCCAGTTACCAATTTTGACCATACAAAAGCTTTTCAACTATAAATTGACTGGATGCCTTATTCTATTTCTAGGCTGTCAGTATGGTCTTTCATAAGTAATGGTTCTATGTTCTCCAGAGTATCTAAATTTCAACAAGTTAATTATATGCACCATAGGAGAGTACATTCTACAATTTGATGAGGAATATCTTTCACTTGGGAATGACATCAATGAGCAGTATATACACTAATGTTAATCCAGAACTAGACGACAAGAGAATATTTTGTTAAATTTTGTATTTAGAATAAAGAAGGACCTCTCCCTCTATTTCAGTGATCTGTTAAAGCTCACAGCAGTCAAGCTATTTCTAATGTTTATTATATTTGTATGACACCAGATGTTTTACTAGAAGAAAGATCATTTGATTAATCATTTCTATTCCTTTGAAGAATAAGAACACTCTACCTATGCATATAAATCTTTATTGTGGAGAATTGCCAAGCTTATGAGTAATGAATTTCTATGCTATGAAAATCTGTGAACTTAAAAAAAAAAAATAATTCAAAAAGGTTCTTCATTTTTCTAGTGATAAAGTTATGAATAACTATTGCTATTTTAAAGATATTTAATTCTTTCACAATGTTTTACAGAACATATTAAAATGATACATTTTAAATTCTTTTTTTAATGATAGATACTCAGACACTGAACTGGCTTCATCCAAAATGTATTTTGATCATTACCAACATATTTTCAAACAGCCAGGAACGCAGAAGTGTAAATGGATTAAAAACATAGGGTTTGAAGTCAGACGGATCTGGCTTCCTTCAGTCACTTGGTAACCTCAGGCAAATTTCTTAGTATCCTGGAGCCTAATCTTCCTTATTTGTAAAGTAGGCATAAAAAGGCATAGCTCATCATAATACTTTCATCATAATATTTAAATAAGGTAATATGTCAAAAGCCCCACACGACAAATTAATTCGTTAAAATTGAGTTTCTTCTCCCTATCATTTGACTAGAGAGAAAAGGGGGAGGGGCAGTAATAGGAAAACAAATCTTTGAGTATAAACAATTTTAGAGTATTTTATCATTTAGCAATACTCCAAATTGGGCCTTTTTCCCTTATACATTCAAATTTTAATTGTGTTCCCTTCCTGGAACAAGAAAATTGCAGTCACTTTGAACAATGCATTTGTTCAAAACCAATTCAAACAAGTGCTTAAGCTAATTATTTCACATCCAGGCTCAGACCTCCAGTGTATGACTGGCGTGTCTCATTATGCAGTTTGTGTCTATAGTCCTCCCTTTCTAGAAACCACATAGCCCCCAAATTTGGATGTAGTGTTCCTATTCACTCATGAGTTACATTGATGGATGTATTCTCTACAATTTCTATAACATTCATTATACAAAATGGGGAGAAGAGCTCAGATCTACCATTATCAATTAGCATTTATATCCTTGGTGTTTTGGAGATAAAAGCACTACTGAGAATCAGGGCTCTATTATGTACAAAATTCCTTCGTTTAGACTGTCCTGATTTTTGTTAGAGTGGTTTTAACAATGCCTTTTTAAGCTAAAATATGGCTTCACAAAGACCCAACTGCAGGCTCTCTGCTCCATAATAAGAAGTTTAACCATGTATAATTCTGATATTCACAGAGGCACGCAGACTAGTAGGAATCACACCTCTACAGTAAGTGGAGGTTCAAACCAGTCCAGTTGCCCTAAATCATGAAATGGCTGGAGTAAGTCCTTCATTGACTTGCTCACTTGCTTTGCAAGTTGTGTGAAAGGAAGCCCGGAAGTCTACCGCAGCTTTCGTCTGCTGAGCTGATATGGGTGTGGCATTGATATCTAGCATAATAATAAAATGCCCTCACGAGATGGACATGGCTCTAAAATCCTCTAAATAAGCTGTAGGTTGAAAATGATATTAACAGAGCAAGAGTCAGAATAAGAACATGTCTAATTTTGGTGATGAGACAGGCGATTACGGAAATAATTTCAACAATACAGTATTTTTGTTCATATTTTCACTTCGGAGTGGCAAAATAAAGAAGCTTATACAACTAGAAAGTCTTCTAAATAGCTGAATTTCTTATTTAATATTAATTACTCAAAAAATGAAGGAAATTATTGTTTACTGTATACCAATACATGGCAGATACTATGAGAAATATTTTAACATATTACTTCAGCATACACGTTGGATTCCCAATATGAAGGTAAATTTTTGCACTTGAGCATTCTCAATATTTCCTCCAAGATACTCCCCAATAACCCTGCCTTCTGGAATTCATATCCTATATAGTACCATTTCACACTGTACCAGGGTTGGTCTAGTGATCTGCAGGTGATGAGAAATGATCATATGTCACTTCCAAGTTTAGGTTATAAAAGACTATGGTTTCTATCTTAGACATTCTCTCTCTCGTTCTCTTTTTCTTACTCTCTCTAGTATCACCTGCTCTGGGAGAAGCCATTTTCTAGGTTATTAGCTGCCCTTTGGAGAGGTCCATTGGCAAAGAACTGAGGAAGGTCTGATAGCCAACAGCTAGAGAGAAACTGAGACTCTAAATCCCAACAGGCCATAAAAACCAGGCCTGCCCAAACCCATATGAATGAGTTTAGAAGTTGATCTTCCGAGATGACCACCACTCAAGATGACAGGCAGCTTGACTGCAACCTCTTCAGAGACTCTAATGTATGTATTAACATAGTTCCTCGTTCTTATTTTTTAAAGAAATAAAGTAAGGAGATAGAATTCATATCCGTAAAGAACTGCTTTTTATCTCTCTTCCACTTTTTTTTTACTTAACTAAATTGGATGCCAGGTGATTTCAGGACATACTTCCTTGGGCAAGTCCCCTAATTTAATGCTCCTTCTTCCTCATTTTCAAAAGGGGACTTATCATGACTACTATTTATTTGAGTACCAACTATTTACTAAGGACTTACCATCTCCTTTATCCACACAAGAACCCCGTTGGAGAGCTATTATTATTCTACTTTTCAATGAAAATCTGAGGTTTGGTGATTGCTTGTGGTATGTAATTGGTAAACTAAGATTTAAACTCACCCAAGTCTAGTTCTGATCTTGTGTTACAACTTTCTTTGTTATGCTTTGTTATTACTGATGCAAACTGAGATATTAAATCAAATCTTGCATTTTTCAGAACAGAATGTACATCTTCCAGAACAGGAGAATGGATGCATAATTGGAGAAATAAATGTCAGATTTCACAGTGGTCGAATTCAAAGCTGAGTAAGGTCGAGAAATATCCTGTGCTTTTATCAAAATTACAGTATTTTTTACAAAAATATCACCTTCAGGGGCGCCTGGGTGGCTCAGTGGGTTAAAGCCTCTGCCTTCGGCTCAGGTCATGATCTTAAGGTCCTGGGATCGAGCCCCGCATTGGGCTCTCTGCTCGGCAGGGAGCCTGCTTCCCCCCCCCTCTATGCCTGCCTCTCTGCCTACTTGTGATCTCTCTCTCTGTCAAATAAATAAATAAAATCTTTAAAAAAAAAAAAAATAGCACCTTCATCCCTAATAAATTCTAAATGTGGGAAGAGGCTTAGAGATTTTCTTCCCTTCAGCCTGAAAAAATGTCTCTTCCATCCACATTATCCTTTCACGTTCCTTTTCTAATGTAGTGTGGCCTAGCAGAAAGATAATATGCTGGGAATCAGTCAACTGGGACTTTAAATCAACAAATCTCTTGTAGTCTCTGAATCTCAATTTCCTTAACTACAAACTGGGGTGAGTAATCCCAGCATTCAGGATTGTTTTGAGGATTAAAGGGGGAATAAACAAATAGTGTGTAATAACGGTAACTATTACACATCCATAATTATGAAATCCAAAATACTTTGAAAAATAATAGACTTTTTGTAATTCACTTAGCAACAAAATCTAACCTAAATTGATATTAAGGCTACTCATAAGGCAAATAATATATTTTCCGCTGCAGGCATTTGTTTAATTATGAAGTGTAGCCCTACGCTGTTAGAGAAAATATGACATAAGATATGGCAGCATATACACCATTTAACCTTTTCAAATTCCCAAATCCTGAATTCCAAAAAATATGGCCCCAAAGTCTTGGAAAAAGTATATGGCCATTTTATTATTATTAAATACAGTGAAATTCTAGATTAAAATCTCTTTGTAAAACAAGAAATTGTTACAGGTAATGATACTTCATTAAGTTTTATACTGAACTCTCGAGTTCTGTATTAACACTTTTGACTTGAAGTGATGACACTATTTTTATAAGTGGCAATTGGTAAAATTAATATGACCTTTTTAAATCTGAAGAAATTAAATTATAGAAAGATATATTTAATTTAAGCAAAATTAAGTTAAAAATTAAGATCACAGTTGGGATTAAGAATCCTTAATTTGCTCCCTTTGTGTCTAGCTCCTTGATTAGATATCTCACAATTTCAGCTCAAGTACTTTTAGAAATGAGCAATTTTGCAAAGGGATATCATTTTCTCAATAAGGAAACAGCAGCCCATCTTTTCTTTTTTCCTATTTATTTCGGATTAAGGTATACAAACTAAAATTGTGGAGGGGAATGTTAATACATGAACCTTCTATTTGCTATTGGTTCATACAAATTTGCTCTAACAGATAATTTGAAAAATGCTCAATCATAAAAACACACGTTATCTAAGAAAACACACACTCATACATGCAAAATCTACATGACTCTGCTTGTCAGTCACCTAGTAGTTTTGAAATAAAATTCATGGCCAAAGTAAAAATTACTACCTAACTACGGCTATGGAATCTTTATTGTTTAAATTATATAGCATGTCTTCAATACTTAAACATTACCATTTAGCTACATTACAAAGTCAAGTTTCATTTAGCAAATCCTAATTTCAATATTTTAGGAATTTTATCTACTCATTTTACTCCTCACTTTTAATTGACAAGAAACAAAATTTGAACTATTCGTTATTCTAACTTAACTCCATACTGAAATCTGTCAGTGGTAGACATAGACAAAAATTTTGCAACTTCTCCTTATGTTATTAAAAGATTTACATTTCCTGCCACGTGATTGCTATAGAGTAAACGGAGAACCTATAAGCTGTGCTTTGTATCAGTAGCAACAACAATAAAAAGGAGTCATAATCTACAATTCATATACTCTCTCATCATCAGATTCTTATCCTTGTGTATACTATATGCCATACAGTTTCATATATTTTATAACATTAAACAGCCAAAGATATATTGAAATATCAAATATTAAAGGAATTTGGACTATTTTCCATTTTGGAGCCCTTGCTTTAATGCTGAGTCCTCAGCCTTACCTAATGAAGATCTGTTTAGTCTTGTTTATCCCTTATTTTGTGGTTTGCTACATTTTGTGCAAGTAGGTATCTGTGCTTTTTATAACTTGGCAGGCTTTTGAACTCAGAGATGGAAAAAGCTAGAGATGTCATGCAATCTATTTATTTTTCTTAAAGGTTTGTCATTCTTTTTTTTTTTTTAAGATTTTATTTATTTGAGAGAGAGAGAATGAGAGAGAGAGAGCATGCACATGCACACAAGAGTGGGGAGGGGCAGAGGGAGAGGGAGAAGCAAACTCCCCACCGAGCGGGGAGCCTGATGCGGGTATCAGTGCAGGTCTCTGGGATCAAGACCTGAGCTGAAGGCAGACCCTCCAACCCACTGGGCCGCTCAGGCACCCCAAACGTTTGCCATTCTTCACACTTAAGGAGTAGCTATATTAACACATCCATGAAAATACTGTTACTAACAGCAAGTCATGTGTATATGCACATGGATTCTTCATTAACTGATGAAATCAATTCACCTTTACAATTAAATTTAAAATCTTGTGCCAATTTTTATGCTTATTAATGTAAGCCTATTTAACAAAAGTTGTTTTATTTTTTACTAACTAGCTTTGTAAGCCATAACTGTAAAGGTGTTCACTTGTAAGTTTTTATTTATTTCTTAGGCATTATCTTTGCAGATTCCTAAGGACTATATGCATGTCCAAAGTGGACTGAAATAGTTGCCTCATCTCATGGAGGCCTCTGGATCAAATTGCTTTGGGGCCACACGGATGTGACCAACCTTGGTCAATGTCACTGAAATTCTTTATCTTAAAAATGAAACACAGAGTAGGATCAATTGTAAAAGTTTGGATTCCAGATAAAAAGAAACTAAAAAATTCCCTATATTTTGTTCTACCAATTACTGTATGTAAAGTGAATATTTTATTAATAATCTTATACATTATTATCTTTACCTACTGACATTTGAACCTGCCTCAGATTGAGAGTCCTATTAAATAAGATTAGAAACAGAATTAAATATTTATTACAGCAATTTTAAAGTTTTCAAGTGAACTGATAAGTGCTATATTCTATAAGGTTTTTTTAATTTGTATTAATCTATGTAAAGGATTTCTTTATGCTTTAGGAATTCTGAGTTATAATACATTCATTTTCTTGGGGTGACAACTTATTACAGAAGGATATTCACTGATGATTTTTCCAGAATGGAAAGATAATACATGTGAAATCTTAATGTTTTTTTTTCTATTATTTTCTGGGATGCCATTAAATCATAAACACTAATTGAAAAACATGTTTCATGGCTACAAGTTAAATGAACAGGTGTCTTTCAGTGGTAAATTAAGTCTTTTTTTAGTGTCATAGCAGATATGATTCTTAGTTTCGAAAATTGCATAATGGGAATTTTAATCTTCATATCTCAGTCTAAATTCAACTTAAACACACAATAAAAGTTGGAAAGCCTTTTAAAAGTTGGAAAGCCTTAACTACCCATTTTAGGGATTTTTACACTTAAAACACTTAATCCTTTTCACAAAGAACTGACATGTCATTTCTTGAAAGAATACTGCCTGTGCGATAATTACTTGAATATGATATTTATACTTACGGTTTCTTGGCATTCAGTAGAATATTTGGCTGGAATTATTCTGAGGTTTTAGAAAAAAGATACATAAGAAATAAATTTAAAATATAATGCTTCCATTCAGAAAGAGCTGAACATGGCAAGCTTCTACATTTGCAGATGAACAAAAGGATTTAGGAAATCAGAACCCTATCTAGGAAAAATTTATACAAATTTAGAAAGTAGTCATCTTGGAAGGTTTCCCCTGTTTCTGTCAAAAAGTGAGGTTCTTCATCTAATTATAGGAGTGGAAAAGAATGAAGAATTTGTTATACATTCAGAACACTATGGCAAAGAAAGCACATACACACACACACACACACACACACACAAATTCCTGTCCCTTTGAAGAAGCACTAAAATAATTTGGGACAAAATTTACTCACTAATTATAGCCAGTTAATATTATTGGTGACATACTGATTGGCAGAAGGCACAGTTACAAGGTGTTCAATGCTGTGTACTCCCGCTGAGCTAATTACTGCACCTCCGAGCTTTAGCTATGGGCTTCATTTTCAACAGAGGAGCGTATCCAGGCCTCTGTATCCTTTGATTCCCTACTGCTCTAACATCTGAACACAAAGCTCAGGCTTTGTAAGTGGACAGAGTTGGCAGTACCTGTTACACATATCCCACACCCTCTTCCATTAAATAATAGTTTTCGGAAACTCTAAGTGTTAGAGTGACATTTGGTGACAGACCGTCAAGTGCTGTCATTTGGGCATTAAAATAATCAACTGATTTTTTTACTTTAATTAGCTTGCTTTTCCTATGTTAATATCAACCGAAATTTGGAATTTAAGAAAAATAATGATGATGAGCCATGTTAGCATCCGTCTGTTTTTCTCCTTGATGAACTGAGGTATCGGAAGCAGTTTCATTAATACAAATGTAGCATAACTTATAATGCATGAGAAGTATGCATGTATCATCTAAAATAATTATGATTATTCTGGTGATACTGTGAATAGGAATGTTTATGCATTAGGTGACATACTGAGTAGTTTCACTTGGGAGTAGATACAGTCTTTTAAAAATGCAGACTTAGGGAGGAGTTAAGATGGTGGAGAGGTGGGAGGACACTGTGCTTGCCTCGACCCTCAAACCCAGGTAGATAAATATCAAATCATTCTGAACACACAGGAAATTGATCTGAGGACTGAGAGCAAACTGCACAACTAGAAGGAGAAAAGAGGCCACATCATGGAAGGTAGGAGACATGGAGCCCTGATTTGGGGGAGAAAAGAATTCATAGTGCTGCAGAGGGGAGGGAGCCCTGATCATGGGAAGAGGAGAGAGACTCTAGAGAGAGTGAACAGAGCACAGAGGATTGCACAAGAAAAACACTTCCCCAAAACTACTGATGAGGAAAACAAGAGGGGCTGCTTATTTCAAGTTTTTAAAAGCAGCAGAGCTCAAAACTCAAGTTTTACAAGTCTGTGCCATTAGGGGATGGAGCCTGGTGGGTGTAGAGATGCTCCTGTGGAGGAGGAGGGCAGAGGCCCAGAGCGGACAGTGTGGTCTGAGGATCCCTTGGGTTGCACTGGGAGAGACAATTCCACTTCTTGGAATACATTTAAGAGAGGTGGCACTGCTTCTCCAGGGACAAAAGAGCTGGCAAGTGTCACTGAGCTTCCCCATTCATTAATATAGGAACAGAGATGCCTGCTGTAGGCAGCTAACCTGGACGCTGGCTTTTTGCTGTGTTTTCCCATAAACTCTGATCCCCGTGCATTCACGCAACTGTCCTTCTGAGACAAACTGGCCCCAGCCACAGCGTGGTGAGACCCTCCCCCAGAGGATCAGTGTGGGTCCCTGCCATGCCTTGTCCCTACAATATGTAGTTTTGAAAACCAGCTGGTGTGCCTGAGATAAAACACAGAAGCACTGTGCTGATTGGCTGTGGGCATATGGCTTAGACACAAATAGGGTGAATGCTGGGATCTGAGAGATGCTTAGGACAAACTAGGGGAGATTGTTCACTGTTCAGTGAGAGCTTCTTGAATAGCACTGGGTGCAACCCCCCCCCCTTCAGGGAGGAGAGAGCCAGCTGATGCCTTTCTCCACCCCCTCATCAGCATGGATGGACTTCACTGAGCAGTACAGTGCCCCACAGTGGAGGCCTGAGCCACTTCCACCAAGCTTTGCCCACCGGCACTCTGCAGGTGTTTCTGAACTAGCACAAGTGTGCCTGATAGTGAGAGCAACAGGCCCCCTTCCCAGAAGACCAGCACAAACCCCCAACACACACCAAGTCTACTGACCATAGAGGGCTGCAAATCATAAGCTCTAGGGGAAATAGGATCTAGCCTTCTGGTCTTTCTTTTTTTTTTTTTTTTTTTAAGAGACAGAGAGCAGAGGAGGGGCAAAAGGAGAGGAAGAAAAGAGAATCTTAAGCAGGTTCCACACCCAGCAGGGAGTACAAAAGAGTTAATCTCAAGCCCCTGAGATCATGACCTGAGGTGAAATCAAGAGTCAGATGCTAGGGCGCCTGGGTGGCTCAGGGGGTTAAGCCTTTGTCTTTGGCTCAGGTCATGATTTCAGGGTCCTGGGATCAAGCCCCGCATCGGGCTCTCCCCGCATCGGGAGCCTGCTTCCCCCTCTCTCTCTGCCTGCCTCTCTGCCTACTTGTGATCTCTCTCTCTCTGTCAAATAAATAAATAAAATCTTTAAAAAAAAAAAAGAGTCAGATGCTAAACTGAGTAAGCCACCCAGGCACCTCAGGATCTAGCCTTTTTTAACAAGCAGCCCAAACACACCTAGTTAAAACTCGACACACAGTGAACAAGATCCAGACACTCTCCTCTGCAGGCAAGGGGAAACTCTGCAAAGGACTGACCTGAGGGAAAGAGCAGCCAAAACACAAGAACAGACTGCACACAGCAATACACCAGAAAAACTTTCTGAAGCACCAGGCCCTAGACACTATAGGACTTCGTAATACAGCCATCACTCTCAGGAGCAGGAAACCTACCAAGCTTTCTAATACACAGAAGGAGAGATAAAGAGCTTCCTAGACACATGAGGACTAAAGGAGTTCCTGACCACCGAACTGGCCCTGCAAGAAATATTAAAGGGGACTCTTCGAGTGGGCAAGAAAAACCAAAAGCAACAAAGACTAGAAAGGAACAGAGAAAATCTCCAGAACCACCAACTTTGCAGATAATACAATGGCACTAAATTGATACTTATCACTAATCACTCTGAATGCGAATGGACTAAATGCTCTAATCGAAAGACAGAGGGTATAAAAATGGATAAAAAACCAAAACCCATCTGTTTGCTGCCTACAAGAGAATCATTTAAGACCTAAAGACACCTAAGATTGAAAGTGAGGGGATGGAGAACCATTCATTATGCTAATGGACATCAAAAGAAAGATGAAGTAACCATACTTCTATCAGACCAACTAGATTTTAAACCAAAGACTGTAACAAGAGATGAAGAAGGGCCCTATTATTATAATAAAGGGGTCTATCCAACAAGAAGATCTAACAACTGTTCATATTTATGCCCGCAACTTGGGAGCATCCAAATATATATATGTATCAATTTATAACAAACATAAAAAAAAACTCATTGATAACAATACAATACTAGTAGGAGACTTTAACACCCCACTTAGAGCAATGGAGAGATCATCTAAGCAGAAAATCAACAAGGAAACAATGGCTTTGAATAAGACACTGGACAAGATGGACTTAACAGATATATTCAGAACATTTCATCCTAGAGAAGCAGAACATACATTCTTCTCAAGTGCACATGGAGCATTCTCTAGAATAGATCACATACTGAGTCACAAATCAGGCCTCAACAAGTACAAAAAGACTGAGATCATACTATGCATATTTTCAGACCACAACGCTATAGAACTTGACGTCAACCACAAAAAAAAAATTTGGAAAGACCACAAATACATGGAGGTTAAAGAACATCCTACTAAAGAATGAATGGGTAAACCAGTTAATTAAAGGAGACATAAATACATGGAAGCAAATGAAAATGAAAACACAACAGTTCAAAACCTTTGCGCTGCAGCAAAAGCGGTCATAAGAGGGAAGTACATAGCAATACAGGCCTACCTCAAGAAGCAAGAAAAGTCTCAAATACACAACCTAACCTTAGAACTAAAGGAGCTAGAAAAGGAACACTAAACAAAGCCTAAAGCCAGAAGAAGAAGGGAAATAATAAAGATTAGAGCAGAGATAAATTATGTAGAAACAAAAAGATACGTTAATGAAACTAGGAACGGGTTCTTTGAAAGAATTAATAAAACTGATAAACCCTAGTCAGACTAAACAAAAAGAAAAGAGAAAGTACCCAAATAAACAAAATCATGAGTGAAAGAGGAGAGATCACAACCAACACTAACAGTTTTAAGGGAATATTATGAAAATTTACAAGCCAACAAATTGGGCAATCTGGAAGAAATGGATAAATTCCCAGAAACATATAAACTACCAAAACTGAAAAAAGAAGAAATAAAAAATTTGAATAGACCTATAACTAGCAAAGAAACTGAATGAGTAATCAAAAATCTCTCATCGAACCAAAGTCCAGGGCCAGATGATTTCCCAGGAAGATGTTTGTCTAACAAACATTCAAGGAAGAGTTAATACCTACTCTTTTCAAACTGTTCCAAAAAATAGAAATGGAAGGAAAACTTCCAAATTCATTCTTCAAGGTCAGCATTATCTTAATTCTAAAACCAAAGACCCCACCTAAAAGAAATACAGACCAATATCCCTGATGAACATGGATGCAAAAATTCTCAACACAATACTAGTTAGTCAAATCCAACTGTCTATTAAAAGAATTATTCACCATGATCAAGTGGGATTTATTATTTATTCCTAGGCTGCAGGGTTGGTTCACTATTTGAAAATCAATGTGATAAACCCCATTAATAAAAAAAAGGATAAGAACCATATGATCCTCTCAATAGATGCAGAAAAAGCATTTAACAAAGTACAGCATCTATTCTTGATAAAAACCCTCAGCAAAGCAGGGACAGAGGGAACATACCTCAACATCATAAAGGCCATATGTAAAAGATGCACAGCTAATATACTCCTCAATGGAGAAAAACTGGGGATATTTCCCCTACGGTCAGGAAAAAGGGCCCCTCTACTGTTACTATTTAACACAGCAATCAGATGATAAAAAGAAATAAAAGGCATCCAGATCGGCAAGGAAGAAGTTGAACTTTCACTCTTCACACACAACATGATACTCTACGTACAAAACCCAAAAGACTCTGCTAAAAAAAAAAAATTGCTAGAATCGATACACAAATTCAGCAAAGTTGCAGGAAACAAAAATCAATGTACAGAAATCTTGCATTTCTATACTCCAATAATGAAGCAGCAGAAAGAGAAACCAAGGAATCAGTCCCATTTACAATTGCACCAAATACTGTAAGATACCTAGGAATAAACTTAACTAAAAAGTGAAAAGATCTATACTCTGAAAACTATAGAACACTATGAAAGAAATTAAAGATGACACAAAGAAATTGAAAAACATTTCATGCTCATGGACTGGAAGAATAAATATTGTTAAAATGTCTATACTACCTAAAGCAATCTACACATTTAATGCAATCTCTATCAAAATACCACCAGCATTTTTCAGAGCTAAAACAAACAATCCTAAAACTTGTATGAAACCACAAAAGATCCCGAATAGCCCAAGCAATCTTGAAAAAGAAAAACAAGGGCACCTAGGTGCCACAGTAGGTTAAGCATCTGCCTTTGGCTCAGGTGCTGATCCCAGGGTCCCGGAATGGAGCCAGGCATCACTGGGCTTCCTGCTCAGCGGGGAGCCTGCTTCTCCCTCTCCCTCTGCCCCTCCTGCTTGTTTTCTCAGGAAACAAGCTTGCCTCTCTCTCTCTGGCAAATAAATCTTAAAAAAAAAAGAAAGAAGGAAAAAGAAAAGAAAAGAAAAAAGCATAGCTGGAGGCATCACGATTCCAGATTTCAAGCTATATCACAAAGCTGTTGTTATCAAGACAGTATGGTACTGGTACAAAAACAGACACATATATCAATGGAGAATAGAAAACCCAGAAATGGACCCACAACTATATAGTCAACTAATCTGTGAAAAAGCAGGAAAGAATAACCAATGGAAAAAAGATAATCTCTTTAATGAAAAATAGCGTTGGGAGAACTGGACAGCAACATGCAAAAGAATGAAACTGGACCACTTTCTCACACTATACACAAATATAAATCCAAAATGGATGAAAGACCTAAATGTTTCACAGGAAACCATCAGAATCCTAGAGAACACAGGCAGCAACCTTTTTGACCTCAGCCTGTAACGACTTCTTAGTAAACGCATCTCTGGAGGCAAGGAAACAAAAGTAAAGATGAACCATTGGGACTTCAAGATAAAAAGCTTCTGCACAGCGAATAATCAACAAAACTAAAAGGCAACCTGTGGGATGGGAGAAGATATCTGCATATGACATAGCTGGTAAGGGTTAGTATCCAAAATATGTAAAGAACTTATCAAACTCAACACCCAAAAAACCAAATAGTCCAGTTAAGAAATGGGCAGAAGATATGAGTAGACACTTTTCCAAAGAAGACATCCAGATGGCTAACAGACTCATGAAAAGATGCTCCACATCACTCATCATCAGGGAAATACGAATCAAAACCACAATGAGATATCATCTCAACCCTGTCAGAATGGCTAAAATTAACAACACAGGAAACAACAGATGTTGGTGAGGATGAGGAGAAAGGGGACCCTCTTACATTGTTGGTGGGAATGCCACTCTGGAAAACAGTATGGCGTTTCCTCAAAAGTTAAAAAAATAAATGCCCTACAACCCAGCAATTGCACTACTAGGTATTTACCCAAAAGAGACAAAAATACTGTTTTAAAGGGGCACATGCACCCTGATGTTTATAGCAGCACTATCAACAATAGCCGAATTATGGAAAGAACCCAAAGTTCCATTGACTGATGGATGGATAAAGAAGATGTGGTGCGTGTGTATATATACATATATATATATATATGTATATATACACATATTTTCACTCATATGTGGAATTTAAGAAACAAAACAGATGAACAAAGGGGAAAAGGGAAAAAAAAGAGAGACGGAGGCAAATCCTAAGACTTAACTATAGAGAACAAACTGAGGGTTGCTAGAAGAAAGGTGGGTAGGGTATGGGCTAAATCGATGATAGTTATTAAAGGAGGGCACTTGTTTTGATGAGCACTGGGTGTTAAATATAAGTGATGAATCATTATAATTTTACTCCTGATATCTATATTCACTATTTGTTAACCAACTAGAACTAAAAAAATAAAAAATAAAAAATAAAAATTCAGATTTGTGCAATTTTATTTCTTACAAGGATGTGATGTATGAGTCATTAAGATGTGTACTGAAGTCATTTTAGAATTAAGCATACGTTGGTTTCAACATCAGCTCCTTCGCTCACTGAGCAAGCAATTTAATGGGACTAAGTCAGAAATTATTTTGAGGATTACATTAGAAGCTATACAGTGCTTCGCCCAGTAGCTACCACATAACAAGTACTCAATAGAACTTTCATTTTTTAAAGATTTTATTTTTAAGTAATCTCTACACCCAACATGGGGTTCAAACTTACAACCCTGAGATCGAAAGTCACATATCCTATTGACTGAACCAGCCAGGCATCCCTCAAAAGAGCTTTTAATGCAATAATATTAATGTGATATTACATATAGCTTCAATAATGCACTCATACTTATAATTAATACAATTATATAACATAGTACATTATATTCATGTTCTATTAGGAATGATATATCAGTACATTCCTTTGAAATATATCAGTTATATATTTTATAGTACATCGCAATATGCTATTAACATACTATAGTCAAATATAAAACTATATGAGGTATATGTCATACTATATTAAAATTGTATTATTAAAATTTAATGTTATTTCCCCAATTATTATTAGTGAAATTAAATAAATGAGGGAAGAATGGAAAATAATGCAACTTACTTGTTTTTTTCAACAAAGTATATAAGCTTGTTACATACCAAATATTGCATTAGTGCTAGGAGGAAAATATAAATTGCATAACAGTTTATCTCTGACCTTGGGGAATCTATGGGGGAAATAGAATATCTAAATTATAGAGGAACAAAATAAGTCAACTTTTGGAACATCTCATTCTTTCTTCAAGTGAAAATTCTCTTAAGCCCAAAATGAGACTCAGTCTTCAACAGCCTCCATCGGCCCACACCGAAATGCAGAGCAGCATCTTGCTCTGGAAATTCTAATGAGAACTGTGAATTTAGCTAATCAGGAGAACCGGGGCAAGAAAATACAGTCACAGGAAGAGCGAATGTTGCTTGAGGTGATTTCTTTTATGTGAAGTCAGGAATTTACTCGTAAATATTATTCTCCCAGTTTATATGAGCTTTCTCTCTGAAAGAGAACTCTGTACTATGTAATACTGAGTTCATTGATTTTTCTGACTTTCTTCTGAACTCATGACCTAAACTTTAAATTGCTACCACTGAGTTCAGTATTAAGCAGTCTGAAATATGGTGCTTTGGCAATTAATACAACAAAGTTCGTGTTGATCTGAGTTGATATTGTTCTGAGTTTGTGGTATTTGTTAGGTCACATCATCACCAATCTTGGCGTTTTGGCACAATCATCTGACCTATGTTGACAACACTTCTATTAGACTAAGAAGACAGAATATTTTATTCAGAATTTCCTTTTAGTAAACTATGTGATTTTTTTTGTTATTTTTGATATAAAAATAACTTTCTTAGAAGCCCCTTTAAGAAGAAGAAGGAGGAGGAGGAGGAGGAGGAAAAAGAAGAAGAAAACAGTGATCAAATATGCGTCTGACGTTTTGGTTTGTCATCTGGCTAATGACTCTTCTACCCAGCTTCTCGGTATCTAAGACATAGTTCATTATATAACTGCAGCTTCTTACCCACAAGAAAATAATAAAATATCAAAAGGCTATTGCCAGAACACTATCATTTGGCAGTTCTACGTACCCTTCAAATTCAGGTTCAGTCTGCAAAGTGAATACAGATAGCTGAAACCATGTGACTAGCTGATATGTCTTGATGGATTAGGGTTGGACAAATAAAATCTGATTCAAAGAAAGGGTATTAAGAAATCACTGAAGGGGCGCCTGGGTGACTCAGTGGGTTAAAGCCTCTGCCTTCGGCTCAGGTCATGATCTCGGGGTCCTGGGATCGAGCCCCGCATCTGGCTCTCTGCTCAGCAGGGAGCCTGCTTCCTCCTCTCTCTCTCTGCCTACTTGCGATCTCTCTCTGTCAAATAAATGAATAAAATCTTTAAAAAAAAAAAAAAAAGAAAGAAATCACTGAAGATGAATAACCTCTGTTCAGATGAGAGTCAGTGCTGGGAGAAAGTCCGCTGGTCACTCGGCTCAGCTCGGCTCAAAGAGCCTGTAGCACTTTGGCCAGGCCACGGATTATGCCATCCTCAGCCAAAGGAAAGCTGTTCAGCAAAAAGAATCAATAAAGTAAAGATATCTCATTATCTCAAAAAAGATGTACTGAGAGTAACACCAATCATCATACGCGCCAAGCACTATCCTCAACAGTCCATGATTTTTGTCATTCAAAAAAAAAAGTTTCTCTAATTTGATTGTTGTTAAAATTTATAACCTATGAGCTGTCTTGTAAAAGTCCCAATGTACTCCTATCCTCAAACTCCTCAAAAATGTTTGTTGCTCATCAAAGAGTAAAACTCTTCAAAGTACTATTACTTTGTAAAACTCAGTATTACTAAGTATACTTAGTATACTCAGTAATACTAATATAATAATATAAATTACTAGTGTAAGGTTAAAAGGCACTAAAAGGTTAAATCTCTGTCTCTGTTTCTGTGTGTGTGTGTATGTGTGTGTTTAGTGTGAAGTGTTAAAAGATTAAGTTAAATATATATACCTTGTCTATAAAAAATAATACTGTCAAAAAATATAAAGAAAGCTAATAAAATCTTTCAAGTTATACAGAAACTAGATTCAGTGTATATTGCATGTGGAAAATCCCCAAAAATATAGAAAATAAGCTATTTTACTATTATGGAGAAATGCTTTGATGTGAAGATAATGTTTTTCCCTTACTGCTAGGAAATAAAGAGCTAAATAAACTAAACCCTAAAACAAAGAAAAGATACAAATGCTTAATGCACAGCACAAAAGGTTAGATTTATCTTTTGTTTTCTTCCTTTCCAAAAATAACTCACTTTATGATTTTAAAGAGATCACTAATTTGTAGCTCTCTTTTAATAATAGGATGCAATTGTCATAAAATAAAACTAAGGTAAAATATATTGTAACTTTAAAAATTATAACATGTTTATTAAAATGCTAAAAGGTGAGAATCTTCATGGATTTGAGATCATGAGGAAATTTTGCACAGTCAGAATCTTTTCTTCCTATTCTTGGCCCTTTTATTTTGACCTAGTACTATAAAATAGTTTGTTACTGTTGCACATAAGCTTTCCTATTGAGAACAATTTAGCCAATCACACAACACAAAGATTTTAGGCTGACGGGCAATTTAAAATAAAAGTAAATACCATCATAATAAAACCACTTCTTCAGAGTTTGACTACAACATGCTCCAATTACCCACACAATAAATGAAGGTCCAAACGCACACGCACACACACACACACACACACACACACACACCACAGAAACTTCCAAATAGGAAAGCAAAAAATAGATGACCAAAGGAAACCATTCTTACTTTCAATGGAGTTCTAAAACAATAATGAACTAAGCAAAGAATGGGCTAAGTATATATCAAGAAATAGCTATAACAAAAATACACAGAAAGAGAATATAGATGATAAATCTAAAACAGCAAACAAATAAACAAAAAACACTTAGAGCAAGCAAAACAGTCATCTACCTACAAAAATCAAGAATAAAATATATTTTATTTTCTGTACATTGTGATGTTTATTAATTTTACTGTATTGTATTTATTACACTATACAATGAGGATATACTGTTTCACTTTTCTTGTTTCTTCAATTAAATTTTTAAGTGCTGTATCACAGAAATCATTTGTATATGCCTCTGTATTCTTCACATCAATCTAACTTTAGATGTACATGCTAGCACCAAATGTGTTTGTTGAATGAAATATGTACATAGTGGTTCACCAAACTATATATTATGAAAGAAATTAAACAAAGAATAGTATTGCACTGATAAAGAACCAAAATAAATCATTTGTTTTAGTAAAATAAACAACTTAAGTAACTAGAGATATTTATATAGCAACCGGGTAGAATGTTTACCTCTAAATAAATACCACAGCTGGAAATATCTGTTTGAATAATAGATAATAATGTCTGTTCTATATGTTGACACTCATATAAAATGTATTATAGCAATAAAATTTGTCAAACTTGTAGTAACATCAGACTGTGATGGTAATAAAAAGCAATAAAAATTTTTTTCAAAGCTCTGTGACGAGTAAGCATGGTTCATTACACCTTTGAGAGTTGTCATTGTTATACCTTTGAGATATTAGTCACTGTGATAATCCGACAGATGGAAAAATAAAAGGCACAGAGAGGTATAATAACTCCTGATGTCACACCAGAGGCACTGAATATAGAAAGAAAAATATCAGGGCTCTAAATACTGTTTGGTATATTTACATACCTCACATTTCCCTTGACAAATTTCTCCTAGAAACTACTCTAATTAAAAAAAAAGGAATATTTATAAATTTTTATGTTCGTAACTATTCTTCACTATCAAATATTTGAGTCTTCTTAGAAGGCTGACTATTGCAGGTTCTTCTTAATTTTCTAACACTACACATTATAACTTGAAAGCAGGGACAATGTCTTTGTTGTTCACCTCTAGATCCCCATCAACTAGGATGGTGGCCACGTCACTACATTTGAACAATAGTTATGGAATTCCTATCCCTTAGTCTTAGTTACTGACTTTAACATTGAAGAACACTACTTTCTAATTTCAGCACTATCTTTTGCAGTAATGATTCCTATCTACAGGATTGTTAAATTGTTTAGAGCTTGATTCCATTAGGACTGCCCATGTTTTAAGTGCCAGCAATCTCTCCACATCTTCTTCCTCTCTGATTTGATAACTACCTGAGATGTTAAATACTTAACAAGAGACAGGAATAAAAATTAAGTAAATGAAATACTACCTTCAAAGTAATTGATATGTCTACCTTTTTCTGAGTTTAATGCTTTAATAAAAAGGAGTTTAAATCCTCTTTTAACTATGTTACCGTTTTATTCTGTTGCTAGAACTGTTTAAAGATTTTCTATAATCTATCATTAATCTAAATGCGTTTATAAGCAAAATGCATTCTAAATCTATCATCATTGGTATCGATAAGGATTTGGTAAAGCTAATGTTACATCATCTCATGTCCTGGACAACGGAACATCACTCCTGCCTGAAGATAGTTAAATGTACCCTGAGATGTACCCATGGTATTTCCATGTTATCATCACAAATACCTAAAAGTGCTTACAGTTATCAGCACTACTAAAATAGCCAGGAGGGCTAATTAGCTCAACTGGAAAATGTAAATTCAGTAAGGTTGATATCCTCCCTTTGAAACGGAATTTTAGCCATCAATACACCTCAGGGGCTGAGGTTCAAAAATGCATTGTGCCAGACCACCCTGTAAATTATTTATATGGTGTATTTTCTATTGGTAAAATCTTACTAGAGGTGCTTCTTAAATCCTTTAAGTAGGATTGTGCCTAGCAACTAGTACAGAAGGTAGCTAGTGTCAAATCAGCTACCTGCAATATTTAAGGAACAACTTTAAAAGATTAGCAACCTCAAACAGAAGGGCAGTATAACATAGAGTCTAAAAGAAGGGACTCTGAAGTCAGAGTACCTGGGTTTATATCTGCCTCAACCTCCTTGCATGTCACCTGGCATCTATGACCTATTACCTAAGAGCCATTTGTCTCTGTTTCCTCATCTGGCAAATAGACATCAGAGTACTATAAATCTCAGAGCTACTGTATTGAATAAATGAATAAATACATGTGAAGGTATCAGCCTGGTACATATTAAGTGCTCTATGAAAATCAGTCATTTTGGTTATTTGGTTATTTGGTTATTAATTCTTGATGATTTCAATATACAAAATACATTCACAGCTGATCCTTCCAACACGCTAGCCTCTGTTTGCTGAATTCTTCTTTTCCAATAGTCTTGTCCTCCAACCTGTTTCAGCCATAGTCTTATACTGCACTATCCAATATGGTAGACACATGTGACTATTTATATTTAAATTCAATAAATTAAATACAATATTAACATTTCAAGTTCCACTATCCACATTTCAAGTGCTCAATAGCCACACATGGTTAGTGGCCATTATACTGCACAGCCCCAGATATAGGGCATTTGCATTATCACAGAAAATTTTATTGGCTACTATTGCTATGGACTTTGCACTCGATAACTAATTCCTCCTTCATCTCAATGTCATGCATTCTACTCTTTATCAAGACCTCCTGGGGCGCCTGGGTGGCTCAGTGTTAAGCCTCTGCCTTCAGCTCATGTCATGATCTCAGGGTCCTGGGATCAAGCCCCGCATCCGGCTTTCTGCTCAGCGGGGAGCCTGCTTCCCCCCCCCCCTCTCTGCCTGCCTCTCTGCCTACTTGTGAGCTCTCTCTCTCTGTCAAATAAATAAATAAAATCTTTAAAAAAAAAAAAGAAATCTAAAAAAAAAAAAAAGACCTCCTATCTTTCCCGATCATTCCTTATTTTACTATGATTTCAACAATATTTTTACCAATTCCAATTTTTACCAATTTTACCAATATTTATCAATTCCAAATACTTTTAGTCTCAGGAACACTTTTCAGTCTTAAAAATTACTGAAGATGCCAAAAATCTTTTATTTACATGGGTGATATTTACTGTTTTTTGTTTTTTATAAATTAAAAATGAAAAAAATAATTTAAAACTTTACTAAAATAGCAATAGTAAACTTATCATACATAAATATAAATACACATTTTAGTAGCTATTTCCACATTTGGGAAATTACCACATTTCCCAAGCAAAAATAAATTCACAGAGAAATGTAGACTGTTTGCATTTTGACAGTCTCTTTAACGTCTAGTTAAAGGAGGCAGATGGAGTTTCATATCTGTTTCTGTATTAAATCTGTTTTGATATCACACACCATGAGCTTCTGCAAAACTCCATTGTAGATTCATGAGTGAATAAGAGTGAAAAAGGCAAGTAACATATTACTAGTATTAAGAAAATAGTTTGGATTCCCTGCAAGAATATGGGAGAATTTTCAGAAGTGTCCAGATCACACAGACAACCACTGCTCTAGATGTTACCATCTTGTCATTGTTCCTCACTCTATGGGGTCCTCTATCTCCCTTTATGCAGCTTAAGTACTCCCTTGTCTATAAAATTAATCTCCTTACCTGTATTTCTTTCTGATACTAGTTTGGCAAAGCCAGGATCATGGTTAAATGTATTCTGCCCTATTCCACAACTGTATCTGCACAAATGAAATCTGGGGAAAACTCACACAATCATGTGGACTTATCTTACTTTGTGCCTTGGACCTCAAAAGGACTCTCAGTATTGCCAGGCAATGATACTATGTATCATAAACTCATAAACATCTATCTTCCACTTTCTGCTTTAACCCCTACTCCCCCAAATCTCCTCCCTTATGCTCACTCTCAATGACCTACTACTTCACTGAAGAAAGCAAGCATTCAAAAGAGAGCTTCTAAGACTCCCACCACCACATGTACCTCCTTTACCACCTATTTGTTCATGTATGAGCTCTTATGGAAGAGTGCCCTGAAAGCCTGTCTAAGGTCAATCATTCCATGGGAGCACAGATTCTACACCCTTTCTTCTAAGCAAGGACCTCTCTCCAATAATTCTCTTCTTTTCCCTTTACGTCGCCAATACTGCTTGCTTCCCTAATGGATCATTCCATCACCACACACAAAAGCTCTTATTTCCTGACTGAAAAAATTCTCTCTCTTGACTCCATTTCCTTGCTAGCTACTATCCCATTTGTAGCAAAAATCTTCAAAAAGTCACTTATAACTCTGTTTTGAAACTCTCCAATATATTCTTAAATATCCTCTAATCAAGCTTTCACTCTCATTTTTCTCAGAAACTGCTTCTGTTGGATGCATCTAGGTTGCTAAATCCAATAGTTAATCTCCAGTTCTCATCATACTTGACTTATCAAAGTATTTGACAAAATTGTTTACTTTTGCTCCTTTGATATGTACTCTTCACTTGGCTTCTAGGAAACCACTGTCCTACATATACCCTTTCCTCAGCTTTTACCTGATGTCTTTATTTTGGCATGTCTGAAGTCTCCAGTCCTTTATCTCTTCTTCTCTGTCTACACTTGCTCTTTTAGTGATCTCATTCAGGCTTTACTATCATCTGTATGCTATTAACTTCCAAATTAAAATCTTCAACCAAACCTCTCTCTTGAATGCCTGACTTGTATAGCCAAGTGCCCACTCCTCCTCACCCCGTACACCCAATTTCTACACCTAGAGGTCAAATAGATATGTTCAGTTTAACATGTATAAATGCAATTACTAATCTCCATACACAGTCTTTCTCTTCTCAATTGTTAGCAAATCCACCCATAGCAGTGCTCAGGACAAAGGCCTTAGAATCCTCACGGATGGCTTATTTTCTCTTCATTTCTCATCCAATCCATTATAAAATCCTATTGGCTCTACTAAAATGTGGCTAGTGAGACTGAGGAACTCAATTTTAAATTTAGTTAAATTTAACAGTCATCTATGGCTAGTGGCCACCCTATCAGATACATCACAGGTCTAGATTAATGACTAAAATAATAAAAACCGTGCAACCACTGGAATATATAGCAAATATATACAAAAGAAAGTAAGATAGAAAAAGAGAAAGAATATAAACGAGGCAGGACAAAGAGAAGGTAAACAGGATCTATGAGTTCTAGATTCTATTACATAATACAAGTGCCTAAAGCAGTGCATAGCACAGAGTAGTGCTCAATTAATTTTGAACAGATGTTACCATTAATGATTTTAAATATTATGCCCCCAATGAATAAATTAAAGGACAGAATAAGATTTTGTGGGGGTTTTTTCATTTGGTGATTTTTATTTCCATGATTTCCAAATCCCAAGAGTTAATGTTTGTGTCAAACATAGAAAAAATACCATCATCTTTAGACCTTGTTCATAAAAATGTTAATTTTAGATGGCTTGAAGTCCCACGTTAAATGGTTTCTTAACATACAGTCCTTTGCATAGAAATTAATATGTTGCTTTCATGATAAAGTTCTTTGCTGCTGACTTTTAAGATTGGAATTATCTACAATCAGAAAGGAATTTGCTAAAGAGAGACTACGTTTCTTTATATTTTATTCAGATGACTTTAGACTCTGGATAGATCATACATAAGTGTATCTTCTGCAATAAAAATATTTTTGTCAGTAGAACTTATATTTCCTATAGTTTTGCCAATAAACTTGTTTCCACTACTTAGAAGGAGCAATGTCTCCTGAAGTTTGCCATAAGTTGAAAATGATGAATTTTACTTTATTTCAAGGGATTCATGCCAAGAAAAAAAGCCATACATCAAAAAGTACCTGTATGGGGCGCCTGGGTGGCTCAGTGGGTTAAGCCTCTGCCTTCAGCTCAGGTCATGATCTCAGGGTCCTGGGACTGAGCCCCGCAATGGGCTCCCTGCTCAGCGGGGAGCCTGCTTCCCCCTCTCCCTCTGCCTGCCTCTCTGCCTGCCTTTCTGCCTGCCTCTCTGCCTACGTGTGATCTCTCTCTCTGTCAAATAAATAAATAAAAATAAAATCTTTAAAAAAAAAAAAAGTACCTGTATTATCTTTAAAACATTAAGTTTTTGACCATCAAAAAGAATATAAATACTTAAGAAAGAGTCTGTTATTTCATTCATTGATATAATTAAGTTAAGGAAACACTTTTTCCTTGTGTGGAAGCATTAAAAACTAATTTATATGGCTACATTTACAAATGTCAGAACTACTGGGTAGCAAAATGTATATCATTTACCAAGAGAATTCTTCAAAACTGGTCTGTAATAATCTATTCTATACAATAATATATATTACATATTATAGTGCAGTTTTTCTTCTTATCACTTTAAATAAGTTTAGTTACCCACTCTCCCACTTTCCCTGCTTAAATTTGAATACTTAAAATTCAGCACTGTCTTGATAAAAAGCTTAAATTTAATGTTTAAAATTGAGCAAATTCTTGGAAAAACACAGTCTATATTTTCATTTTGTATTACCTTTAGTCAGGCCTGCCCTCTTGGTTCTCTGGAATAGTGAAGACTCTGCTTTTTATATTAATGATTAGACACATACACATAATCTTCTATCTTCTATCTATCTATCTATCTATCTACTTACCTATCTCCTGCAAAACACCCTTATCAAAGTTAAAAAAAAAAGTCAATCCTTAAGCTACTCTTTAACTATGTTCAGTATCATACCTTTAGTCATGGAAATAAAACAAACAGGAGGAGGGAGAGAGGGAGAAGCAGACCCCTCGACCCCTCGCTGAGCAGGAAGCCCAACGCAGGGCTCAATCCCAGCACCCTGGGACCATGACCTGCGCTGAAGGCAGACGCTTAACTAACTGAGCCACCCAGGCACCCCAGAAACTATTTTTCTTAAGATAGTATTTAAAATCTTTTAGAAGTCTCAAATAGAACATAAACTATCCTTAATAAAATAAAACTAACTTATTTAGAAATCAAACCATATTGTACTTTACAACATGATTAACTGATTCCTCCTAGAAGATAGGTAGCAGCGTATTCTCTCTTCTTGTTTGCTCCTTTATGACATTTTTAGAATTATTTTTAAAGTTCTGATATATACAAACTCGTAGGGGAATTTCACCTTTTCAAACCTATCATGTTTTATTTTTTTTAATTTATGCAAATCTATAACCCATAGTAAATAACTTAACTATGTTTCCAGAAAAAAAATGGTAGCAAAAATAATATTCTTTAATCATGATTAGTATGAACTTCTAGAATTAAATTGATGTGATGGTGCTGCTATGTTGACAACATTTACAAAGCTAAGAGCTCTTGCTTACCTTGGAGTATCATCTATGCAGGTGTAACACTGCTCACACCTATATATGTTCATCTACTCACTCTTAGAAAATGTAATCATTTTGGCCCTGTTTAGATTTATCTGCATAAGATTTAAAAATAAGTTGCCGAGCTTAACTATAACTTTAATAATTATAGAAACAAATGCATATGATATTAAAGTAAGGTTTTAATTATTTAAAAAAAATGTACTTACAGACAAAATGAGGAGACAGAGGAATATGTCGCAAATGAAAGAAAAAGACAAAACCACAGCAAAACTAAATAATATGGAGTTAAGCAATATGCTTGATGGTGAATTCAAAGCAATCATCATAGAGATACTCAGCGTACATAACAGTGGAGGATATTAGTGAGACTCTCAGCAAGAGACAGAAAAATATAAAAAAGAACCAATCAGAGATGAAGAACTCAGGAAATGAAATTAAAAATACACTAGAAGAAATCAATAATAGATTAGAGGCAACAGAAGAACAGATCAGTGAGCTAGAAGAAAGATTAATGGAAAGCAATCACAATGAACAGCAAAAAGAATAATAAAAAAATGAGCATAGGTTAAGGAAACTCAGTGACATCATCGAGCATAATAACATTCACATTATAGGCATCCCAGAAGGCAGACAGAGAGGGAAGGAGGCAAAAATTTACATGAAGAAATAAAAATTGAAAACTTCCCTAATCTGAGGAGGAAACAGACATTGAGATCAAGGAAGCACGAAGAGCCTGCAACAAATACAATGCAAGGAGGACCACACCAAGACACACAATAACTAAAATGGGAAAAAGTAGTGATAAAGAGAGAATTTTTAAAGCAGCAGGAGAAGAAAAAAGTTACTTACAAGGAAAACCCCATAACGCTATGAACTGATTTCACAGCGGGAACTCTGGAGGCCAGAAGGGAGTGGCATTATATATTCAAAGTACCAAAAGGAAAATAACCTGCAACCAAGAATTCTCTAGCAAGAGTATAATTCATAATAGAAGGACAGATAAAGACTACCCAGACAAACAAAGTTAAAGGAGTTCATCACCACTAAATGTCCTACAAGAAACCTTAAAGGGAAAGAAAAGACCATAATGAGGAGTAAGAAGTTATGAAAGGAAAAAATTCACAAGTAAAAGCAAACATAATAAAAATAGTAGATTAATCACTTATAAAACCAGCATAAAGCTTAAAGCACAAGAGCAGAAAAATCAATTATATCTATAAAAATCAGTCAAGTGATTCACCAAATAAAAGAATGTAAAGTATAATATCATATACATAAGACGTGGGAAGGGGAGTAAGAATTTAGTGCTTTAGAATGGATTCAAACTTGAGTGACCAATATGGCTACAGGCATAACATGTTATACATGACCCTAATGGTAACCCAAAACCAAACATAATGGTAACAGATACACAAAAATAAAGAGAAAGGAATCCAAGCATATCACTAAAGAAAGCCATCAAACCACAAAGGTAGAGAGTAAGAGAAGAAGAAATGGAAGAAAAAAATAATGGAACCTCTCTGTTCTTACTGGCTTCTTTTAAAAATAGAGATGATCATGATGTTTCTACTTCAAACAACCGCTATAAGGAAACTGATAGTTTCCAGAGAGGTGGATGGGAGGATGGGTGAAATAGATAGAGGGCATTAAGAGTACACTTACCTTGATTAGCACTGAAAAATACATAGAATTGCTGAATCATTATATTGTACCCTGAAATTAATACAACACTGTATGTTAATTATACTTCAATAAAAATGTTAAATAACAAAATGAAAAGAAGATAAAGAAATGCTTATCTAAACAGGAACTTACCAAAAATATCCTTATATTTTTAATAAAATATTAGAATCCCATAAAAAGTGAATTAAGATAACTTAGACACAGAGTATGTGATAACTTCTAACTAAAAGTAGACCAAAGCAAATGGGATTAAGGCTGGGAATGTCAGTTAGAGCACATCTGGAATTACACATTCAGTTCTGGATGCCACTTTCAAAGTTGTGTTCACAAGCTAGAATGCATTAGAAGACAGTGAAAGGGAAAATGAGGTGGACTGCAAATCAAAATTATTTATGGATTGATTTATTTATATAGCTTCCCCCTGTTTCATCCCACAGTTGTTTCCATGTAGCTTACACAGATATATGTAAGAGGTGGAAATCCAATAGAATAAAATGTTGAAAAGAAGTGGAGAATTAAAACAGGTAATGATTATATAGTGTTTCAAGGACTATATAGGTTATGGATACATGGTCTTTAGAATTCTAGGGTTTCCTGGCACCTCTCTAGAAAATGTGGTTATTAATCTGACTCATATTATCCTAAAAGAAAAAGAAAAAAAAAGATACATGCAAATTATTTAGGCTCTTCATGGCAACAGGCCTGAGAGAAATGACTAACATAGCGCTCTATGTTGGGAACAAGGAGTAATACTGAAAATAATATCCTCAAAAACATCTCTCCAAAAAAGAAGTAACAAGTGCCATTCCCTACTTACAGTGTGCTCTGGTATAAGCCCAGGGCAAAATACTGTGACAAGAATTCTCCCAAGATCATATTGTATAAACACAAAATTTTCTGCACTTTAATTTGACTCAGAGATAAAACCTAACTATCCAAACAGGGATTACTTGCGACCAAGCCACTGGGCATGGTCAGGACATTTTGGCAGTTGGGAGCACGGGGCAGCCACCGTGGGAGCGGTACAGCACAGCGCGTCACTGGACAGGCCTGGGGCCAGGCAGCCTGCATTTAATTCCATCTACTCCACTTCCTGACTGTGTAACTTGACCAAATAATGGAACCTCTCTGTTCTTGCTGGCTTCTTTTAAAAATAGAGATGATGATCATGATGTTTCTACTTCATACAACTGCTGTAAGGGAACAATGAATAAATACAAGTCCTCTGAACAGGGAGTTGGCACCTATCGAACGCTAAACAAATGTTAGCTATTACTTTATCTTCACACATGGAGAAGGCTAATTCACATGAAGGATATAGGCTTGTTCCGTGTGACTCTAAGCAGTAGAAATAGGATAAATTATTCAAGGACTTGGTATTTGAAAATTTACCTACTTATTAAAATTTATTTCTATGTAACCCAAAAATACTAGGGGTGTGCCTTTGCAGTCATTTGCAGATCGCAAATTTGAGTAGCCCAACGTGCACGTTCCCAGCTAAGGTCGAATAAGGCCATGCTCTGTCTTCTTTTTTCAGACCTTTTTCTTTAAACAAGTATCCTTTTCATGGTCTATTTATTGCCACTTTCCCTCCCCCCTGCATTTCTGTGCTTTTTGTTGGTGGTTTGCTATTTAAAATGGTCCCCAGACATAATTTGGAAGTGCTATCTGGTGCTCTTAATGCAAGAAGGCTTTAATGTATCTTTGGAAAAGGAAATTTTTGGGAAGAAGGAAAAAAGGAACAAAAGGAAGTGACAAGAGTCTGGAGTCTGAGCTGCTTAGTGTGTCCTTTGGTGCAATGTTGAAACACACACCGAAAGGCCATTTACTCTTGATTCTACAGAGAAGACATGACTCTAATAGCTGTGACACAAATTAAGACAATTATAGAAAGCAAGTATCTTTCTTTATAATAAAAATATTCAGGGATTAATATATATTTCAGGATTCTGCATTTTTTTTCCATTTTAGTTTAGAAAAAACTTTTACTGATTTTGTTGTTGTTGTTTTTTGTTTTGTGGTTGTTAGTGCTTAACGGATTTTTCAAATATTAGCACTTATAATTTACTTTACCTAAGAAAACCTGTTGTATTTGCTGTAGTCTTAACACTTCTTTGTATCCCTAGCACCTGCTCTGTTGAGAAGGAAGAGCTGCATCAATAAGCAGCCCCACACCCAGTTACAGGCCTACAGCTTATACAAGTGGCCACATGCCCACAGAAGAGGAGCGAGGGTAGCGTAACCTATTCTAACGACACTGTTTACACTCTGATCAGGTTGTTTTGTAAAAAACAGTTGAGTTATTTTTATAACTCAAAGTTGCGATGCAGCTGCAAGATTGTTTTTCTACACTGGCCAGCAGGGCCTTCTCCTGAAATGTTATAAAAGCAGTAATTTAGGGTCCAGGGTAAGAGGGACACATTTTACCTCCGCATGTGAGGAGTACATTTCCTATCATTCGAAGGAAGTGTAGACTTACGATTTTCAGCTATTTCTCAAAATTCATTAATTCTCTCACTTATTCATTCATTTTGCAAGCTTTGTAAAAATAAATATTGCAAATACTTTGGTAGAATGCAGATCAGCTCATCTTTGAATCAAGCTCCAGTACTTTATGATGATGATAGAATAGTGCTCTAGTGTCTTGGCAAAATGTCCTAGAAACGTGATATAGTGATATATATACAGTATATTTATAAAAGTCCTACTTCAGTTAACTTAGCTCAAATTCTCTTAGTTTTAATTCCTGGCACACTGAGAGTGCCTCTTATGAGCCTAGCTATTTTCTAATATACAATATTCTCCCAGAAGAGCCAGCCTGCACAGAGTTCACATGGAAATAACCACTATCATACAAAATCTATTTTCCTAATAAATATGTAAACTGTAGTTGAATCCTCCAGATTTTAGCATATCTCGGCCAAAGGAAGGGAAGACACTGCATGACAGAGTAGACATGAGTTTGTGATAAAATAAACCAGAATCCCACGAGGTACCCTATTTAGCACTGACTCTCATCTTTGGAGTAAAATGGTTCAAAGTCTGAATTAAGGCCTTGAATGCTTTGTTGTACTTCTGAACAAGAGTTTCTCCTGAACACTATTATGTATTTTTCTAGAAATACTAGTGTTGAGAAGAAAATGTACTGATTCTGACTTTTATTCCTATATTGAGATGCAACAAGTTTTAGGGTAGGATTTGTTCAGCTCGGATTTAAACTTTTGAGAAATAAATCCCTTGTTTACTCAACTGATTATAAGTCTCTGGAATCTTTAGGAGGTAAAACTGCAAGGTGACAAATGTGTTCTGTGAATCTGCCATTCCCCAAAATTTTTTAAAGACTGGATATGTTTTTATTGATAATTGATTGCTGGAATAAATAGATGTTGTGAAAATGCATCCATACTAAATAGAATTCCTAAACAAAGAGAAAATATGTAATAGGCACAGAGGCTAGGAAACTGACATTAAAGGATTTATCTTTTATCATCACCACTCAACTTTGGATCTAGAGCACTGCCAATCCCTTACATTCACCTGTTTGTATGCCCTCATTCCATTCCATTGTTTCACCTTCAGATTCCATCACTATTTGGAATTTTGGACTAATTATTTCTTTCCTTTGTTGAAATGATCTTATCACTTTATGTATGTATAGACTTTGTTTTCTTCTGAGAGCAAGAAAAATATTATCTTACTGCTGTAATTCATGATATCTTTTCTCAAGTGTTTTTTGATATTATTCTATGTTGTTCCATATAGCTATAGTTCATTTATTTCCATTTAATAATTTCAAAAATGTCTGTATAATACTCCATTGTTTTTACACCACAGTTTGTTTATATGTTGTCTTCTCCAAGGACATGTGAGTTGTTTTAGCTATTATAGATAGCATCGAAGTAACTATATCCTAGCACATCTGTAAAAGAGTAAAATACTGGAAAATGCGCATATTCATTTTCACAAGGCCATGTCAAATTACCCTTCAAAGTGGTTGTACAATAAACATACTTACCAGCTGTATAAAACAGTTCTATTGATTCACATGCACGCCAGCACTTGGCATCATCAGATATAATTTTTGCCAATCTACTGGGTATAAATGGAAATGGTGACTAATTGCAGTCTGAATTTATACATTTATAATCATTATCGAAAGTGAGCAATTTTCCTATGTTTAAGGTCTTTGTTGTTTCCTCCACAGTGAAATGCTTGCTCATGATTTTTTTAATAGATTTTATTTTTCAGAGAATTTTTAGGTTCACAGCAAAACTGAGCACACTGTACCAAGATTTCCCATATACTCCTTGCTGCTGCACAACCTTCCCCACTATCAACATCTGCCTGTTCATGAATTCTGTACACTTGTCTAGTGAGTGGTATGAATTATTTCTGGATAGTCATCTATTTCCTAGTTTCCGGCTTATCATTTTACTGTTTTATAGTGCCTTTTGAGAAATGGAAGTTCTTAATTTAAATGTGTAGTTCATCAGTCTTTTCTTTCATGGTTATTATTTTTCTATTTCATTTGCAAACCCTGTTCTAGCCCAAGCCCTGAAAATATCTTCCTACAAGTTCTCACAAACATTTTTTTCTATGTTTTCTATGCCTTCTTTCTTTCACATATGAGGTTTTATTCCACCTGAATGGATTATTTATATAATAATGTAACAGCATAATTCTTAATTATTACTATAAACTTAAGGTAAAGCTCTATTGTAATGTTGTTTGATAGCAATAATACAGTCCAGGTTTGATCAGTATCCTAATTCCTCCCACTCAAAATAGAAGGGCTTTAATAAACTTTAATTCTGATCATTCCTTCCTCAACATGCTATCTTACTGTCCATTATTTGAGTTATGTTCTAATTCTAAATTCTAACAAATTAGGCATTATTGTTTTATATAGACAATGTTTCATTGACTTATAAACATGCTTTTCAATTTCTTTGTTTTTCATTCTTGCATCCCAAAGCAACCTTTTATAATTATTTTCCTTTTTCCTGAAGATCACATGGGACATTATAGGCCATTTCAAAGTATTTGCTTTCACTCTGAGTGAAATGGGGGAGCTTTTGGCAGTTTCCAGGGGAGAAATGACCTGACTGGACATACGTTTTAACAGGATCATGCTGGCTGCTCTGTCACAACAGAGGTACAAATAGAGGTAAGTGGGCAATCAGGTAGAAGGAGGCTATTGCATTATCCAGGAGAGAAAGGACAGGGGATTAAATAAGGATGCTAAAAGCAAATGTAAGGAACAGACATATTTGAAGGTGGAAGCTAAAGGATTAAAATACCATTACGTTATTTTTTCCCAAACACCTCAACATAATAAGGTATAAAAAATAATGCTCAAAATTAGGTGGAGAAAAAAACGTAATATTCAAGAAACACGTAATAGGCTTTCTTTTGGCAGAAACTAAGTAGTGAAAGAAATCTTTCCTCTTTCGTCTTAGCTGCCCAGAAACTGCAATAATTGCATCATCCCAGAGGCTCAAGAAATCCACCCCAGAGGCTGGATTTCTACTAATCATTTGATTCAGTTACACATATTGTCGAATTTTGTATTATATTTAATCACAACATATGCCTTGAATCTTTTGCCCATGTCTCATTTGTTGCATAATTTTCACTGTTCTGGTGTTCTGAATATTCTGTATTTTAAGGTGTGACTCTTGTTTTCACCAAAACTTAGGGTTTCATAGTAACTTTAATTACTGGGAAAAACTATCAGCTGCCTTGAACAGGGACATAGATAGTAACTGTGTTTCTGGAATAAATGTGGACAACCAGTTCCGGAAAATAGGGAGTTTCGGTAGGCAGGTGACTGGATGAGTAAATGGAAAGAAAGAAACAAAGCCTAAGACTAGATCAGCAGCAAGAATAACAACATTATTACCCAAGTTAAGATATTTAAACAAAGACATCTCAGTTCTTTCATCTTAAGAGAGATGAAAGAAATATTCCACTTTCGCTGCATATGGGAATGTGCCAGGAGTCATGTGGCTGTGTTTGCAAGGGTAGATTGAACTAAAAAGAGAAGAAATTGGAGTAGAACATTAACTTTCTCACTCTTTGTCTAGAATTCTTGACAGTTGTTTTCAATAATACTAAGATAGAACACTGTGAACTCTATGAGCTTGGTTTTAAAATGTGGGGGGACGCCTGGGTGGCTCAGTTGGTTAAGCATCTGCCTTTGGCTCAGGTCATGATCCCAGGATCCTGGGATCGAGTCCTGCATCAGAGCCTGCTTCCACCTCTGACTGTCGCTCCCCCTGCTTTTGCTCATGCTCTCTCTTTCTCTCTCCCCTTCTCTCTGACAAATAAATGAATAAAATCTTTTTTAAAAAATGTGGGGATCTCACACCTTCAAAATGAATGCAATCCTAGAAAAGTATCAGCCACATCATTAAAAACTGGATAAAACCATTTGCCAAGATTGGTCTAATACTGTGGATGGGAGGAACCAAAGTAGCCAGGAATTCTTAAATAGCAGCTGAGTGTGGACCCATAATGGTAGAAAGAGTGTCCTGGGGTAAAAACCACAGGTTTAATCAAGAATAAATGAACACAGGTATAAGGTGTAATGTGAATCTGGTGGCTAAGACCAGAAAAAGCAGGAGGATCTGGAATGGGGTTTGTAGTAAGAGTCAAGCTATCAAAATAAGGAAGATTTAGATACATAACCACAGTCACAGAAATATTAAAAATAAGAGCTCCTGTTGCTGAACCAAGCAGATATCATGGGAAGAATGAGGCCCTGTACATATGAGCACCCAAATGAACTTCTGCTTGACAGATAGTGTGTGTGGCTGCCTTTTATCCTTAATTGCAGGTTTTCACCTTTGGCCTTTAAAATTCTAAGACTTTTGGCCTTTGCAAGAGGGTATCTAAAAAGTAGTAAATTCCCAGGGTGCGTGGCTGGCTCAGTTGGTAGCATACAACCTTGATCTTGGGGTTGTGAGTTCAAGCCCCACATTGGGCATAGAGCTTACTTAAAATAAAGTGGTAAACTCCCTGTACATAATACTCAATACGTGTCTATGTAATCTAACTGAACTGCATGCTATAATATAACAGAATGTTGGATATATGTTATAGGTCAACAGATGATTGACAGGAAAGAAGGGAAGAAAGGGGGAAATGAAAAGAAGAAAGGAATTAAGAGAGTTTCATTTTTGAAATTCTGTGTCATAATATTATTCAAAAAAGTTTTTGATTTTTCTTATATTTCTGAGCAAGAAGCCTTTTGTGGAAGAGTGGATGGATGAATCACATGACAACAATTATTTGCAATCCCCAACTGGAATACAGTTATAGAATGAAGGGTGAGTGTATAGCAGAGGCAGGGGGATCTAAACACCAGAAAGGTAGGGGCAGATCTCATGAGACACTGTAGACCATACTTGTTTTCTCCCCCCAACAAGAAAGCTGTCTTAAACAATTCCTGATTGTTTTGGTGCTCTTTCCCTCCCATGCTCCTACAGGTTGTGAGACATCATTCTCTGGATGCTCGTCTACCATTACCCATAATGGCTTTTTAAAGGCTTTTTTCTACCTCCAGGAAATGGAAATGGCCTGACAGTGAATGTTCCATGACTACTAATGAGTTCCTTCCCCCTTATTTCTGAAAGAAAATTATTTAGAAAAGGAAACTCACTTACCCTAAGCAATTTTGTCATAAAACAATACTCATTTGAACTGCATACCCATACAAAGATACATGTGCCACTCAAGTGCATTAGGGCTAATGATGGAAAAGACCTAAAAATAATAATAATCATTAGCAGTATTACCCAATCTTTGTGATACAAACACCATAATCAGATGTGGCTCTGTATAAATGCACTTAGGAATTTTTAGTCAAGTATTTTTACTGATGTGTAACTAAAAGACATTTCTTTCTAGTTATTCCATGGACTAAAGCAAGCTTAAAAATTACTTAGAAATGTGGAGCCAAAGGACAGTGAATATCATACTTTCCTAATGTTTCTATTCCATGTAGATGAGTGATATTAACAAAACAAAACAAAACAAAACACACACCTGTTGAAATTGAGGAAGCCTGTTGGTTAAATGAAACAGAGCTTTATTGTATTGTGGTTTCTCTGCCAGACACTACTGCTTTGTATATGGAAGTGGAAAAATATCCCATGAAGACACACTCCTTAGAGATATCTGAGGGTATTTCGGAATGAGTGAAAACTGTGGTTAAATGTCCATGAATATGAGTAATGTTTTAAATTAAATACATTTTGGAAGGTTCTATGTTGATTCTTTTTTTAAAAAATATAGATAAAATTCAAAGTAAAGGCAATAAATCACAATGCAATAATACACTGAAGATTAATTAGTTATTTCTTAGAGCTGTGGTACTTTCTTAAAATGGCGGTTTGGGATAAAATCAAATAGCACAGAAAAAATGAATATATGATAGCTTTCAGATAAAGGGGAAATGGCTGAAATATGACCAATTATTCTTTATTCTTACTAAGCATAGGACCAGAAGAAATGTTGTTTTCCAGCAGACGGGGGCATAATTAAAATCGAACGGGAAGAATATGGGACAACAAAGTTTGACTTTTTACTCTGCTGGGACATGTTGACATGAGTGGAAAGTTGAACTGGCTGGGCAACTGGACTGAGATGACAAGAGAGATGTATAGCCTAGAGCTCCTGTCAGCGCAGAATAGCTGTGACATGAAGCTCATCCTGAACCATGAACAGAGCTTAATAAAATGGAGAATAACTGACGATGAGGATGGGGGCTCACTTGTTTGGAATATTATTTAAATACATTACTTCTGGAATTTTATACCTTTGCATACAAGCCTTTTTGTGAGGCTTATCATGAGGTGACCATTGTGGAGCCCAGGAAACAGAAACCAGGTGAAACCAGGCAAAGCGAAGAATAATCGTGTGTCAGGTGGAAGAGCAATGAAATTACTAGAAATCTTACCAAAAATTCTTGAGAGGGAAGTGAAATCACATAAGGAAATGTATAATCTGGGTTTCAGTAACAGCCTAAATTTTGCTAAAAAGCAAAACAAGTTAGTACCATATAATATGAAATAAGGAAATTATATAATATATATACATTATATATATTTGTGTTTGTGTGTGTGTGTGTGTGTTATACATATATATACATATATTTGTGGATCCCCACTGCTGAGCACTAGGCACATAGGTTAGAAGCAACAAATACACTGTCACGGACCTATATATTATATGCAACAGGAAGAACTGAGACTCTCCCTCACACCCCAACATATGCACACTCCTCCAAGAGCCTAATTAAAGAAAAAACATTGTCTTAGCAATGCTCAGGGCTGAGCCACTTTTTGTTTGTTAGGACAGGAAAGCAGAAGGAGAAACTGGGGAAGGGAAAAAAGGGGAGCTTGGCAGGGTTTGGGAAGAAAGAAGTTTGGGGGGAAGGGAAGAATGAGAACAAGGATAGATATTATTTACTTTAGGGAATAAAACTTGTATCAAGCAAGATATGCTCCAGGAGAGTTCTGAGGAAGCATCGGCTATCATATGTAAAGATAACTGTCCCCTCATATGCCCAGGAATCATTCAGAGAAATCTACGTTGTTCTTTAATGCTCTTGGTGTTGAACCTGTGATTTTTTTTCCTCAGATAAAACCATGACTTGTTGAAGAGATCACAGGCTGCTCTCGCTTTGTCCTTTTTCCCTGACAAACTCTTTCATCCTCTGGTACCTTACTGAGACAATGTACAATTTCAGTGTCCTTACAGCAAATTTTCTACACATATATACTTCCATTTCTCCTGAAGACATAATATGAATTCCACACTAGTTAATATATATTTTTCCTTATTCTTTGATATTTATTATTATAAACAGCAGAGTGAAATATTTTATAGACCCCACATAGAATTTAATGTTTATTTTTTTTTAAGATTTTATTTATTTATTTGACAGAGAGAGAGAGATCACAAGTAGGCAGAGAGGCAGGCATAGAGAGAGGGGGAAGCAGGCTCCCCGCTGAGCAGAGAGCCTGATGCGGGGCTTGATCCCAGGACCCTGAGATCATGACCTGAGCCGAAGGCAGAGGCTTTAATCCACTGAGCCACCCAGGCGCCTCGAAAATGAATTTAATAGTGCAGAAAATTTGAGCTAGAGAAGTGATTCATAGTTTGGTAAATTAATCATTTTAATCAGTAATTCTTTTTTAAGATTTATTTATTTATTTGAAAGAGAGAGAGAAGGGAGGAGTAGAGGGGAGCGGCAGAGGAAGAGGGAAAGAGAATCTCAAGCAAACTGCCTGCTGAGCATGGAACCTGAGGTGGGGATTGATCTCAGGACCCCAAGATCATGACTTGAGCCAAAATCAAGAATCAAATATAACCGACTGAGCCACCCAGGTGCCCCTTATTTTAACTAGTTTTCTGATTGATTAGAACTATCTAGTCATTGCTAACAGACATCTTTACTTATCTCCCTCTTTGTATATTCTACAACTAATTTACCTGTTACATACGAATACCTTAACAATTTATCAGTTGGTAATATGACCTAAGTGAGAGAAAAATTAAATTGTTTGGATTATGTCAGACTACAGAATTTGAAGTCTAAAAATGAATGGCTTTTGCTTGCAAGATAAAATATTGAGTTTATAAGGCATTAGGATTTCTACAGGGGTTTCACAGAATCAGAGATGAATAAGATTTTCATAAGTTAAGCACTGGTTACTGGATAGCTGAGGAGAGACCAATACTGCGAGTCTGTTCTGAATGAACTCTATATTTAGGACTCCAAATGACAAAGAGGTGTTGACATCTGAAATCGATAAAATCTACAAAGATACAAAAGACGCTAAAACTCAGTGTTATCGTTGTTCATTGAGAAGCTATTTTCTTGAATTCCACATTCATTCAGTAAATTTTATTAGTGTTTGTTAACGCACAGAAATTATATTTGATGGTATGATTAAAGCCATATATTCTTAAACCACACAAGGAAAGAATGTTGTTGCTCAAGCAAAGCAACGCACACCTATAGAAAATGGCATTGTTCCTTCCTTCGGCCCTCTGTCACCTTCACGCTCCTCCACATTTCCACTTTCGCTCTATAAGAAGCACTTACAAACATAACTGGAAGTTGTTTTGCTTCTAACATTTGATCCATTTTCTGATAAACTTTATGAATCAGACTGCTTACAGATGCAAATAAGACAACCCAACTAAAAGTTGCTGAAAAGATAGACACATTCTTTTCATAGAACACAAAATGTTAATCCAAGTCACTTTGAGCTTGTCCTCGATGGTCCAAGATGGTGCCACAGTCAAAAACATCGTATGGAAGTGGAGAACATTCTCCCTCTATGAGTTCTTTTCTACTACAAAGGAAAAAAATAAATGCCAGACATCCTCTCAGGTTCCATTTGTCTGTACTAGTTTGTATGCCCATTTGTCCTCACTACGAGTTGCTAAAAACAAAACAAAACAAAACAAAAAACCAAGCAGCTGATATTTTCAGCTATCAGAGTAGAAGATAAGCTCTGCTAGGAAAAAAAAGAAATAGGTAGGAATAATGTTGTAGATTTAGTAGACAACTCATACTTCCAGCAGCTACATACAACAGTGCCTCTTTTCCCAGAGGCAGTATATGTAGGTTAAAATACATACATACAATCAATGGATTTCTCTAAAATGTTTTTTCTCTTTTACTTACCAAATGTTATTATTGCATGTAAGTTTTTCCTTTGCTATAACCATTTTTATACTTTCAAAAATGACAAAGAACATCTTGGTGAGCTGTAGTTGATACATACTAAAATCATAGAAGCACAGAGTTCATGGAGAATTCTTGTGCAACACAAGAAAAACCACCAATATAAATGGGTTTGATATTAAGCAAGTTTTATATCCAACATAGGGCTTTAACTCATTACCCTGAGCTCAAGGGTCACATGCTTCACCATCTGAGCCAGCCAGGGGCACCCAATGGTTTGGTATTATGTGAATGTTATTTCACGGATATTTTGTATCACTGAGCTATTTTATTTGATGTTACTCTTAAAATTTACATAACTGCTCCCCCCCTTTATTTTTAACTGAGTCAATTTGTTAATATTTTATGTAAAGAAGTAGCTTTCTCTGAAGACAAGTACTGAAGAATAATTGCCCACAGGTAATATAATAAATGTCACATTATCAATAAATAGATTCTTAGTGTGGTTAACGTTTATTGAATGTGTTTTTATGTGCCAGGTACTATAAGCGCTTTGCATTTTTTAGCTCTTAAAACAATCCTCTGTAACAGGAAATATTATTATCCCTATTTTATAGGTGAAGAAATAAGAGAAAGGGAGAAATTATATATATCAAAAGCACACTGCAAACAAATGAAGGAATTGGGATTTGAACTCCAGTAGTCTGGTTCCAGATTCTAAGCTTTTAACCACTACAAAATCTTATACCAATTCAAGAGTAATTTCCTTCATTCCTGATAACTTTCCAGCAGGCATTCCTTAATCTGGGACAGCCCAGTTGTGCTTTTTTCCATTGGGTTTCAAGAGATACCCCTGTGAGCTTACAGTAAATAGTTACATACTATCGAAAATGCTCTGATGAAGATGACAAGAAAGACTGTACCAAAGTCCGCTTATCTCTTTGTCATGCCCTTTTTAAACCTTGGTGCAATAAAAAGGTATTCATACTGAGTTGAGGGCTTCCCCTGGGAAGAAAATATTTAATTTAGATCTAGAAGTAACAACTTCCATTTCCACAAACCAGCAATGAGTCGATCAAGAGTGATGCGTTCTGGGAAACAATATAAATAAACTGAGATTTCTTTTTTCTTTTAATCACAGTTTTATTTTTTTATTTTTATTTTTTTAAAAAGATTTTATTTATTCATTTGACAGAGAGAGAGAGATTACAAGTAGGCAGAGAGGCAGGCAGAGAGAGAGCGGGAGGCAGGCTCCCCGCCAAGCAGAAAGCCTGATGCGGGGCTGGATCCCAGGACACTAAAATCATGACCTGAGCCGAAGGCAGAGGCTTTAACCCACTGAGCCACCCAGGCGCCCCTAAACTGAGATTTCTTTTTACAAAACTTCATGTTGTTTAGTTACTGAGAACTGTGAAAGACCCATAAGGTCTTTGACAACAAAATATTGCCACTGCTGTTTAAAATAGAGGCTTTGTGGATGGGTCTAAATTGGGTATGTCAGTGCTTCTCAATGAGAGATCAGAATGTGGGTAAAGTTTCAAACCTTAAGAGATCAGTTTTTGGCCCTGGTAACAAATTTGTTTGATGTGCTTGAAAAAAGAACTGTAATTGTTTGCCTATGCTTTTCTGGGGGAGAAAAAAAAAAAGAACAAAGTTGATGGATGCCAGTTAACTCTGGGCTCCTAAAAGGCAGACTGGGGGAACACAATATATTCAAGATTGTGACTATGGATTCACTGTATTTAGAACACCTAGTCCTGGGCATAGTATCCTGTTTAGATAAATAATACAGGAGAAATAGAAACATGGTTGTATTGAAATTGACAATATAAAAAGCAAATATGATTTCTCAATTTAATTGATAAGGTGTTGTACATATAGCTATAGTAAAAAAAAATCCATCTGATACCTGCAAAAACTGAGAGGCTGAATTTTGAATTAAGGTATTATATGCCAAGTAGAGAAGTTCTAAAGAATTAATATAGTAGCTATAATAAAATGCCTCCCACAGAAGGCACTCTGGCATCACAATTTAGAATACATTTGTGAATATGATTCCTAATGAGAGAGAAAGTAGAGTCAACAAGAACAATCATGGAAACCTGTATCAATCGCCCAGAAGAAAACACTGACTGGGAAGTATGGCCAAACATAAACATAATAAATGTAGCTAGCCACATTTATATTTGAGCCTCATTTCACTGAGCTTGCTGGAACATGGTTCCTGCCATTTTAGAAACGTCTTTATTATTAGAAACTTCTTCATATTTTCTGTCTCCCATCTCAATTTGGAGAACCTAAAATGACTTGAGCCAAAAAAAAAAAAAAAAAAAATTCAACTGATTGTTCATTTCTTTCCAAGATTCCGTGCTCCATTAGATGCCTCTTGAAAACAGAGTTCCCAGCAATTATTATCGTTGGGAATGTTTGGTAGTAGCATAATACAACAGCCAGAACTCAATAAATGTGTCCTCAGTTGGTCTGATTACCAGCACCAGATAGAATGTCCTTCCAAACTGTAGCTTGACAAATTACTATCCTGTCATCATTGAAAAATAAATTTCATATAAGATTTCACTTTTTCTCCAGATGTAAAAGAAAATAGCTCTCAATTCCCCCTATCCATAGCCCCCCTCTCTCTGAGATTCTGACTTGGCATGTGTATTGTCCTTCTTCAGCCACATATGCTGTCTTGAAAAGCACGAGGCACATTGCATATTATGCTGTATATATTTATTATGTATTAATTTTCTTTTTTAGGGTGAATAAATGAGCCCATCTCACAGTGTCTGTGAATTACTGTAAAATCCCAGAAAGCAGAGAATGGATCTTCATTTTATAGTACATTGTCATATACAGTCAGAAAATTACTAGCTAATTTTTGGTGACACTGAGAATTTGTATCATGGTAAAGTTTTTTTTTTTTTTATTCTAATTTAGTGATTAAGCATTTTTCTGCTTCATATATACTTAATTTTTAAACTCATTATAGACATTTACGGCATTATTGACCACTCAATGTAGACAGAGTTTAATGAAAACAGAATTTATTTTGTGTATATTTTTCCTTATTTTCTAAATGCATGTAAAATTTAAAGGAAATATAACCCACATGTTTTCATTCATTTGTATTTAACTCATGTAATGTTCCCTTTAAGGTCTCTTTGAAGTTCAAGGAGATTTTTAATAGCCCATTTAAGCCTTTTTATCTCTGAAATAGAACTGCATTTTGCCAAGAATAAACAAAGACAAACACCTAAAGGTTAGGGTTCAGCTAGAAATTTCAAAGCCTCTTATTGTCCTCCACGCATTCTAAACTTAAAAATTCAAAGCAAAACTTTTCTTTAGTACCAACTGGACAATGAGCAACTGGAGCATCCTCTTTCCTAGACAGTATTCCCTCACATCTACAAACGTGACTTTTTTATCTATCAACAGTATTACATAGGCAATGTTGCTTCACAATATACTACCGGAAAACTAAGATATTTTGTTTTGGATAGCGACTTAACTGAAGAGAATATGTAATTTTTTTAGTACATAGTTTAAAACTACTATACACTGTAAATGTTTTCTTTCCATGGGACTAGGTACCAAGGATAAAGAGAAAACAATCCACTTTAGCAGAAAAGACAGTCAATAAATAGAAAACAGTAAAGATTTAACAGAGGTAAAGCACCTTGTGCAAGACATGTTAAGTTCAAATATCCTTGACTAATTAATTGCAAATATTAATCAAGATGTGTTGTGAATATCCATTCAACTTTCCTTTGCTCTTGCTTAATCTAGAACTCATATTTCCATCCCTATACCTCACCAAGTTATTTATCATTTTCTCTTTAAATTCATCCAAAAAAGATTAATGGCTGCACCAGAACTTGCATGAGTGTGGCTATACATTAGTAGAAATATACCATATGGTTAGATGCATTGGTGGATAGAGTTATGTCCTATGCATGTCAAAATGTCAGTGGTATGATAGCTTCTTCAGCTATATGGGTATGAAGTCTGGATAGAAATAAAATGATCCAGTTAAGTTGTATTGTCTTATTGATGTCCATGGTCATCACAGGTAATTAAATTATAAAAGCATACTCAAAGTAAGTGCATCTGATACAAAAATGAATGAGATGTGAAATGACAAAATGGTTACTTTGTAAGTAACGGCAGGTTTGCAACATTACATAATCACACAATTATGTAATGGATGCAGATTATCAATCAAACCTCTGTATATATCATATAGAAAACTTAGTCAGCAATAAATTATTATCCTTATCAATAATACAATATCTCTGAGGCTTATAATGAAACTTAACGACATTAAACTATGAATGTCGTTGAGAGATATAAGTAGATATGGCAGAATTCTTATGTGAATTTTATAATCCACATTTTTGTTTAATGATTTTGAGATAGTCTATTTTATAAGCTACACAAACATTGAAAGTCTGTAACTGTTTGGAATGATACTAATAACAGAAATGTTTCTAGGTTTTCTCCCTTAAAAGAATGCCAAAAATGGTGTGTTTTTAAAAATAAGACTTATTTTCTCACATGTAAAATAATTACACTGTTACATATTAAATATATTACTATATAATTCCATATATATGTTTGTTTCTATTATCAGATAAATGGTGAATTACACTGCAACGTACATTAGGCTCTGCTATTAAGAAAAAAACAGTTGAAAATCATTGAGCTCACAAGCCATCTCTCTTCCTTTTCCTGATTGTAAAATATAACATCCATATTTTTATTTATTATTTTCATCTTTATTTTCCTCTCCAGTATGTTCAGGCTTTTATAATTTACTTTGCAAGATATCTTTTTTCCTACGATAATATACCAGGGCCTGGCTCGCCCACAGAAAGAGGTCTGCACATACTTCGGAAAGTTCAGTCCATTACGGGCTTACCCATGTGACTGAAGTGGTTCTGTCATGCGCTTAGCAGAACAGCCTTTTTTTTTTTTTTTTTTCTTATTTTTTCAACCATATGGTTTACTGTAGTTGGGTGAAGAGACTTGGAGTAAAGCAAGCATGCTGCTCTCTCTGGACCTATATTTGGAGCTCTTCTGTAAAGAAAAGAAGAAAGGTGGCCTCACTTTCTCAACTACTAACTACCTAGCAACTTCATGATACAGAAGAAATTTTTAACTCAGTCCCAAAGTGGACTGATTCTCTGTTCTAAATGAAGAACTGTGATTTATCTCAAGATACACGGGTATAAAAAATATGAAATCTTTCTCATCTCAGCTTATGTGAGTCGTTAGCATCTGAGATTGTACATACCACAGTAAGACAACTACGTAGAAATGTCAAATGTAGGTGGCTGAAAACCTGTTAGACTACTCTGAAACCTTTACTCATCTCTAGAGTATCAAAGCTTCAGGAGTTGAGGAGTAAAGAAGGAGTATTAAAAGGATTAAAGAAAACTGTTGGTAAGCTACAAGCACCAACACTCTCTTCAAATCACTAAAAGATTAGTGACAAAGGCTTCAGTGAAACCACTCCGAGAATTTGATATGTATTCAACAAAGTTAGGAATACAATGGTGGACTTAGGTCTGAAGATCTGACTGAGAAATTTTAAGAGTGAGATGCAGGCTTGTTAAATGCTATTGGATCAGCTGGGGCATGTGTGATGAAGGTCACAGATTACTTCGCCAAAGCAGGTTTAGTGTAGCATGGGGACAAAATCCAGAGAGAATTATGTTAAGATGGATTGATGAGAAAGTGTACACAGTAACAAAGTAAGTATAAATAAATTTGGGGATGAGCTATTCTATACGGGGTGCAGAGAAATGTGGCAGGAAGATGGACTGGTGATAAATGGCTTCTTATTTTGTAAAATGTGATCTCCTATGCAGGATTTATAGTTATACAGGTATAATCCAGTATGAAAAAAATGACTCAGGAGACACAGCACATATGTGATTGCAGGAACAAAGTCTTCAGTATGCTAAAGGAGATGGGATACAGTGCACAAGTAGAATGAATAGCTTTTGATAACTTCAAGGAAAATCCATTCTTTGTAGGAGGAAGGAAAGTAGAACTCAAGGATCAAGTCCAAAATGCTGAAGTCAACTAGAAGACTTCAAATAATCTTGCCCTTATTTCTAGACTTATGTATTCAGTTCTTTGTTTTCTCTGCAAAAAATGCTGACTTCTTCCAGTTGCTTCTACAGTCCCTCATCATTTTGTCATCTCAAAGTCTGTATACACATTATTTCCACTACCTGGACCTATGAGCTCTATGTGGATAATGATTATGCCTGCCTGCCTGCCTTCCCTCCCTTCTTCCCTCTCTCCCTTCCTTCTCTCCTTTCTTTTTTTAACCAAAACATTTATTCTATGACTAATCACTGAAATCCTTAGGATGAACTGGATGCTGCACCAGTGACCCTTTCGGGGTTAGGTGTTGTTACAACACAGAATCCATGCTGCAATCTGCAGTATACAATTTGCAGATGCTTCATTTCAACGCTCCCAGTGGTATTGCATTTAGTCTTGGCACTCCAGTGATACTTTATCCTCCACTTTGCATGATAGCCACATTTGCCACAGGCTGGAACCCGAAGGTGGCAGGCCTTACAGCCACAGCAGCGGCACAACGTGTGCATCTTATTGTGATGCTTTCCAAATGATGACATTGCCTTCATCATCGTGTTTCTGTGGCTGTGACCAAATTATGCCCTTCTTTTGACAATACTGCAGAGTATAATGGTTGGCATAATTAGATACTTAATGAATTTGCTGAGATCGACCATCTTGCACGGTCAATCTAACGGAAATTCAACCCTTGGTTCATCTTTAATCAGGTCTCTAACTCCATAAAGCTATAAAAGGTACCCATTTAATATAAGGGAAGCTATCACACTGATGTTCATTAACATAAAGTTAAAGGTGAGAGAGTAACCAGTTATGGAGCAGAGAAAGGTAGGCACAAAAAAGGGGATAAATAAGCTCAATGGGGAAAGAGGTATCAATAAAGATCTGAAGCACTGGGTAAGATTTGGCACACAACTGGCTTAATGGAAAGAATAAAGTCACCCTGCTCTCTGAGGGAAAAATACAAATTTCCCCACACTCTGTTTCCAATTGAGGCAAAATAACACTGGTCTTTTCTTTTTTGTTAACCTGATCATGCTTCAGACTTATGCTCAATTTAGAGAACTTGATTACTCTTAAATATGGTTTGGCAATAGCATTTTCCATCTTGCTCCCATTAACTGAGTATCTGCTTTATATTATTTTCCAAATTTGTTTTTAGAAGTTGAATGCAAATCAATTTCCAATGTAAATATTAAATTTTTATTTTCCTTCTGTATTTCTGACATAGCTACCTTTTCCAAATTATTCTTGAGGAACCATTAAGTATTTGATCCATATTTTGTGCATATGACAAATATTTTTGAGAACTTATAAAGATAACAGCTTTTTTTTTTTTTCTTTTTCGGTGTAGAGAAGGATACAGGGCATTTTCTTCCTGCATAGTGACACAACAGATAGGTACACAACTAATTATTTTAAAATACTATGGAGGGTGATGACAACTATAGGAAGATTGTAATTAGTAAACCTTTGGAGCACAGTTAAAGGAATAATAAATTGTCTCCAAAGAACTAAACAGGGTCATAGAGAACTTCTGAATGGGGTCTGTGCGAAGTAGCTACTGAGCAGGGCATTCAAGTAGATAGAAAGGCATGATCGCCAGCACAGAGGTATAAAAGTATGTTTGGATAAGTGACTTCTCTGGTGTGACAGGAACACAGGGTATATAAATAAGGAAGATTAAGGACAGGAAGCAGGAAAAAGAAGCTAGAACCTGACAGGAAGCAGGAAAAAGAAGCTAGAACCTAAGTCCACAGGACATTGAATGATTTTATAATACTTAAAATTTTACTCTGTGATATAGTATAATTCAATATTGAATTTTGAAATAAGACTAATTTGCAGAATTGGTTGAAAATTTGGCAAAGAGCCCAGTTAGATGGCCACAATCTAGGAAAGAGAGTTAGAAGGACTGAACCATTGAGAGAAGAAACTCACATTCATTGCTGACCTCCTACTAGGCACCTGGGAATGAGCGGGATGCTTGAGCGAACTATAGCAGATATGAGTTAAAACTTGTAACCCTCTTATGAAGTAGGTGCTTCTACAGAGACAAATCATAAAAACAGCAATACTGACTTGTTCATTAACTAAGCGCTCTTCATTTTAAATCACTTAATCCTCCCAGGAACCCAAATGGAGGCCCAGAGAAGGTAAATAACTTGCAAAGTTACATAGTTTCTAAGTAACAGAACCAGGATGCAAACTCAAAAAGCACAGTTCCAAGACCCTTTCTTTTAAATCTTTGCCGCTAATGAAGTGAAAGTTAACATACTGGGCATTAGGCTATGGTGTTTTATAGCTTGACAGTGAACGTGCTGGGGTCAATGAGGTTAACGTAGGAGGAGTGGAGACAGAAACCGCAGATGAGGTACAGAGGTCCTTTAAACTTATTTCTATTCTTATTTTGTATAAACTTGAAAAATACAATTGTTGAATATTTTCTAGCTTTATAAATTATCATTCTACTATCCACCATAGTGTAATGGCTAGAGTACAAACTCCAGAGAGTGAATTCCTGGAATGAGTTCTGTCTTTGCCAATTACCAGCTGTGTGACCTTCAGGAAGTTATTAACTGCTCTGTGCCTGTTGCCTGTCTGTAAAATAGGGATATCAAATATTGCCCACCTCACTGTGCAGAAGAGTAAATGAGTTAAAATTAATAAAGCATTTTGAACAGTGCTTTGTACCATTAGCACAAGTATTTTTAAATAAAATTAAAATACCAACTAAAATCTCAATTATAGCATTCATTTCCATTAAATAAAATTTTCATTTAGAGTCAAAGAATAAATATTCTCTATGTACAGACATAACTAATGTGTAACCTTGGAGTTGGGGAGGGTGGTATTTATATCTTAGTAAAAAACAAAAAAGAAAAAAGGAGCATCCAAACAGAGGTAATTTTTGTTTTTTATTCTGCACTTCTGCATTGACTTTTTCTCTTCCTGGAAGGACCTAGGACTATCTTACTGCTTGCCTAAAAGGTTTAACAAAAGTTTACATTGTATAGAAATGCTTAATTTTTGTAAACATTAACAAGTATCTGATGAATTTCTGCAAATATCCTTCACAGAATGAGCCTAAACTGCTCATTGTTACTGGACTGAACTTTGGTATTTTATGAGAGATAAGTAAGCACATTTTTTTCTTAAACTGCAAAGAGTCATACTCTGCTTGTTAAAAAGGGAAAATCTAGTATTTTGCATTTTATGACATTTTCGAGCTTATCTCAATTTCAGCATGTTTGAGGGAAATAACCACATACATAAAATAACCTGATAGAATTTGAGTGGACTGTTTTCCAGAGTGTTTATCCTTGGAGGTTGGTTCAACTCAGTAAGCCTCATAATCTCTAAGGTTTTTAGAGTTAATACTTAAATAATCAGGTTTCATGGTGAATGCTTGCATTATATTTAAGCAGCATATTTTTAGACTCTATTGTCAAAATTAGTACAATACACAGTGGATCAAGTATGAAGCAATCCTTGCTTTGTGTAAAATGACAGTGTAAGTCTAAGAAGCAAAGTCTGCATGCTTACTTTGAAATTATTTGGGATGGTTCTGGATATTATAGACTTTTTTTTCTTCCTCAATGCATTTCCCTTAAAAGGGAAGCTGGCTTTGGATTGATAAATGCATCAGAAAAGAAAACCTTAGGTGAGTCCAGTGAAGTGCTCAAGCAGCTCACCTGGGGCCCTGAAAGGATGAGAAAAAGGTATTAAAAAATCTGCTGGGGGGACGCCTGGGTGGCTCAGTCAGTTAAGCATCTGCCTTGGGCTCAGGTCATGATTTCAGGGTCCTGGGATCAAGCCCCACATAGGGCTCCCTGCTCAGCAGGGAGTCTGCTTATCCCTCTCATTCTCCCTCTGTGTGCGCTCTTTCTCTCTCTCTCTCTTTCTCTCTCCCTCTCAAATAAATAAAATCTTTTAAAAAACTCTGCTGGGAACATGGACAAGCAGCTCACTCTCATGCTAGAAGGAACTGTTTATCTACCCAGTTTATTATTTTCTCCCGTTACCTTCTGGTATGATGACTCCATCCAGCAATTTCTGATTTCCTCTCCTAGCATAAAAAAACACAAAAACAAAAACGAAAACCTATCTGAGCTCACCTATAGGTTAATAAATATTCCTACAGATTTTCTTTAGTAAACAGATAGGATTTGAGGCAGAGATCTGATGATAGTTTTCGATATCTAAAAGATGAGTTATCAGTCTCATTTGCAATCAACTTTTAAACTGAATCTTAGTGTCATTGCACTATCTACCATTTAATTGAAATACATATATTTGCAGTAAAGCCATCAATTTTTCTAAATAGAATAAGATGTTGCTTGAAATACTAATTTTTGATACACATTTATTTAAAATACTCTATCATGAGGAATGCAGCATTTGCCAAGGGACAGATTTTTAACTTCTCCTGCCTAATCTAGTTTTAAAAGGGCATCTTGGGTTAAGTAGATACTGGTGAATTCTAATTTTTATCCTTTAAACAATAAAAACTACTGGTCATTTTGAAATACATATTAAAAGATTTTATTTTTACTGATAGGGAATGTTTGAGGGCTGTAATTAACATAGGTAGACATGAGAGGATAAAATATTGAATACAAAGAATTATAATCTCATCTTTAACCTTCAAAGGTGGATAGATCCCAAAGAAGATCCTGACTAGTAAAGTAGATCAGTGGATGGAGCTGCAAACAGGGAAAGCTGAGAGTGAAATTATCTTATGTGAGAAAGAAATGGTCAGGAAGATATATACATGTAGATAAAAAGCCCAAGATGATGTCGGAAATGCTCCAAGAAGGGTGAAGTCTAGAAGCAGAATAAAAGTACAGGAGAGGTAGCAAGTAGTTTAAAGAGTCAGATATTGGGAAAAAGAGAGTTTTAAAAGGGATTTTAAAGTTTTTTTTTTCTGTACATACTCTAACCCTCTTCTCCATCCTATGACATATTCAGAAAAATCTTCAGTCCCCTGTAATAATGTTATTTTAAAATTTTATTTTACTTGTCGTCAAGAGTATAAATGTTTTCCTCTTATTTATTTATTTATTAAGGTGTAATTTATACACAATAAAATTCACTAATTTTAAGTGTTGCAGAGGAGATAGTGCTCAACAAATTCCTTACACTTCTCTGCTTCCTACTGGGATGAGTGTGAAGGGCCACATCAGCTCTGGAGCTCCCCACAGATCAGCCCAAATACTGTGACTGAACGCAGTTCCGCTTTTCTCCCTGCCTAATCCTAGTTTCTTCACAGCCTTCCAGGAGTGGTCCAGCATGTCCTCGCAATAAACCTCTTGTACAGAAAACTCTACTGCATTTTGTTTCCAGGAAATCTGGCCTGAGGGAGTTGGTATTAGCAAAGGTCCTAGGAAGCCAACTCTAAAGTGAGAACTGGAGGCCTGACTCACCAGCCAGCCAGATGATGATGAAGATCCTTCTCTGGTGGTCAACAGAACACTGGCAGCCCTTCGTATTCTCTAGTGAGCCAAGTGTGAAGACCCTCGCTGATGGTAAGTGGGGACAGATGCCTGTGAACAGAATGTAAGGCGTGCCTCAAGCATTTGGAAGGGAGAGGGGAAAGTAGTATTTTTAACAACTATGAAAGTAGATGGTTGCTGCTGGGAGACATCTGATGCATTAGAGAAAGAAATAGCAGTCTGAAGGTGAATAATCACCAGCTTAAGATGAAATGTGAAAGTCAGAGGGTTGTTTCTTTGGATGCCTATAAAGAGATCCCCACCACCTGTAGCTAAAATGCAGAAACATATGAAGATTGGGCCTGGAACTTAATCATAAGGGTGGAAATCTCTAGAGAGGTTTGACTTCTCAACCCTGGCAAGTTTGCTACACCAAGATTTGGCACTGGTAGGTAAAGAATGGAGGCCTGCGATTTCAGATGGGGACATCTTATTTTCTGACTCTCCAGAGCTCTGAAACTTCACAGCTCCCTGAACCCTCTGATCTGCAGAAGCATCTCAGTCTGTGGTTTAAATATTAGTATTCCCTCTTGACCTTGCTTGGAGGCAATGCAGAGGCCTCTGCCTTTTAAGACAGTCTATTCTGTCCTACAGAATGTACCCTTCCTTCCCTGCCTGGCCACTGGACCGATAGTTTGAGTCAAATGTCAGTATAACCCAATTGAAGCAGTTGTTGGACTTGCTAAGGGAGGAAAAGGAATAAATTCCAAAGAAGCTTTGGCATCTAAGCAGTATGTACTAGAGAAAGAGGAAAAAACGTTTTGGGTGTGAGATCAAGAAGAGAGGCATAAAGGTGGATATAAAGAGTTCTCCCAAAATACGAGATTTAATGTTTTGGCAGAGACCCTATGAAACAGTGTTAATAAGCTACTAGGATGGCCTTGGAAGTTTGGAGAAAGTGATCACCTAAGCTACGTGTTGGAGGAAGGTCTGTCTTAGTTTGCCTAGGCTACTATAAAAAACACCACAGAATGGGTGGCTGAAACAAGAGAAATTTATTTCTCACAGTTCTGGAAGCTGGGAAGTCTAAGATAAGGTGTCTACAGATTCATATCTTGGTAAGGCCCTATTCCTAGCTTATGGACAGCTACATTCTTGCCTTCCCCTCGCATGGCCCCACCTCCTAATAACATCACATTAGGAGTTAAAGTCTTCAACATATGAATGGGGGGGGGGGACACAAACATTCAGTTCATAACAGTCTCCAAATGCTCAAACAGGGGAAGGCGGGAGGCATGCAACAGCTGCTATTACTAGATAAGGCTGAAAAACCCACAAGCCAACTATGTTCAATGGGAATGCCCAAAGGATACTGCATTCATCAAAGCATAAAGATACGTGTTAGTGAGAGTTAGCCGGGATCATTGGGAAGCTCTGTGGTGGTTGTCTCCCATGGCTAGGATGGTCACAGAAAATGCTGTTTCAGAACAGAGGTCCCTGAAAGTAATAAGGATCCTTAGATAATAGAGTCCAGCTGGTAGCCCTTAACCATCAGAAATCAGGTGGGAGCAATTCCCACAATGAGCAGCAAGGTTTGAGGGGCAGCCTGTGATCCTGACCCACAGAGAACTATTGAAAAAATAGAACGCAACGTTCTGAGGCACAAAATAGTGTAGAAGCCAACAGGAATGTTGCTGAATATGTACAATAAAAAATTTCGAAGATCGACAATGAGAAGGCTGAGGGCAGCCTCCCCAATAAAATGTCACATTCTCAGATCCAGTTTCCAGACATGAGCAAACTATGACTGAAATCCACTGACTGATGAAGCAGCATCAAGTCCCCATAAGGAAGGACTGTACAACACGACTATAGGTGTGGATGACAGTGATACCCCCAATGCTTTTCTAAAAAAAAACTCATGAGCATCTACCTGGCAACTATGAGTTGGGAGAGAGGAATAGGGATTTTAGTTCTAGGACAAAAGGTGTGGATCAATACTAATAATCCAGGTCCCAAAATATCATGATGGTGCCTCTGTTAGACAGGTGTATGTGGACTTGATAATAAATGAAGTCCTGGCAAAGATCTGGCTTACAACGTACTGACTAGGTCCACGGACTCACCAAATATTTTTTCCTCTGTCCCCCTCCCACCACTGTCTGGAGGCTCTGGGCAAATAGAGTGAAGGTGGTCTTTTGAAAGTGCAACCACATGTCAGCTTGGAGAAGATACCCTGTGCCATTCTCCATGAGCACATGGTACACATCCTAAATTAGCGAATCCTCTTTTGTTCCTAAATGGCAGGATGCATGGGTACTGGAACCAAAGGACAGAAGTACTGTCACTCCTAGTGAGACAGCTGGGGAGTGACAGCTTCTTGTTCTCTAAAATTTAGTCTCTGTGGGCCTAGGCCAACTAGAGATGATTTTTCTTCTCCTAGGAGGAAGGGGGAACATTTGACAATGTCTATAGATACTTCTGGTTGTCACAACTAGAGGACACTACTGTGACTAGTGGTTAGAGGCCGGGGATGCTGCTAAACCTCCTGTAATATACCAAAAGTTCCCTATAACAAAGAATTATCTGGCTTAAAATGTCTATGGTGGCAAGGCTGAGGAACTCTGATCTGAACATCCAGTTTCCCAGAGAGGAAAATGCTTCCACCAGGGGAGAGAGTTAAGAATTCCACTGAGCCTCAGTTCCACTGAACCTAAGCTAAGGCTACCACCCGATCACCTCAGGATCCCATGACCAAAGTAAAGCATACAAACAAAGGAAAAAATGTTGTCTGGTGTAACTGACCCTGATCATCTGGAAAAGGCTACTGTTGTATCTCAGGACAAAGAGATCTTTGATCTAGGTGGTATCTCTTGGCACTCCCCTAACCAATTCTGATGACAAATGAAAAAATGCAGTAGCCTGGTCTGATAAGGACACAGTGGCCAGGGGCTTAGGTCTGGATCACCTCAGCAGGTATGCCATGTGGAGCAGCAAAGGTGCTGTCCACAGGCACGGGGAAACCTAAAGGAAGGAGACAATGAGTTTTTAAATCAGCTGGAGCAGCAAGGGATTAAATCGTTTCCACTAACCTTCAACTTTTGTTTCCTCAGCAGATGAGGCAAACCAGAATCCTGAGCAAGTTGTTCCCAGGCAGGATGAAATCACTAGAAGAAGTAAATGGATCTGAGCGGATAGCAGTGACCCTTTGATGTGCTATCCATAAAGGTTCAAGGTATCTAATCTCCCAGCTGATAGGACTTGGGCTGCTGAAGTCTCAAAGCTGTATCCACCTTACCAACTGCCCCCTCACATTAATGTAGGGGTGGGTGTTCAAGGCCTGGTGCCTCTGTCTCCTTAGCAGACTGCTCTCAGTGTAAACTGTGGCACAACTGAGGTCACTTTTTCAACTGCGTTGTGATTGAACTTCTCCCTCTGCCTGATCCTGCTTTCCCTACATCTTAGAAGTGGTTCTCCAAAAGGCACTCTTGCTTAAACCTCTGCATAAAAATTTCGATCTCAGAGTCCATTTGCATGTACCCAATCTAAGTCAAAATTAATGACAGGATTCTGCAAATGAATGATGAGGAAACAGTGCTCTGAAAATGCACATGAAGGAGGTGCATCTAAAAATAATGTACCAGATGAAAGTTTTAAAATCATTTTCATCATCAATAAAAGAAAACAGAGGCTCAATATCAAATGTCACAATAAGCTCAACAAAGCAAGGTTGAGTGAAATAAGAATGCAAATAAACTAAATAATAATTGCAGAATCAGCACTACCGTTAACAGTATCAAAAGCAAAATTCAAATGCTTTATACTTAATTGGTGATAGCAATAGAATCAAAAGGATTGGATGAAAATAAAGGTAAAAGAAGAAATAAAAGTTATCTGAAAGAAGATTAAAGATACATGGACGGGGGCGCCTGGGTGGCTCAGTGGGTTAAAGCCTCTGCCTTGGGCTCAGGTCATGATCTCAGGGTCCTGGGATCGAGCCCCGCATCAGGCTCTCTGCTCAGCAGGGAGCCTGCTTCCCCCTCTCTCTCTGCTTGTCTCTCTGCTTACCTGTGATCTCTCTGTCAAATAAATAAATGAAATCTTTAAAAAAAAAAGATACATGGACAAAATATAGACACTGAACTACAAAAAAAAAAAGAAACCATAAATTTAAAAAATATTTATGAAAAATTGGGATTAGAGGTTAGCAAAAGAAGTTTCAAAGAGAAAAGAAAATGTGGCCCCAGAGATGAAAAGTATGTCACAGGAAGTGCAAATAAATCAACTTAGAAAATCTTAGAGAATAAAGGAAGACATGATTTAAGATGAAGTTAAATAATTACACAAGAGCTAGAATCTATGGGGCCATATGAGCTCAGTTAACTCATTTAAAGTTTGAGAGCAAAGGAGGCTACCAAAGACTATGAGGAGGGGACAAATATGCATAGATTTTCCCCTAGAGAGGTTTGTCTGGCTGTACTGTTATAGTGCGTCCACGTTTTTTTTTTCCACATTTTATTGAGGAAAATTTTAAACATGTACAAAAGTAGACAGAATAGAACGAGACCTCACATATCCTTCATCCAGCTTCAAAAGTTAGCAAGGCCAGTCTTGTCTCATTTCTATTCCCATGACTCAACCTCCCATATTATTTTTAGAAAAGTTTTGCTTAATGTTAGCAAGGATGAAGTAAGAGATAAGTTTCTACAGATTCTTCTTAAAACTATAAATTGGTAATATTTTTAAATTGTTTACTATATAATGGTAACCTTAAAATAATTATGTTTAAATATTTCACCTGTTAGGATATATTTTAATGAAATACATTATGAAATACAATGTGACAGATTTATGCACAAAGGTGTTCATACGGAATGAATATTCTAAGACACTTGGAAAATAACCTTAAAATTTCAACATTGGGCATACTGTTAGGCAAATCGGAGGTCCTCCAAATGATAGACACTATTAGAAGTTTTCCTTTACATTGAGCAACATTGGGCGTGGTGCAATTAGCTGCCCTGGGAACAGTGCCTCAGACTCAAGCCTGCTCTTAAATGCTCTGAGGACACAGCAATGCTTAGGATGGGGGAGGCGTGCTTTCCATCTTCTGGCATCACAGAGGCCATGCACCAGAAACCTTGCTCTGAGAAACAGTCTACCTTGGATTGAGAGAAACACGTAGGGGAAAAAGGTGTTTCCTGATGGAGCACTGCCTCTCCAAGCAGGCTTCTACTTTAAAAGCTCAATCTTCAGCAGTGCTGAATTTGATGAACTTCCTCCAAGGTTTAAAAGATATTAGAAAAATTAATTTGAAATTGAACTCAGACTTACTCTGTTGAGTTATTTACATTGTGTCTCATAGTTATTTACATTGTGTCTCATAGTTTGTGGTTTATAACTTTGCTTTTCATTGGAATTAATAGAGAAATTAAAAAACAATCAGATTTCTATGGAGATTCCAATGCAGTCCAATTTAGTAAGTGAGGTACACAGCCTAAGAATCTAGGTTTTAAGACAGTTCCCTAGCTTCTTTCTATTCAGATGTGGTCCTTGGACAAGCAGCTTGGTTTCTCGGCACCTTTTGGAAAAGGACAATCTCAAGCCCCACCCTAAACCTTCTGAATCAGAATCTGCATTTTCCTAAGATCCCCAGATATTGAGTATACACATTAAAATTGAGAAGTGCTTGCCTGTGGAGTCTAATAAATACCCCAGTTTGTTAACTAGATGATGGAAGTTCAGGGAAGGACAGATAAGACATCGCTTTTGATTATGATTTGGTTGCATGTGCCTCAAACATAATTGGTCTATTGACTGTTTCGTTAAGATAACCTATACATAATTAAATGTGGGGAACTGTTCACCAATAAAAAAGAAATCGTAGCCCTAGAATGAACCCATGTCAAAACCACAGAAGCAATAACTATCATACACAGTTCTTCTCTACAGGATATTTATGACCATGTATAATATGGAATGCATCAAGATATCCACAGAACCACTTGAGTGAACTAAAGTGGAGAAGCTCAATTACAATATTAACAAAAACTACTAGGACATAACCCAAAGCAACATGTCTTAGCTTTGCTATATCTGGCAGTAGTAGCAGCAACAAAATAAAATTGGTCACAGGCTCTTTATTCCACACAAATGTAAAAAAGATCAAGAAGCCAAGAGCAACAGACTTTGAAATTTCAGCCCCTGTATGGTCTATTCATGTTTATACGCTGTTAAAAGGACTATTTGTCATGCATCCCAAAATAATACCAATACAATACACCCCATTTTTATTACCAAAAAAAAAACAATAAAAACTAGTAAGTAATAGAGACAGTGTGGTGGAATCGACTTTTGAAATCATTTTAAGAAGAGCAAAATATTGTAATTGCATGAAGAAATCCTGGCATCTTTTAAAAGAATAATTAGCACACTCAGTCTGGATCTGATAGTAACATCATAACATTGGACAGATCACAGCTGGAATCCTACTTGAAGGATGAGGAGAGATGCTGAGAATCAAACTGTTTAAAGGTTTTGGTTGTACCATCAAAGGATTTAAAGATGTATGTCAAGTGATCTGGAAGTAAATCTGAAATCTTTTCATGTATCAGGCTATGTGGGGTTTTTTTGCTATTTTGTTTTGTTTTGAAGATATTTATTTATTTGAGAAAGAGAGAGAGCGTGCATGCACATATGGGATGGGAGGGGAAGCAGGTGAGGGAGAGAATCTCAGACTCCCCACTGAGCAGGGAGCCCAACACCGGGCTCATCCCAAGCCCCTGAAATCACCACCTGAGCTGAAACCGAGATTCAGAGGCTTTACCAACTGAGCCACCCAGGTGCCCCTCGGGTCATGTTTTTATATTCAAGTTTCTTAACTACTGATGTCACATAATTTATTTACAAAGAGGTAATTTAATGTTGATTTGGTTCTCTACCTCCACACTAAGAAATACGTATTTCCCTAAAGCAGAGGACATTAGTGGCCCATTCTCTTATTGTTTTATGAGACCAAAATCACTTTAAGCTTCTCAAGAAGATGCTTTCCTCTGTCTGTATGGGTTTAGAGCCATTACTGAGAGAGACAGAGAGTAGAAGAAGAAACAGAGGCACAGCTGTGCGGGTCAAGGTATGGTGTTAATGCCCTTGTGTGTATCACCTATTTTCACACATCTATTAATCACAAGCAAGAAAGAGGCTTTCAGCAGCAACCAAGTTTGCTTGATAAGAAACAGTAACATCGACATCTAATAGTTGAATGAGAGTTATATTAATAAACAAGTTTCACCTTATTTTAAGATAAAGTCTAACTTTTGAGAGATTATGCTGGTTTTCTCATAGGAAAATAAATTAGGGTAGTACACGTAATCATGGATTTAATGCAGTTTCTAGTCAGAAACTAATGCTGAATTTATTATTATTTTTATTATTATTATTATTACTACTACTACTATTACTACTACTGTGGAGTTTACATAGCCTCAGGTGGATTCTTCTCTGCAGTGATATCAAACATGATTTGTTATTATACCAAATTGCCACAGCTTACAGAAGAGTTTGGATGTATTTAGCAAAACAAAGTCCCCCAAATATATTTCCAGTCAGACAATCCCTGCTTCATATTGTAACTGCACCATATAAAGAGAAACACGTACACATATGGATATGCATCCATACAAATATACATGCATACGTATATTCTGGAGTATATACTTGCCCAAGAAAACACCCAGGAGAACAAAAGTCAAACATCAAGCTACTGCAGTGGTTTGTCAATCTTGGATGAACATTCATATCACCCGCGGAACTTTAAAAATTACTAAAGCGTGGGCCCCATCCATCCTAGAGAGCTGAATGCATTAGCCTGGAGTACAAGCTAGGCTTTGGGATTTTTATCAAAGCTTCGCAGGGATTCAAATACACACCTAAAACTTAGAAGCTTTTGAGCTGATATGATCACAAAGTGTTTTGATTTTCCTTCCTTTGAACAAATATACCAGCCAGCCTTCTGTTTTTCAGAAATTATATCCCTCCTTCCAGAACAAGAACTACTGATCCCTTCATGAAAGCTTTTTGTCTTTTAGGATTGACTCGAGTACAGTTTGGGAGGGAGGGAGTGAAAAACGCCACAGAATGCAGACTTGGTCATCACTGCACCCACAGTATCTCTAAGTGCCTATACATACCAGCCACTCAATGAATGTTTAATGAATGAAGGAATGTTGCTGTCGAAATTACCTTCACTACAATCTTTTCTCCCAAGAATCTCTATTTTTTGCCGAGATGCTTTCTATTCTTATTGGGTCTCTGTCATTGTAACTGGAGAAGAGATTTTTGACATGAATGCCTTGCTATAGATTTCCTCCCACATCACCGGGAAAAGCTCCAAATGCAGAGGTCTGGGCCTTGTTCCATGGCTTACTGTTGAGAGTGGGACAACTGGTCTAAAAGAGTCCATCTAAGTCCTTTAGTTATTTATTTATATTTATTTAGTAGCGGAAGTTGCATTTGGCAGCAATGTCTCTTAAATGTGGAGAGTGCCCGGTTTTCAGAATTTTTTACTTCATATGAGAGACTAAAGAAGGTGGCCTATGAAAATGTAGCTGCCAGGTGAATGATCCAAATAGAGCTACCAAACTGCTGAGAGCCTAAGCAACAGATACCAGCACCACCCACTTGGACTTAAAGTCACCAAACCCTTCTGAAGTTCCACAATACTCAGATCCAGCATCACCAGCACTTAAAATAAGACAGTAACAATAACTAACAAATGAACTATCTTAGTATTTTGGGGTTAATCCCTAAGATTCAAAGTCCTAGACATGATTTAATTATATAGATGACATTGTGAAAAAGAGCCCATATACTTAACATTTTAAATACCTGCTAAGTCTAACAGCGTAAATCATGTTTTGTCAGTGCATTAATTCTGACAGTCTGTCTTAACCGTTATGTGCATGGTGTAAGTCAGATCATATCTAAAGTGAGTCCAACCTTTCAAGGGTTTACCATCATAATCAGAATATAATCTACAATTCTTTGTGTTCTGCAAGAGCCTATGATCAGATACTTGACCACTTCTCCAACTGCATATTCTGCCACATTTCCCCTTGTTCAGATAGTATCACGTCACCTACTATTCCTTAATCATGCCAAGCAAGATCTGTTCTTAAGGTTTTTGTACTCGCCATTTACACTTCATGGAATTTTACTCCCTTGGATAACCAAATGGCTTACTACATTTATGTCTCTTCTCAAATGTAACCTCATTATAGAATCCTTCTCTACCCATGCATGTAAATTAGTAGCCACATCCATCAACCTGTACCCCTTACTGACCTTTATTTTTCTTTGCTTATTTATAACAACTTGACATCTTACATATTAACTAACAATCCCTACTCCAACACATAGACATACACAGATACACAGACACACACACACAAATGTGAACTCTATTTTTTCTTTCCCACCGTGGAATTCTGTTACTTATAAAATTACTAATTGATCGTACATACTCAATAAACGCGGTTAAATGCACATGCAAAACAACAATAGATCGCTAGAGATGATCTTTTAAGATGTGAAATTAAGGAGCTGTTTGTATCCATGTTTCTTAAGGCCCTAAATTCTTTAATTTTACAGTTTAAGGACCTGATGGTTAGATCAATGAATATTATGCAACTGGCAAGCTAAATGCCAGGCTGCTTTCCAGACAGCTTTTTATCTAGATGATAAATCATTTTTGATGTACATGCAATGCACTGATTCAGAAAATCTACATATAAATAGATAAATAACTGACTTTCATTTCTAGTGTTTATAGTATTTGCCTTCTCAATTATGATTTAAGATCGTAAAATATGGGAATTTTCAGTTGTATTCAGTATCTTATTTGCATTATCAGAATACGCCACAAGCTAAAATACAGAGTGAAATATTTACATGGAAAAAAATCATGTTATATGCTGAGGAAATTTATGCTGCAAAGCAGCCAAGAGTTAGTGAATGAGTGGTGACAATTTCCTAATGTATATAAATGCTGAATTACCATGTTGTACACCTAAAACTAATAAAATACTATATGTCAACTATTCTTCAATAATAAAAAAAAATAATAATGAATGAAAGACTCTTGAAGAAATAAAGAAATTTCAGATAAATGCCTGACTTTCAGGTAGCTTAAAATCTGTTTGTGGATGTAATACATGCATAGGCCAAAGATATTACAGTGCAAGGTAGAAAGTGACAAACTACAGGTAGAGAAAGCAAGTTAAACTCTTATCAGAAAAGACAGCCTGAGGCCAGAAAAGACTTCACAGAGGAGGTAGGATAGCATTCGATGTTGGCAATGAAATATAAACATTTTCCTAAATTACTCAAAATGAATGCCAAGAAATTAATAGCATAATAACTGTTCAAAGCTAAAAGAGTTAAAAAGAAAGAATAAAGCTTTCTAACCTAGCTAGGATCACATGTAAAACTCCAGGTGATTAATTGACTACCACAAAAGACAATAATTCCTATTTACTCTAGACATAAAAAGTTATTGCTTGCACAGCTCCTTCTCTTTTCAAAGGGAACACATACCTTTTAATGTTTTAAATGCCTGCTGAGTTGACTATAACTCACAGGTATCAAACATGTTTACCTTTCTAATGAACCCCGAAAAGTGATGACATATCAGAATAATGTGAACAAACTCCCCCTTTTAATGCTTACAATAGTGAATGGGTCTGAGCAATCTGCATTCCGAGTCAAACAGAAAAGTAAACTTTTTAAAAACTGCTTGGATCACTGACATGAATATAACTTACGATCTGATCCTTGTTATCCAAATAATCTGAAAGTCTGTTAGTCTCAGGATGTGTTATGTTGCTATCTTTTTATTAAAATCCCTAATGACTACATTAATAGGGCAGTTTTCTTTAGGCACTGATTTATTATATATCCATCCCAATTTATTTGGTGTACTATCTCTATACTACGTTTTTGTTTTCACCTGTCTAATTAAGAAGTATTTCTTTTCTCCTGCCTGCTCCAGCCCTGCCTCCCCTCCAGCCACCTCCACACACAGACCTGTACATCAGAGCAACAGAGAAGCAAATAAAATGGTTTCGTTTTCTTTATAATAGGAATTAGCGTAAGGTAAGTCTCAGGTACAGACTCACTGACCAAAGGACAATCACCTTACATACTCAACAGAGTGCTTTTCATGGAAATAGGAGCAAATATGAAATTGTCAGAAGAAGTGCTAACTGCTCAGTTTCTTTCAAGATGCAAAAAGTATTTGTATACAATGGACTCCAAATGAATGATTTTTTACACTCAAGCCATGTAATTTTTTTTCTCTTGTCCTCCTCTGTCACATACAATTTCGAACAAATCTGCCTGATATCTCCAACCTCAGAAAATTACAGGCAACGAACAAGTAGAAGCAGGAAAGGGTAAAAGTCTAATAAAGAAACAGAGATTAAATCAAATTGAAAATTCTCAATTACAAGAGAAAGGGAGGTTATGGTTCAAGACTGGCCACCTGGAAAGATTGTGAACTCACCTCCAACAGATATACCGAGTCTACAGCTATGTATATATGAGTTTCCTTTATTTTTTTAAATTTTATTTAAGAGAGGGAGAGAGAGAGAACATATGAGAGAGGGGGAGGGAGAGAGGGAGAGGCAGACTCTCTGCTGAGCAGGGACCCCACGGAGTGATCCCAGGACCCCGAGATCATGAACTGAGCAAAGGCAGACCAGACGTTTACGGGACTGAGTCACCCAAGCCCCCGGAAAAAGTTTCCTTTGGGGAAAGCAAAACAACAACCACAACAACAAAACCTAAAGGCTGGCTGAGCAAAGGCTACAAATTGAGCAAAGCAGAAAACGAACAAAAAAACAAACAAAAAAACACATCCAGAGAGTAGGAGAGGCTGAGACAATCTCGCCATAAACCCAGCCTCCAGTGCAACGACCCATAGTCAGGACGGACCTCAAAACCCAGAGCTTCTCCTTGAGTGAAATGTTTGAACCCCACATCGGGCACACACAATTTTAAGACCTGCATGTGAGAGGCCAGCGTCCAAAACATCTAGCTTTGAAAAACAACTCCAAGACACCCACAAAGCTGCGGCAAGCTGAGAAATGGCTCTCGAAAAGCTCACGCGGTGGACTTACCTTTCTGGAGGCCGAGTGCAGAGGCAGCTGATCAGAACCAGTGAGGGAAGGAGGCTCTGTTGCTTATATTAAAGTGTTGGCCTGATGGGCAGGCATTTAATTGGACACACATTTGTAGGAGCCTGCTCCACCGCCCAGGAGGGACAAAGCTCGGCGGCGCCATCTTGACGCTCTCCCTCGTCTGCGCTCCAGGGTCCGCGCTCCGGGGTCCACGCTCCCAGCGCCACTAGCTCCCGGGTCAGAGCGCGTGCGCGTTCTCGCGCCGCCCAAGGGATACCCCTTGGTGGCCAGGCTCGGAGGCCTGGGGACCTTGTGTTCTAGGGTCTCATGGCACTGAAACAATTGGAAGACTTCTGTCAGGTTACTACCTTGGGGGCATTGCAAGAGTAGCAGACTGAAACATTCCCCAGTCTTTCTGTGCAACAGGCCTATTTGCTTATCCAGGAGCCTTGGTCGGAACAACAGGCTTCCCGCTTGGCCTATATCTAGGAGCTGAGCTGCTTTGAGGGAACGGAGGCTGGTGGATTTCATCTTTGTTCTCTCCCTCTGCCTAGCTCCAGGTTGTCCATATCTCACAGAAGGGAATTTAACCCTTGTTTGGTGCCCTGATTTTGTGACTGCTGGAGGGGTAGAATTTCAGGTTTGGGGGAGAACTCTAAAGGTTTTATATGGACTCCAATTAAAACATTTAGATGTGGGGCGCCTAAGCGGCTCAGTTGGTTAAGTGTCCAACTCTTGGTCTCACCTCAGGTCATGATCTTAAGGTTGTGTGATTGAGCCCTGCCTGGGGCTCCATGCTGGGGGTGGAGCCTATTTAAGCTTCTCTCTATCTCCCTCTCTCTACCCCTCCCTGCCCCCTGCTCATGCTGTCTCTCTAAAAATAAATAAAATTGTCCTAAAAAAAACAAAAACAACTTTTAGTTGTTATATCATACTATTTAATGTGTTAGGACATTTTGTTCATTAGTTTCCAAACTGTCTTTCCCATATCCTAAGGCATTTCTCAATGATGATTCAGGAGCTCCCACTAGAGGCAAAGGTGGGGTGAGTGGCAGTGAATAGGAAATCTTTGGCCTCCAAATCTTGCTTCAGTCAGAAGAGGACCATTCTGTTACTTCCAGTAGTGGCCTTTTCCTGTGGAATTTCGCTCAAAGAAAGGATTTGTGCCAGTTTTGGACCTCTAGAAATCAGATGCCAATACGGAGCTAAGAGTGTAAAATATTGATTGCAGGAAATATCTGTAGAGTATAGAAGTGAGAAGGAACAGCAGTAATGGATGGGATGTGATATCAAAATCCTCAGAGAAGCAGATGTCAAGATGGAATAAAAAATATCAGGATTTTATAATAGAAATGCCTGTGTGAAAGGAAATAAGCAGGTGCCTGGAGAAGGCTGGGAGAGTCACCAGACCATAATGCAAGTCCTATACTAAGGGAAGGCAAGAGGGAAGGTTGAATGGAAGCATCTCAGACAGCTGTGCAATCTAAGACAGGGGTCAGCAAGGTTCTGGAGAGTTCTCAAGCTAAAGTTAACCTTCAGAGGAATGCTATGTCTACCAGGAGTGGGTCCCACCTTATCATCCCTCAGTCATTAGTGGGCAGCATCCTGTGAAAAGCATAGTCTCCTTGCAAACTTGGCAGTGGCTGTCAAGGCACAGCAGATGGAGCCCTTGGTCAATTATTCTTCCAACTATTGGAGGTCTGTGAGGTACATTCTCCTTGCTGCCACATGGGTGCACTCCAGACCACAATGTTGATCTGATACCAGTGACGAGAGAAAAGGGGAACAATTGAGTGGTAAGAGCCTTGAACTACAGTGCAACTCTGAGAAACTCCCACTAACCTGATGGAGAGATACTGAGCAAAGATTACCTGATGAAAGAATGAAATTACCCTCATGAGGCATAAATAACACAGTTCCTGTACTTCCACTGTTCTTTGTCATTGGAAGAAGCCCAGGAAGAGAGCAGCCTATCCGATTCTAAAGGGGCTGTCAGCTAATTACATTCCTTGGAAAAAGTTCTCTCTTGATCTGGATGGTGAAACTTTATGGCTGCCTCAGAATTTCATGGGCAAAAACTACTTGAAAATAATGTGTCTAGTCAATCCCTGATTTTACAAATTATGAAATTTAATAACTAAATGAAATGACTTTGGCAAGGTCACATGGTTAGTTGTTTCAGTCATGGCTAAACCAAAATATCTTTACCCTCTACATAGGATTATTTCTACCCTACTTCCATGCATTTCCAATACTCAGTTCCACAATACAGCAAATTAGGTTTCCTTCTTTACTGTCACCATTTACAGCCTTCAGATAATTACAGGATGAAGGAAAATCCCAATATGACTTGCATCTTAACCTAATCTTCCTTTTCTTTACAAATTTTGGTGAAACTGTTAATTAAATTCTCAATCAGAGAGCAACTTAAAGTCAGTAGGTAAAGGTGGTGTTTTCTTGTTTTGCTCTTAAACTACTTCTTTTGATTTGCAAATGAACAGATAAAGCCAGAGGTGGGATTAATTTTTCTAACTTGGTCTGAATAGTGAGTGACTATACAAGATAGTCCAACTCCTCTATCAAGAAAGCATCAAACGAAACAGCTCATTTCTTTGGATGTGCTTCTTTTCATATATTTGAAGATGCTTCTGTTGACAAGATTACTTGTTATCTGTTAACAAAAAGAGAGTCATAAAAATCACTCATCTACAGTCCATTAAGCAGTACATACTCTTCAAGTCCTGCTTCTGGTAGTGAAATCACAACTTCATGAAAATACTTGGCAGTGTTTTCTTGTTCTCTTTTTAACATGCAAGACAACTAACTACAAGAATGTTGAACCTTGCATAAAGCAAATTCGAGAAATAAAATTAAAAAGGTGGATTTCAGTGCTGTTATTTTCTGATACTGAGTTTTCCTAAGAAGTTATAAAACTAGGCTCTTTGTCCATATTTTCTTCTTTTCCCTTTTCCAGTCAGTATAAATGCTATTTTTTTATTAAATTTGCCTTATTTTTGTGTATTTTAGGGTAATTTATAATAGTTTACAACTTTTTGCCAAAACATGAAAAATCCTACCTCTCCCATGAAAGTCTTTTATGAGTGCATGCTCAGTGATGTCTTCTCCTTATTGTTTCCACAAGAAAACAGAATGAAAAAAGTCAACATTGTAAAGTAAAGCTGTGATTACCTACCTATATTAAAAGAGCCAATATTATAAGAGGACTTATGCATTATAAGAATAATGTATAATATTTTTTCTAATGTCAGAGTTTTGGCTTTATAATCTGTATGATTAGACAGTAAGTATTAATAAAATATGGGAGCTGTGCTACATATAGTAGTTTTACAGAAGAAATTTAAGACTTTCTTTGGATTCACTAAAGGCTTAATCACCAGGATCTCAGATCAAAAGCGGGCTTGGAAGACCATCCAACCCAATTTCTTCCCTGTGCATCCCTCTAGAAAATAGCCAATAAATTGGCAACCACTTGAGTCAGGAGCAACTTTAATTGTTAGAGAGCATCTTCCTTGTGTGGGCTATGCTCATCTCATCCTCTGGTTTAATGTTTTCTCTGAGAAGCCTCTCAAAATTGTTTTAATCCCTCTTCCACGTGGTAGCACTTTGATATTAAAGACAGCTCTGATGCCTCTTGTCTTCATGCCCTAGCTACCCAATTTTAGCTAATGTATACTAATATAACTTTCTTTTAAAATAAATATTTTGAAAAAAAATAAATAAAATTAAATAAAATAAATATTTTGAGGCTGTGGCTTTAAATTCTAGATTTCATTACGAGCCTTGCCTAAAGGAGCATTTGGGAGAGTAGATAGAAGTTTTTATTTCCGTGACTGCTTTAAAAAACAAGATTCTCGATGAGCATCAAAGAACAGGAAGAAGTTTAGCATCTTCAAATCCCGTAGACTCCAGAGTGAAATCTCTGGGGAAATTACAGGGGAAAAGATAGAAAGGGATGAGCTTTAAAAATAACAGAATCTGATAATTAGATTTAATTAGGTCACCTCCTTACTATCATCATAATCTCATCTCTCATTTAGTGTTATTACACGTAGAAGGTGAAATGATGCGAACACTTTTGTAGTGAACAAACTGAAAGTCACTAAAAAAGTGAGAAATTTTTTAAAAAAGAACAAAGTCACTGTAGCTATTTTGAAAATTAGTTTACATAATTACATAATATAGATCCCAGATAATTGTGAGTGGGATTTTACAATTCCAAGCAGAAATAAAACTATAACTATGATTTCTCCTTTTTAATCAGAATGTTTTAATTATTTTAAATAAGACTGAGTCATGTCTAAGTTTTCCAGACAGGAATTCTAAAAGCCAACGTTCACTTTCAGCGTGTTCTAATAATATCCCTTTAAAAATTGACCATTTAAAATTAACTTCTAGGAAGCTGAATATATGTGGTTCCAGTTATATAGAAACTTACAGTGAAGTTAGAAACATCACCTGCAGATGTCTTTATGCACAAAGGGACAATATAGTAATTTGCCAAAGTGTATACTATACATACTGCTCTAGATTTTTGTTTTTTTATTGCATATTACCTTTTGGTAATGTCATGTTCAACCAGTTTTTGTGATTTTATTACTATTTAGCACTTTGACTTAATCAATTCTTAAAACTCATTAAGGTGCACAACAAAAGAGAAAGATTTGCTGTTTTATTCTAGAGGTATTACGATTATATATAAGTTTTCCAAATCTCACCAGAACAGCAAAAAAAGAATACTTATATGAAGCAAAATTATTTCCTATATTATTATTCTAGCTTTCTACTCCATATATGCAAAGTTATTCCATCAAAAACAGTAGAATTTGTACAAAGTAAAGTAAAAAGCTTATTAAGCTGGAGATTGAAATTTGCTAATACATTCTGTCCTAGAGTTGTGTATAATATCTCCTATTTTTACTTTGCTAGATTTCCTCTTCTTCATCTGTTCTGGAAGTAACACCCAGGTTTATTTTAGGAATCTAACTTCCTCATTCATGTGGCTTTATTAGAAGTTCGAATTACTGAACCGTGTTCTGAATTTTAAAAAATAAGAATTCAACTCAGGCTTGGCCAATAAAGTAGCTTATCCTTCAAGCACATTATTGACAGAGATCTGATAAAATCTCAAACTTTTATATAAAAACATTGGGGAAGAGAAAGTATTTCCTTTCTCCAGGATGGCTGCCTGGGCTGATATAAGCCTGGATCTGTCAGAGGCCATTAAGTCCCTGGGCGTGAAGTCTGAATGCAGAAGCAGGAACAAGGAGGCCAACTTACAGGGAGAAGTCTAGGAGAAAGACACATGAATGAGAACCTGAGGACACCACCTAAGAAGGGGATTCCTTGATAAAAGCACCAATAAATTCCTTATTTCTTGGTTTGATTTCTCTATTTTGCAACTACAAAATCCCCACAAGTACAAGGTGCAATGAATAGCCTGCAAAAGAAGAACAATGCATAATACCTTGTTCTACAGGAAAATGTAGATAGTAAGTTTACAGTGAGTAAAACAATGAAGTGTGCCATTTTGTTAAGGAATGGACAAGGCAAATCAATGAGACAGAAAATGCTGTGTGGAAAGGGTGTGTGTGTGTGTTTCATGTGCATCAGAGAGAGAAAAAGATTGGGAGAGAAAGAGAGAGGAGAGTGGGAATTGCTACATATCAATAGAAAATCAGTTGAATATTCACCAAATAGTGCTAAAGTATTTGTTCACTTGGGGAAAAAAATCAAGTTGTATGTTACATAATAAATGTGTGTTTACATGCTAAAATTTCATGCTAAAACATTACAATAAAAATTGAAAATGGATAAAATCTATAGGTGAATATTTAATGAATCTAGAGATGGCAAAGCACATATTGTTCGGAAAAGCAATGGAAATTTAAAGCAAATCAAAGCATTTCCACACACAAACACTGGAATATCCTATAAATCAGAAAACTCAAATCAAAAATAATAAATGTTACTAAGTAAGAGAGAAGACAATTTATTAAAGAAACACGAGTGACCCATAACTGTACATGAACATTCAGTATCACCAGTACTCAAAGAATGCCAATAAAATTACAAAAAAATTAAAAATAGAAATGCATAGCATCATGAGAGGATGGTAAAGAGGGTATCTTAATACATTTCTTCCTTTTCGGAAGAACATCTGCCTATTTCAGTAAAACTTCTTAGCCTTTGTAGTCTTTTAACGACATTTCTAGGAAGCCTCTCAAGCAGACTTTTCAGTTATTTTCTGCGTATTTAAAATAAGAAGACACAATAACAATCTTAGTTCTAAGACAGTAATTCAATTATAGCGCATTCACACAAAGGAAGATTTGGAAGCTAATTAATTTTTAAGAACATGGATAAATGAGACGTGCACAATAAAGAAAACATAGGGCAGTGAATAAAACAGTATATTATTACTCCTATTTTAGGAGTTTTATACTGTTTTATTCAGTATATTATTACTCCTATTTTATAAAAGAAAGAAAAACAAGAAGAAAGGAAAAGGAAAAAAAAACATTCAGAGAAGGAAGGGAGGGTGGGACGTTTTTCCAGAAGAAAAAATTAAGAAATAACCAGTTTTGATATAGGAGATCATTATAAGAGAGTCACCATAAAGTTAGAACACCCTGGAGAAATTCCTTCAGGAAACTTATAATAATTTTATTATAACTAGTTTTTTTTTTTTAATATCAGGGCTAAAATACAACTTCTGATTTGTTTTAGTATCTGCAGCATACTAAGTGTTCTTTGGCATTACTGGGAAAGTAGGTTTTAAAAGGTTTGTAATCTGCAAACTGAGGGTTGCTGGGGGGTGAGGGGGAGGGATGGGGTGGCTGGGTTATGGACATTGGGGAGGGTATGTGCTATCATGGGTGCTGTGACCTGTGTAAGACTGATGATTCACTGACCTGTACCCCTGAAGAAAATAATATATTATATGTTAATTTAAAAAAAAGGTTTGCTCATCTTTATTTTAATTTCAACTTCACTTTTATTTACATAAGAATGTTATTAAAATTAGGACTTTAAAATAGTGGCTGTAAATTGCCTAATTATGTCATAGTCTATTTATAAATGAGAAAAAGAATAAAAGAAACTTCTCAAACCCAAACCACCAAAAAGGCAAATTTTCAAGGCTTTGAGGAAATAGTGAAGAGGAAAAAAATGTCTAAGTAATTTAGTCATATTCTTCCATACTTCAACATGAACTCATTCAATATCTATTAAATTTCCAGAGAGTACGGTTTGGCAAACAAATAAGCAAGGGGCTTTCTTACCTTCCAGTTTTCTTGGATGTGAGCAGAAGCTGCAGCAGATTTTCTTCTGCTGATTTCACAGGGTACTTTTTCTTCCTATATATATATATTTATATATTTTTTTTCCCTCCCAACCTTTATATTGTGAAACAGCTTGAATTAAACCAACATGAGCATCCAGATGAAATTTAAAATCACAAAACACGCTATCTGCTAAAAGTATTTAGAATCTTTTTGCTGGGCACAAAATAATGCCTGGCAATTTAAGGACAAACTCACCAAGTCATACTGTGCTCAGCGGCCTCTACGATGGCCCTTAAAATCCATGCCTCCTGGTATTCACAGCTTTGTGTATTATTCTTCTCCTGAGTAACATGTTTCCAACCAATAAACTGTGGCAATGCTGACAGGATATGACTTCTGTGATTAGGTTACTTACGCAAGGTTGTGACTCCCACCTTGATAGCTGACTCTGTTGCTTCTGGGGTTTGCGTTCTTTGAGGATGCAACTTGTGTTGGAGAACTGAGGACAGAATCTAGCCAACACAGAGAAACTGAGGCCCTCAGTCCAGCATCCTGAGAGGTACTGAATGTTCCTGGCATCCACAGAAGAGCCTGAAAGTTGTGCCTTTCAGATAAGAGTGCAGACCCAGAGTCCACATCTTAATTTCAGTCTTGTGAGAAACAATGAGACAAAGGATCCAGCTAAACCGTGCCCAGATTACGGATCCACAGGAACTGTGAGATAATGTGAGTTGTTTCAGTCTGCTGATGTTTGGGGTGATTTGTGAAGCAGCAATAAATAATTAATACACAAAATTTACCTTCATCGGGATGAGTTCAAATACATAATTGGTGTAGTTAATACGTTTATGGTGTTACCCCAAGATCACAAGTTTCTAGAAATACTGAATTCAATCATGTCTATATACTTCATACAAAACAGATTCCCTGTTTTGTAAAGGCAACTCTTTTGGTTTCATCTGTTACTGGTGTACTTGAAGAGGTAGAGAAAGGAAATTAAAGTTAATTTTGAAGTTAGATTAGAAGAATTTCCTCCAGAGTAAATATGGGATTTGTTTAACCATAACTGAGATGATAGCCAAAATGTCCTATATAACCAGACAGAACACTCCTATCCATAGAGTATATTGATTGATTCATTCATTCATTCATTAATTTTTCCATAAATATTTAAATATATTTTTTATCAGAAATCCTTATAGATAAGTGAACCACACAGGTAAGCAATATACATGATTCTACTTATCTCCAACTGCTACCTTTGAGGTTGAAGGTCATTGCCAGAGCTGGATACTGTTTCCCTAAGTCCACATCCATCGCCATGCCGCTGACCATTTAGACTGTGAGATTTGGTGCTTAATGGCCTGGATTTTACTTCTTAATAAAATTGAAGTTAGATATTCTTACATAATCCTTTTCTTCACGATGTATATTTATAATATTTATCATGAAAGATTTACAAGTTATGATAAATCATTCTTCAATTGGGAGAAACATGTATGTACATTTTTTAAGATTTTATTTATTTATTTGACAGAGAGACAGCGAGAGAGGGAATCATATGTACATTTTTTATCACAGTAAGTTATACATAAAAATGTGTTTTTTCATGCAAGGTAAAACTCAAATATGTTATTCATTGTATATAATCAAAGAAAGACTATACAGTTGTGTGTTTAAATATCTAGATTGTAAATTTTGAATAAGTTCGAGAATTAATTTTGTAGGCGAAATGCAGTTTTGTCTTTTTCTAAATATACTCTGCATAGTAACCATTTCAAGTTTGCTGACTATTGTCATTGCCTATAGATACTTCTTCTTTCTCCATTTAGTACATAGAAAAAAGTATGTAAATGCAAAAAGATAGATTTTGCTTTAACCATCACTTTTTGACAGATCTTGGGGCTACCGGCAGTAATATAGGTTGATCTAATTTCTGTTTTTCCTACTTCATGACACACAGGTGAGGGCTTTCAATATATCTACCTTATCCAATCCCCACAAGGGGATTATTGTCTGAAAAAAAAAAAACGTGTGTTTTTTATTATTGATTCTAACATCACATTCTCCGTTTCATTATGCAATTATTGGTAGGGCCATTTCAGTGCCTTACCAACTAAAAAGATATAAACAATCATGCAGATGTCAAATTCTTCCACTTTTTAAAGGGAATGTTGCACTACATGCAAAACATTCTAAAGGTGAAAAATTATTTCTTCGTTACAGAGAAGACAATATTTTATTATAATTCCAAGCAAACTGAGGAATTTTATATCAAATTATTCATTTTGCCTTAAAAATCTCATTAATAAATACTAACCAATGAGAGTACTATATTACTCTTAAGTCCCAGTTGCAAAGTTTTCCTCAATTACTATTGTTTCAAGTAAGGAATCATTTAAGCATGTGCTACGTTCCCCACTATTTTTCAAACAGTGTTTTGTGTTATTACTGTGACTGCCTGACAGGGCATGCGGTGATTTTAGAGAGCCTTTACCTTGACGTGACTAACCCAGTAGAAACTATTTCAGGGTAGGAAGAAGAAACACCAAACCAGTCCTAGACAACAAAATTCTATGGTTCACTGGAGAGTGCATTGCTTTTATAATTTGAACGTGGTTTTGAAAAATGAGATCATGGATGATCATTGCTAACACAGTTACAACCAAATGTATAGGACGTGATTTCCCATATAAAAATATGTACTCTCCCTTTCTTAAAATTTCTTGTTAGCAATGTATTGTTGCCTCCTTGTTATTACCTTCAGAAGCCAGAACACTATTGTCACTGTTACTACTACTACTACTGCTATTAACAGTTAATATTTATTGGATGTTTCTGTTCTCTAAACCTTGTATGTACTAAGACACTGATTTCTTAGAACAATTCCATCAAGGTAGTACAATTATTATCACCCCCATTTTCCCAGTTAAGGAAACAAGGATAAATAACTGACTCCATGTGATACACATCAACTCAATATTGGAGCTAAGACTTAGTGAAGCTAGTCATGCTCTTAATAAAAAACCAATACTTCATCCAAGGAGGGACTAGAAGCACCTAAGTGTTCTGGTGAATTCCAAGGGTTGTGGTACAGGACTGTCACATTGCGGCGGTTGTCAAACATATCAACATTTTCAGAGTGATCACTTGACTTTTTTTTTTTTTTTTTTTTACAATGTACACACATCATATAGCTATTTCTCCGGTAAAATGTCTGTAACTTCTTGATTATTGCTTCTCAATAGCATTCACTTTTATGAACATGAGGAGTATTTTATGCAATGATTAATTCCAATGCTTAGCATTTTATGGGGCTTATACAACCAAATATCTCTGTATGTTTTTTTTTAAGATTTCATTTATTTATTTGACAGAGAGAGAGATCATAAGCAGGCAGAGAGAGAGGGGGAAGCAGGCTCCCTGCCCAGCGGAGATCCCGATGTGGGGCTCAATCCCAGGACCCTGAGACCATGACCTGAGCTGAAGGCAGAGGCTTTAACCCACTGAGCCACCCAGGCACCCCTCTCTGTATGAATATACTTCAATTTGGCGCATATATATATATACTCTATTAAAAAACTGTGTATTGAGGTGAAAGGGAATTTTAAATATATGGTTACTTCCCACGTAAATAATGTTGCTCATACATGACAAATTAATCATAAGTGCCACTTTCTTCATCATGAATATTAGTTTTGGAGGCTCGTGTTTCTGTAGCTAGAGACGACTGTGCCATCTGCCGTACGGAGTAGGTGCTGCCATGAACGGTGAGACGACGAACTCATGGAGCCAGAAACACACAGTCTCCCAGTTAATTTGACTCATTATATTTACCTGATGAGATCGAAAGTCATGAAAGGATACTAAGAATTTTTCTGATAAAAAATGGAGGGTTATAGCTGTCCTTAACAATAAAAGCGTAGGTCACTACCTGTAGCCATGATCTTAGGCATTAATTCTTCTTCTTTTTCCCTCCTCCCCTCCTCACACTGAACACATGGTTCTATGGTATCGAGATTTTATTTATTTGTTTGTTTTAGAGAGGGGGAGCGAGAAGGCGCACTAGCTGGGAGAGGAGCAGAAGGGGAGGAGCAGAGGGGGCACCCAATGCGGGACTCCATCTCAAGACCCCGAGATCATGACCTGAGCCGAAATCAAGTCTGAGGCTTAACCGACTGAGCCCCCAAGGCGCCTGCCTCTATGGTATCTCCTCAAAACCATGCCCACGGATGAGCCACAGCGAGTATTTGTTGAGGGTATCTTTCAGAAACGTACCAAATGGAATGCTAGAAACAGGAGGAGCAAATTGAACAAAAAGAACATTTGGTCTTTTTCAGAGGAAAATCATAAAAGTGACGAAACACCAAGGGAAGCAGACACATCACTGGAAACCTCTTGTGAGGAGATTGAGAAAACACAAATACAAATACTTAGGGACGATGTCATTAGTATGTGCAACAAATAAAACGTAAAGGAAAATCAATAGCATATTAAACAAAATACCATGAACAGCCTCAGCCTGGCTTCAAATCTGTGCTTCTCCACTTGCTATCCTCCTCAAAACTCGGTTTCACTTTGCCATTAAATTGGAGGGGATTGTGGTACTCATCTCTCAGGACGATTGTGGTGATTAGAGAACATATGAAACAAAAAGGACAGTTCTTCACACACAGTAAAGATTCAGATGTTTGACAATAAGTAGTATCTATCAGGAAGGAATACAATGGGCTGGAATGACAGCTCCACCAAGTTCTGTCTGACTCAGTCCTCCGTCATTGTAGGTTCTAATTCATTGGCTAGAATTTAGTTCCATAGCCATACCAAGATTCCAGGAAAGTTGTGCATTGCCACCAAGGTTTTGTTAAAAAAAAGGAAGAGAAGAATATATATTGGGATACATAACTATTAGTCACTGACATAAAGGTGTTGCTATTTAAGTCTAAATTTGAACTGAACCTGTTGCTCATTAATAATGATATATTGAATATTCGCCTGTATTTGGACTCCTGATAATGACCAACTGCTGTATCATGAAATATATTCCTAAACTTTTCAGTGTCTAATTCACTTCTTCTATATAAATTACATATATAGCATGCTTCAAATTTTTATATCATATAGAAGCAGTGTGTGTGTGTGTGTGTGTGTGTGTGTGTGTGTGTGTGTGCACAGCCACCAAAGTTAGGCATATAAATGTAACAAGTTTTTATAACAGTCTATTAGGATATGTAAGGGATACTACTCTATACATTCTGAATTTCCCATATTCTATTGTGTTAAAATAGAGTTCATTTATTAGAATGCACAATAAAACCTGAAATTTGTCCCTGTGAACGTGGGGTTTATTTTAAATCACCCACATTTAAGAAAAATACACATTATTTCTAATGACTAATTCAAATGCAGATGCATATAGCTAGATTGTGAAACAGTTTGATGACAAAGGAGGTTTTTTTCTTGTTATTTGTTGTATATGTTGTTGCATGTGTCAGTGGCTTCCCAAAGTGCATTTTTTGGTATCCTATGTTTATTTACCTACCACAAGGCCATGATGTTGTTCTATGCTTCCTTCAAAAAATATTTATTGGGGCACCTGGGTGGCTCAGTCAGTTAAGTGTCTGCCTTCGGCTCAGGTCATGATCCCAGGGTCCTGGGATCCAGCCCCACATCGGGCTCCCCGCTTGGCAGAGAGCCTGCTTCTCCCTCTCACATTTCCCCTGCTTGTGTTCCCTCTCTTGCTGTGTCTCTCTTTGTCAAATAAATAAAATCTTTAAAAATATATATTTATTTACATTTTTAGCTTTCACATTTGAAACATGGTATGAGGTAGAGATCAAGTGTCTTTTTACTTTTTTAAATAGGTATCCAATCGTTTTAGCATCATTTATTAAGAAGACCATTCTTTCCCCCGAAACTACTAGTGCTGTTGTCATATATCAAGAGCCTTTTCTTGTACTAATTCCCAACTATCTTTATTACTGCAATTTTTGTAAGTATGAAATCTGGCTATGTGTGTTTTCCAAAATTTGTTTTCTTTTTCAAATTTTCTACTGCCTAATGCAAATCATTTGTATTTCCACATGGTTTTTAGAGAAGGTTTCTCTGTTACCACAAAAAGAAAGCATACTGAAATTTAAATTTATTGCATTAAAACTATAGATCAATTTGGGCGAACGATACTGAGTTTTCCAATCCATGAGCAAGAAAATCCCATTACTTATTTAGGTCTTTTAAAAATTCTTTCAGTAATAATCTAACACATTTCTCTCAAAAAGATCTAACACATTTGATTTTAATAATATTATAAGTAGTACTTAATAATTTTGCAGTTGTTCATTGCTAGTATATGGAAACATATTGATCATGCATTAAATGATCTTTCTAAATTCACTTATTAATACTAATATTTTTGTACATCCTTTTGAATTTTTTAGACATACTTGTATCATTTGTGATAAATGTAATTTTACTTCTTTCTCTCCGGGACATTTATAAGCTTAATATCCTTCTCTTGTACTGCATTGGTTAGGACCTTCAGTACAAAACTGAAAAGTGATGAGGTTGGATATCCTTATCTTAAAGAGAAAGCATTACATATTTCACCTTTTAGTATGATACCTGTAGATTTTTTGTAGATAATCATTTATGACATTAAGGGAGATTACTCCAATTCCTAGTTTTTTGAGAATGTTTATCATAAAGAGTTGTTGAATTTTATCAAATGCTTTTACTGCCTCTGGAGATGGTTATATGGTTATTTTCTCTTATTATTAGTGTGATAAATTACTTTGATTGGCTGGGGAACAATAATTAATTTCAAATTCTTGAAGTAACTCCAACTTGGACATGGTGTTTTATATATGTGTGTGCCTATATACTTATCTGTATGTCTGTATACATACATATAACACAGATATGATTATGACTATTTTGTTCATTGTTTTTTATCTATGTACATGAGACATACCATAATTTTCCCTTCTTGCAATGCTCACATGACATATTGGTATGACACTTATGCTGGTTTCAAAAAATGAACTGGGAAATATTTCTTCCTTTTCCATTCTTTAAAGATAATTTGTATAAATTGTATGTCATTTATTCCTTTAATGTTTGGAGAAATATGTCAGTAAAGATAATCTTTGAGACTGGAATTTTCTTTTTTGGGAAGGTTTTAAATTGTGATGTCAATTTTTTAAAATTATTTTCTTATTTTTAAAAGCTTTTGTTTATTTATTTGAGAGAGAGCGAGTACAAGTGGGGTTGAGGAGCAGAGGGTGAGGGAGAAGCAGACCCCCTGTTGAGCAGGGAGTTTGACATGGGGCTCGATCCCAGGACCCCAGGATCCCGACCTGAGCAGAAGGCAGACACTTAACCGACTGAGCCACCCAAGTGCCCCTCAATTACTTTCTAGGTTGCGATTTTTATGTTTAGTCCTCAAGACTAACGAAGGTTAAGAATAATAGTATAGAATGAGTGTTGACAAGTGAAACTCAGGTAAATATAAAAACTCAGAAAATGTTGGCAGGGTATCACTGCATATAGAAGTTCAAGTTCCTGATTTTAGAAAATATGGAAGAGTGATACAGAGGATATTATGTCTCATTTATAATAAACATGAATTATACTTATAATTTTTAAGACTATTTTTTTCTTAAGAAACAAAATTTTATGAAATGTCAATGGGTTTCAGAAGTTTGAGGAAATTGTTAATTTATTTTGTCATATTATTTTTATACCTAAATATAATTATCTAAATTTACCTGTGCTCAAAATTGTCAGTTATCTATATCCTTTCTTCCATGTCCTCTATCCACACACATAACCAACCTACGCATTTCAAAAGGATGAATGAATTTCTTTGCATTTGGTTTTGATTATGTCCCCTGATTGGCTCATCCATGTCTGAAAATCAAGGATTTCCCTTTTGAAATAATTTTAACAATTTGTTTGATATAAAGAATATCTACCATAAGTGTGCTTGATATTTCTTTGAAAACACTCATGCCTTTCTAATTTGAACTGGACTGAGAGACAGAAAAAAAGCATATTCATTCTTTGTCTGAGTCCAGAATCTTTCTCAGGGCCATCCATGAAATAGTTCTGTATGTCACTGCACAAAATGATACATTTATATTAAATTATCTTGTTTCCTTGTAGTTAGTGATATTATATTAACTATCACTTTCCTAAAGCAAAGTGAGAAGGTAAAGAATAAAAAGTAGAGTATGTATATTGGTATCACTTTCCTAAATACATCCTTACACTTGGGTTATTAATTTATTCAACAATTTTTATTAAGCACCTACTATATATTATCACTGAGTTTAGTGTTGATGTGGTGAGGATTGGTAAATGCCTAAGTAAATATTCCCTGTGCTAAAATAACACATTGAATTTACACAACATGATTTAACATACAGTTCATCAGTTTCAAGTAGAGTCCTAAGTTGTGTATTTCACAAGTCGACCCATTAGAAGCCATAGGAGAATAATGTGTTAAATATTATTTTTGTCTGATAGAATTTTTATGACATAGTTGAAACTTAAGTATTTCATTAAGCACCTGATTAAATCATTAGGCAGATTTGTTTTTAATTTAATGTTCATCAGTAGTATATTTCACAAATAAGTTTTAAGCAAGATAGATTCATCATCAGTTAAGCAGATTTGCTTAAAGCTCTTAACCTAATTTCGACTATAACTTAATTTTTGGAAAATATTAATAAGTTATTATCAAGTTTTATAACATCATTTAAAAGTTTAATATGATTTTGTACTTCAAAATCAGTATTCTCTCCTATAACTTGGAAGATACTTTTATACTAGGAATAGATCTTACTCCCTTTGAAACCCTGACACCAAGCAGAGGTTGGACACTAAATAAATGTTAACTGAATGAGTCAAAAAATACAATATAATTCCTTTGTGGAAAAGAATGACAAAAATGTCATTTTTGTGATGGCACCAATGGTAAAACCTGATGGTGAAAAAAAATGTCATAATGGGAAAATTTTAAGTTAAACAAATAACTTGAATACATTTGTATTGAATTTCAGTGTAACTTTTTCAATTGTGGGTGCTGGAATTTCTCATTTACTTCACCTTCTACTGTCTAGTTATTCTTTTGACCAGAAGCTGAGGCTTTTAGCTACTGAATTAGGGGGCCTGGCTTAGGAAATATCTCATCATACTTAGCTCCAAGAAGCTAATTCTCTGCTGTTTGTCCATTCCTCGAAAAGGGAAAAAGAAAAAATTACATGAAGCCAGACTTTTTCACTTCTCCCACCTCCTTCCTTAAATTTAAACCAAGTTAACATCTTCAAATAAGAAAATGGAAATTGGCACACTACTCTTATTTTGTTCCAGTCAAGGTCATTTTAATTTCAAGGATACATGAGTCACTTACGCAAGCATCAGATAAGAGGTTGTTGTGAAATAAACCTTGATTCAGAGACTTTGAGAAATGAACATAAAGAGAGCCTGGTCTCACAGAACCTGGGAAGCTGGCACTAACTGAACTTAATCTCTGGCTCCCCTTTTTCTCTCTCTGCCTATTTGCTGTACTTTCCCATTTCAGTCAGTAGAATGGCTTCCCTTGCTTATGTATCATCCTTACATGACTCAATGCCTGCAGCTCTAACCCCAAAATATATCATTTTGCTGGCATCCAGTACTGGTTGACTACATTCTATGTTCCTGAAGTTCTGAAGGGTAATAACCTGATTGGCGGGGCGCCTGGGTGGCTCAGTGGGTTAGAGCCTCTGCCTTTGGCTCAGGTCATGATCTCAGGGTCCTGGGATAGAGCACCGCATCCGGCTCTCTGCTTAGCGGGCAGCCTGCTTCCCTCTCTCTCTGCCTGCCTCTCTGCCTACTTGTGATCTCTCTCTCTCTCTCTCTTGCTTTCTCTCTCTCTCTCTCTCTGTCTAATAAATAAATAAATAAAATCTTTAAGAAAAAAAAAAACCTGATTGGCTCTCGTCCCCCATATGAATGCCTCCTCTGCCTCTGGGTGATGTGACTATCCTAACGCAAGCAGCAATGCTTAGGGCTTGGGATTCCTATCGTCCGCATGGGGTAAATGCTCTGTAATAGACCCTGAATGAGGCAGGCACCAATGCTCACTGGTAAAATATCCCATCAATTTAAAGAGAGCACTTGAACAAGGGTTCACTGCATAATGGAATATGAGTCTATTTTCTTTCTCTTTCTGTTTTTCTTTTATTGCTCTCTGTTTAGAAGCTATTCGAGTTAATTTAGCACAACGTTTAAATGGTTTTAAAATTACTATCTTTGTTTCTATTGTCTGCCTAGACCACTTCTTTTTCCTTACTCATCTCTTTTCTCCACTTAAAAGTAATTAAGAAATAATTATAAAACATCATATTAAATGTATTCTTTCTAAAGACTTAGTTTATGTCATCTCTGTGCTCTCGTCCCCTATGTGGTGATAATGATGATACAGACGGAGACACAGAGCCTACTGGCCAGGCTCAGGAGTCAGCCCACTGAGTTACTCATTCTAGCTTTACCTCATGTAAGCATTAGGATCTTGGACCATGTGCTTAATTCATATAAATTGCTTAATACATATAGTTTACTACATATATTAGGCATGAAATAGATGTTTGATAAATATCAACTATTACTATTACTACTATTGTAGGACAATGGCTAATTCATATTATAGCTATTATTATAACTACTATTACTACTTATTATCTTTAAAGCTTATTAGTTCCTTAGAGTTTGAAAATTAATTAAACATCTTCGATCACACTTTTGTGGCTTTTTTACAAAGACGAATATGTAACAATTTAACATGAGCCTCACTAGTAACCTTCTGTCAACTTTACTGATTCATTGGAAAAATTCTATCTGCTGAATAGAGATTCACTCTCAAATGTTGCCATTTATCTTACAAAACTTGTCACTTTCAGGGCTATATCACTACATTTACCCTCTACATCCTTCCTCCTAATGCTCCATTCTCATCCTGATTGACAGTTTAGAATACATCTAGGTTTTTAAGGGAGGGGATTAAATTATCTAGCTTTGACTTTTTTATGACCTTTATTTTTATTTAAATTATATTGTTTTCGATTATCTTACATAAGAAGAATAAGAAATAATTTAATACATAATGTTTCATTTTAATGAAAATTGCATGATTTTATCAGTTAGATACTTTACTGTAGTCAAGGAATTGGAGATTTTTGATGAGTCGATTTTTAAAATGAATTTTGCTACCTATATTATAGATTCTACATTTCTGAATGTACCTAACATATTCTTAGGGGAAAGAAAATACAATGAAGGGAGGATATTGGACAATGTTTCAAAAGAGCGCACACATCATGGTCTTTAAAAAACCTTAGCTATCCATAAGAACAGTATACATGAGTACAATATGAGTTAAACATGCACATCAATTAAAAATGCAGAATAGGGGCGCCTGGATGGCTCAGTGTGTTAAAGCCTCTGCCTTGGGCTCAGGTCATGATCTCAGGGTCCTGGGATTGAGCTCCGCATCGGGCTCTCTGCTCGGCGGGGAGCCTGCTTCCCCCTCTCTCTCTGCCTACCTCTCTGCTTATTTGTGATCTCTCTCTCTCTCTCTGTTAAATAAATAAATAAAATCATTAAAAAATGAAGAATAATCTTTTCCATTGGGATAATTCAGATTGCAGCAACCCTGATTTCCCTCAAACCTTAGTTTTATGTATATGTTTATATCATAAGTGCAAATCAAGAGTAAGTTCTTTTTTAGATTAGTGTTAAATCTGAGGAGACATGACAACTAAATTGCTGGAAAAAAACATTCTTGGGTGCCTGTTCACTAAACTCTTTCCAGGAAGGGCTCTTTAAGCATGGCAGCGGGTTTAGAGCCATCATGACATTTAAATTCTTTAGCCAGTCATCCTTGGGAGGAGGATTATAAAACAGATGTACTGGAAACCTTATATTTACAAGTGACAATAGTAGTTCAAGTGGCGATAATAGAGATTAGACTATTCTTTCACTTTCATAAAAGCCTAATGTTATTTAAGTGAGACAGTTATATTTTACTGTAAATAGATAAAATAAAATTACATTAACTACATTAATTACATTAATTATAAATATTTGAAACTGAATAGATGTTTTCTTAACCCCAGGTAAATTATCTTGTCATATGGGTTTTTTTTGTTTTTCTAGTCTCTTTTTTTTGCTTCTCCAGCCAATGATATTTGTATTCTGACAAACAGTAGCAAGTTTACAGAATGTTGTTCTGAGGTCATTGAATTAAGTGTTTTTAACCACAAAACCCCCTCAAAACCCAACTGCGTTGTTGTTGTTTCTAATTTTAAAGTAGAAATAATGTTTTTTGTAGCAAGTGAGTAATTTTAGAACTAATTAATTATCTTGATGTCTCCGGGTTTCCTGTGCATTTTATACTTCTGGAAGGAGTGTGATCTTTATAATTTAAAGGGAAATAATAGTTACATAAATCTCCTATATGTTGTAAAAGTAGAATTAAGTAAAATGTAATGCATCTGCATTTACATGGCACTCACCGTATTTATAAGGAGAAGAACATCATATTTGCATTCACACTGCCCCACCTAACAGATGACACACTTCAGACGCTAATGTTTGAGTAGGTAAGTGCTGGAGCTTATGCTATTGGATGGGAGTTGGTACTTAATTTGTGACTCAGAGGACAAGAAACATAGCTAAAAGAAGGGGTAGAAGTATTTCCAGAAAGGGGGAATCATATTATTAATTAATTGATTGATTTATTCAGCGTGCCTTTGCAAAATACCATGCTGAATCCTCTTGGAGATTGAGAGTGTGAAAAAGGCAAGTAAAATGATGTACTTTCCTTTAAGTCATTTGAATTACAGCAGAGAGAACACTCATTTGCATGATTGGTATCAAGGAGCCTACAGAGGAGTTGTGAGGAACATTTTGAGGAATGAGCTGAGCCGAAAACTGGCAGCCTCAAAGTCCCACATTGTTGTTACAATATGAGGTTCTCTGAAACCTCATCTCAAGAGCAAGGCTAGAAAGAATGCCAGATGGTGGGGTGACTTTTAAATTCCATCCCTGGGTCAAAGTTGATGACCAGATGTAACGGATCTGGAAGAAGGAGTTTAAGTCAGATGGAAAAGGATTTTTTAAACACACAGACACAAACACACTTTCACTCTACATATGACAGGAAGGCCAGAATCCTGTTTTATCTTAAGTAAGTCACTATTATTGTGTCCATTTTCCAAATAGAGTCTTTAAAAGTTAAAGGTATTAACAGTGAGAGAGCTACCAGTTGTGGCCTTACGTTACCAAAAATTATGGAACTCCATTTGTTTTTAAAACATTATATTAGCTTGGTTATTAATCAAATGGTAGTAACAGTAAATCTTGATGTGTCAGTGTCAATGACCTTGACTCAAAATCCCTATTATAGTGTAAAAATATTCATAAGATTTTTCTTCCAAATCCCCATCCCTTTATGAGACACTTAGCCCTTGAAGTGCTCTCAATCTCCTATGCAGACTCCCCTCTCTTAGGTCTTACTTCCCGTCTCATTTTTCTCACAATTCTTGTACAGTCTTCCAAATCAAAACCCTCTCTGATATCCATTCCCCTGAAGCACATGGTCTGGATATCTAAATAATGCTCCGGAAATAAAATAACGAGATACTGAATCATTGAAAATATACATACTTTTAATTCATTACTGGACTAATAAAAAAAAAAACTAAAGAAATTTTTAGGGACAAATAAAAACAACCAATAAAAACAACTATGGGATAAAAATAGGGAGGCAAAATGAAAATAGAACCCAAAATGAGTAAATGTTCGAACTAGAGTTTACATCAATATATCTTCAATAAAAGAATTTCTAGCAGATATACTTAAGGAAAAGAAATCTAAGATACAAAAGAGAATAATAAGCAAAGAAACACAAATATGTAAGTAAATTGAAATATGTGTTGTCTATGTAAGGTAATAACAGTGTAGTCTAGCTGTATATTTAACAAAAATATAAATAAAATTCTATATAACAATGGCATATTAATCAGTAAAGGAGAGATCAGAATTTAAGTGTTCTAAGTATCTTGTATTTTTTGATAGGGGATTGAGATACTAAATAACTTTATAAAGTTGTTAAGTTAATTATACATGAAAAAATTTCAAAATATTTTATCCAAAGGCAAAAGATTAAGAGGAAAAAACAATCAGTATGCCAAAAAAAGTAAGATATAAGAAAAATGGAAATGGAAAAAGTGACACAAAAAATATAAAATAAAAATGGTAGAAATGAGTCCAAATGTGTCAGTTATCACAATAGATGTAATAGACCAAGCTTGACAGATAGAAGACAGGTTACCTAATGGGATAATGAAGTAAAATTCACTGCAGTGTATACTACCTCTATAAGAACAGTATGGGAGATGCAGAAGCATCTTCAATGGCAAAACTATGAAGTAATTAGTCAACATTCCAAGGACAACTGTCCACAGTCAATGCCATGAAAATGGTAGTGAAGTTGGAGTGGAAGAGATCAGTAGAAGAGTAAAATCGATTTGTGTATGCCTTAAGAAACATACAACCCAATTCAATAACTGTATCTTGTTCCAATCACAATTTAGATAAGCCAACTGTAAAAAGACCTATTTTAGGCAATTAGGGGAAATCTGAACAGGAGAATAGTGGTGAAGTCAAGTTCGAATTGGACAAGCTAAGTTTTGAGACCTGTTACTGAAGTTTCAGGGGTTGGTTCAGGAATGAAGACTATGCATGTAGTCTATGCATATAGTCTGCAAAATCACAGTCTATATCTTCAGTAGCATGCAAAACAATCATAACTCGAGAGGTCAACTACTTCACATAAATTGTGCGCATGTCTGAAACACTTTGTACGTTTCTTTGGCTATGTTGATTTGTCATATCCCAAATGAGATTATAAGCAATGAGATTACAAGCATTCTAAACTATATTATGAACCTTCCTATAGTGGGAGCTCTAAAGCTACATCTAATAAATGTTATTAGACTCCAAATATCAGTAATTCTTTTAAATTGTCAAGGTTTAATTCTATATGGGTTCTGGATCAATACTATAGAGTCAATTCTATTAAAATGAAAAAGTATAATATAGTTTACGACTACATAAAAATTGAGTATTCCTATATTTTTCCTCCAGTATAGAACTATTTAAATGTCATAAAATACAAACAGAAAGGCTTGATTTTCTGTAACTGAACACTCCATCATTAACATTGAGATCTGAAGGGCTCCCTCCTTACCCACAGATTAGGTCACTAGCATTCATTACAACTTTCCTCTCCAACCCTTGTTCAAGCTGTATTTCTAGGCTCCATTCCAGGATCCACCTCACTCCTCCTAAGGGTCACTAAACCTTGAATTTGGTCCCTGCCTTTTCCTTGGTTTTAACATTTAACCTTTTGAGAACTCATTTATGTCTCTGCATGAGACCACAACTTCATCTTACTCTTTGCCTTTGCCTCAGTGCTCTCAGACAAGGCTCAACCCCAATTATAGCCGCCATAAAGCTCAGGTCTAAGCTAAGGGCCCAGATGTCCACTCATCCAATAGAAGAGATTATACATTCATTCAGAAAGAATGGGATTCTAAGCCTATTCTTTACTATGATAGATCCTTCTGGCCAGGTTATTATAACGCTCATATATCATGTCCAGATGATCAAATATGTGCAATGTGTGATTCAATAACATTAATGTTGACCTGCAAGGGAAAATATAGATGAATACGACGTGTGGAAGGTATGCAAGGCTGTTTGCTGTATCTGTGACATAAACCAAGTCTCTTGATCTTCCTGGGTTTTTTTTACTTACTTATAAAGTTTATTTGTACAAGGTTTTTGGTAAGATTTCTGCTTATTAAACTATATCTTCCTTCTGTATCTTTTTTCATGATGCATCCTTTAGGTGCCAGCTTTTACTGAGTGGTCTGGGCCATAAAAGTGACAGCCATATTTGTGTTCCAACATCACCTTAGGCTATAACTCTCTTACATTTTTAACTACATTATCATTGTTTTTTTTCTCACTGAATGAGAAGACTCTTACTCATCTTTATTTTCTCAGTGTCTATCATGGATTCAATGTGTGCTCATTAAATATGTATTACAAATATGAATGATAAATGTCTGAATACAGTATAGATAATATTTTTATAGTTTGAATCTGTATCATTATATAATAGTTTCCTTTTTTAAAAAGATTCATTTATTTACTTTAGAGAGAGAAAGAGAGTGAGGGGGCAGAGAGAGAGAGAATCCTGAAGCAGACTCCCCACTGAGTGGGGAACCTGACAGTGGGCTCGATCCCAGGACCCTGAGATCATGACCTGAGCCGAAACCAAGAGTCAGTCGCTTAACTGACTGAGCTACCCAAGAGCCCCATATAGTTTTCTTTCTCAATTGTGCTGTGTTGACCCAGTTTTGAGTCCCTGACTAGATCAGTAATTTACACAACATGATTTAACATACAGTTCATCAGTTTCAAGTAGAATCCTAAGTTGCGTATTTCACAAGTCGACCCATAAGAAGCCATAGAATAATATGTTAAATGTTATTTTTGTCTGATAGAATTTTTATGACATAGTTGAAACTTAAGTACTTCATTAAGCATTAGGCAGCTAAGTACACACCCAACTACTTTGTTCATAGAGCTCTCACACTCTAAGCCACTATGAATCAGCCCTCATCACCCCCAGGCCAGGTAACACACAACTGAGACTGCTCCTATGCCTTTGAGCC
>CM052887.1:22924999-22997465 GCA_028534135.1 Potos flavus
CCAGCATCTGCTGAATTTACTCTATAGGTTGTATTGTCCTCACATTTTGGCAGAAACATAAGAGAGAACATATTTTCCTTACTGCCCCTCACACCCTTTGATTGGAAGGTTCCATTACTTTATTTGGACATTTTCCATTATACTTCTTATAGCATCCATATGCTAGCTTTTTATGCCTATTAATGTTTTCTTTACTCTGGGCACCCTTCCAAACACACTACTTTGAAATATGGAACTCCTTATTCAGTTATATAGCCAAAATCTAAAAACCTCAACTAAGAAAAGATTTCCACCAGAATTTTTGAAGGTGCTGTTAAGATCAATCAAGGCAGCCACTCAATGAGTGTGGAAAAGTCTCTTCTAACAGCTCAGGAAACCACCTCATAAAGCCTCCACCAAGGAGAACATATCAGAAGACAGAGACTACAAACCACCATAAGGGAAAACTAGCCAAACTCAGCAGCAACAGATGGAGAAGAAAAGCACTTATTGACTAACTTCCTTGTGATGCTGTATTTATGCTTCTACTTATTGGGTGTAGATTATATTTTCCTTCCAACAGTAAATGGCATTGATTTAATGTACGGGACAGCTCTATGGCCCACACTGTAGCCCTCTGAAATGTAGGGATGGAATAGAAATTCAAACTTCTTTTTCTAAGGTTCAGAAGGTAATCCCTGGACTATCCAGACACTTTTGCTCAAAAAAGGCACATGGCTAAGAGGAATTCGTGTATTGTCCTTCTGAAAAAAAAAAAATACAGACATGAAGCAAAAATATATTTTGGATGGGAATAGCGATGCTGTTTCTTTTCCAGATGTTTGCCTAATTTCCTTGCTAGACATTTCAAAGATTTGTATAAAATTTTCCTTAAAAAAATGCTTACCAATACTCTGAAAGAAAAAGCAAGGCGCATAATGACTTCATCATCTCAGAGTGAATCATAATGTACAAGATACTGCATCATTACTGAGAAAATACAAGTCTAGAGAAACCAAGGACTGGGGCTCTCTGGCCATTGGCAAAGCCTTGCTGGCTCCCATGAGCAGAAGCTTTGGATTCAATTGTGAATTTCCTCCTTTGTGATGATGACATTCCATCTCCAGTGTTCAGGAGGTAAACATTTTAAAGTAACTGGCTATGCCACTTGAAAATCAAATCCCAGAGATACTGGCGGGAAGCCAAGGAGTTACTCCCAGATGCATAAGAAAGTGGTTGCAGCATATAATTAGGTTAATGCTGGACTAGACCTTGCTTTTGATGAGTTGGCAACTCCCATGACTGCTTTGCTTTAAGTGGGCTGGTGCCTGAGAGGAAAATATACCTGTGGGACTTAACAGGAGACAAGCACCAGAAAGCAATCTAAGGGCTGGTATTTCACAAACCTTTCAAATAATGGAATCATAGAACAGAAAGGTCGTCTGTTCGGTTCCTGACATGACATACGTTTTAAGTCTGAAAGATAAAATCCGGTCTACTTTTTCATTTAGAATTCCAAAAAGGAGGCTCCGCCATCTTCTTTGGTGAAGGCTTTAAGGTATAATATATCAAAAAGTTCTTCCATATGACTTTTTCAAAATCTCTTTGTTGTAGTTAAGTCGCAGTAAATTTCTTTCTCATATATCCTTTCATAGACACATGTGTGATTCCTTTATATTAACTCTTACAATATCTGTACATTTTTTTCCATTAGAGTCACTTTTTACACTCTGAAAATGTTCATTTTTCGGTGGCTCAAAATTGATCATAATTCCATAAATTCTCAATTCTGATAACATGGGAAGTATTACACTCTGGTTCTTGGATTTCCTATTAGAGTTGTCACTTGCAATCAATAGCATATTCTGGTTAATTTGATACTTTGGTTAATTGAAAGTATCACAAGGGGCACTAAATACACATGTTACTGAATGTTAAATGGTTAAGTTACTTAATCAAATATGGCCAAAGTGTGAATTTAAAAAAAATCAATGTACAGAATGAGTTTCTGGTATATGAGAAGAAATGCTGATTTTTATGTAAAAGAAGACATTATTATTCAATTTCATTACTAAGCAGATAGAAACATGTTTCCTAAAGATTTAATTTTTCATTCAAAAAACATATTTTTTTAAAAAAATTTAATTGCTATGACTGAGTCATATACTAATACTATAATATTAAATATGCAGTTATTTCAAACAGCATATTTAATAATACCATTAAGATTTTTTGTGCACTGTGGTATACAATTCAGGGAAATGTTTTTCAGTAGCATGTTTTCCAGAAGGAATTTTCTCAAGACTACATTGACTTAAAATATTTAAAATGGTTGGCAGACTACAGCAATCATTTTGTGTTTTGGTTTTTGTTTTTTTACAGCAATCATTTTGACCAGCTTTTTATTTAAAATGTTAGCCTCCACAGGCAGGAAATTATGAGGAATTGTCCTCTTGAATCATTCTTACAGTTATATTATTCAGAACTTTTTATGAGGAAAACAAAATATGCCATGGGTGAATACTTTTCTCTTGTACTTTGTTTCCTCAAACATTATGTTCTTTATTATGTCAGGATCAGAGTTGGTTTATCAAAGATTTCATGTATATGACCTTGGAGTTTTTATCCTACTGAATATGTATGTCTATGTTGACATAGTGTTTTTAATTTATCATTATGAGAAGAATAACCAAATAGGTTTAGGTGTTTTGTTTTGTTTTTTAGGAGAGGGAAGGGGGAGCAGCAGAGGGAGAGGGAGAGAGACAATCTTAAGCAGGCTCCATGTCCAATGCAGAGCCTGACACAGGGCTTGATTTCATGACCCTGAGATCATGACCTGAGCTGAAATCAAGAGTCGGCCACCTAACATACTGTGTCACCAGGCTCCCTAGTTTAAGTTTTTTTCTTGAAATCATCATGACTTAAATTACATGAAATAACTAAAAATTAAATGCTATTGTTAAAAAATTAAACACTGCTTGTTTAATGTTAAAAATGTTAAAATACAAACAATTCTATAAAGATTAAAACTATCATACAATTTTGATAATTACAATTATAAAACTATTATGCAATATTTACAATTTTGTCTTTTAGGTTATTTATATTGCCACAAAAATTTATTACCTTAAAAAGGATATAATCTTGTTCCTAAAATGACCTAGTTAATGCATTAGGTCTTTTACTATATCTATGATTTCTTATCTATTCAAAACTTCTTATTACTTCGGTTAACATATGTCAATATCCTTCACGATCATAATTAATTATTGTAGCATTTCACTCTTCGCAAAAATAATGCAGACTCATGTATGTATGTTTGGAAAAATATTGATATCTTGAAATGAGGTATTCTCAAACAAATTCTAGCCACATTTTAATAGGCCAATCAGGGGCTACATGCTTGGTTTGTACCAGATTTCACTTGTTCACTAGAGTGGTCTAAGCACACCAATTGCACTGAGTCTGTCTGGTTTTCTCCCTTCCTTCTTTCCTTCTTTCCTTTCCTTTCCTTCCTTCCTTCCTTCCTTCCTTCCTTCCTTCCTTCCTTCCTTCCTTCCTTCCTTCCTCCTTCCTTCCTTCCTTCCTTCCTTCCTTCCTTCCTTCCTTCCTTCCTTCCTTCCTTCCCTTATTTCCTTCCCCTCCCATTCCCCTTCCCTTCCTTCATTCCTCCCTTTCTTCTTCTTTCCTTCCTCCCTCCCTCCCTTCTTTCTTTCCTTCCTTCTTTCCTTCCCTAGGTCCCTGTCCCAGGAGACAGGAAGGGAGAGTTAAAACCTCTCAAATAATTATCAGATTTGAGCCAGTTTCCGGACCCAGAACACCTTGAATGAAGGGGAGAACAGGTCCCCCTAAGGAAGGATCTGGCTACGCTGCCCAAAATTTATAGTTTATCTTTCACTCATCCTTTCAAAAAGGGAGCTTCATAATTTTCAACAGTGACTGGCATTGATGAAAAGGAAATAATCAGGTTTTGGGGGTTATGCACGGATTCAACAACATGGGCTTCTATTCACCGAGCCAAATCTGTCTATAGCCACTGCCAAGTAAGTGTCCAATCTGACAGCAACAGAGACCAACACTGAGCCCTCATGGACACCATCATCAGACTGCTACTTGGTGATAAGCTGGTAACGTTGGAGTGCTAATCATCATGGTAAGGGTGAGATTTTGTTCTTACTGGACAAAAATACTTCCGTGGATACAGATTTGCCTTCCTTACATGCAGTGTTTCTTCTAAAACTACCACGCATGGGCTTACAGAATGCCTTACCCACTGTCATAGTATTCTCACGGCATTGCTTCTGATCAATGAACCCACTTCACAACAACAAAGTGCATCAGAGGACCCATGCTCATGGAATCCACTGATCTTACCATGTTCCCCATCATCCTGAAGCTGATTTGACAGAATTGTGGAATAGCCTTTTGAAGACTCAGTTACAATGCCAGTTAGGTAGCAATATCTTTCAGGACTGGGTCAGTGTGCTCTGGGAGGCCGTATATGCTCTAAATCAGCTACCAATATATGGCAGTGTTTTTCCCACAGCCAGTCACAAGTCCACAAGTTCACAACTCAAGGAACAGAAGTGGGAGTGACACCATTCACTATTACACCTGGTGTTCCACTACCAAATTTTTTCTTTCTTTTTCTGAAACCTTTTGCTCAGCTGGTCTAGATGACTTAGAACCCAAGGAAGGAATGCTCCCACTAGGAGAGGCAACACTGATTCCACTGAACTAGAAGTTAAGACTGCTTCCCAGCCTTTTTGGACTCCTCAGGCCTTTGTATCTATAGGCAAAGAAGGGAGTTAGTGTACTTACTGAGGTTATTGCTCTTGATTACTAAGAGGAAACTGAACTGCTGCTCCACAATGGAAATAAGGAAGAGCATGTCTGATATACAGATCCCTTAGATGTTTCTTCGCACTACCATATCCTATATTAAAGTCAATGGACAGGTACAACTATCCAATTCATGAAGGACTACAATGGCCCAGACCCTTCAGGAATGAAGGTTTGGATCACCTCACCAGACAAAGCTGCACAACCAGCTTAGGTGTTTGCTTGGAGTAAAGAGAATATAGAATAGGTAATGGAAGAATGTCATTATAAAGACCAGCAACAAATATGTGATTAGCTGCAGAAATGAGGATTGTATTGTTATGAGGATTCCTTATTTTGCTGTGAATATGTTTGCATATACATACAACATATTTGGAGACCCCTGGCTCATAAAAGATTATAGATAAGAATGATGATAATAAAAAATTATGAGAATTAAGACACATACAAAACAAGAAATTTAAAAAATACCCAGAAGATGACATTAATCATTTCAAATCCCCTCAGTGTGCACAGTCAACAGAGCATTCACAAAGTGAATGAAGTAGCAGCTTCATATTGATGTGACTTCATTGACTGTGACAAATGTCATCTTTATATAGAGTCTTATGCCCACTGAGAATCTTCATCAAAACTATTGTATTGAGGAGGGCACGTACTGCATGGAGCACTGGGTGTGGTACATGAACAATGAATCTTGTAACACTGAAAAAATAAAATAAAAGTATTCGGGGGGAAAAAAAACTATTTAACAAAAGAGAGCTTTTTATTATTATGATCAAATTAATGATTTTAGAGAATCAAATAGAACATAGAATTCACAGAAATATCACGTTTCATTCAAAATATTTTGAAACAACATTTTAAAAGTATCACACTTTTATGCGATCCTCGTTAGTCTCACTGAGAACCGAAGGTTGCTTGTTTGTTTTCTGTAAACCATTCTTAACAAAAAGACTATGTTTGCATGTGTATGCATGTGTGTGTGTGAGAGAGAGAGCACTAATACCTAAACCTTCAGTTGTGACTCCTCCCCTGACTTCAAGGCCATGTTTGCCTCATTAGCATGTAACTCAAATAAAAATGCACTGGACCAACTACGTGAAGAACAAGCAAGAAAGAATATTCAATTTTATTTTATTTTTCTTGAAACTTTATCTTTTTAGAGCAGTTTTTGATTCACAGCAACGCTGAGGGAAATATACAGAGGTTTCCCATATACCCCCTCACCCCACACAGGCATCGCTTCCCCCACTATCAACATTCCCCAGCGGAGGGGTACATTTGTTAGTTGATGAGTCTACATTGACATATGATCATCACCCCAAATCCATAGTTTATATTAGGGTTTATCTGATGTTGTACATACAGGCTGTGGGTTTGGACAAATAAATAATGACATGTATCCATCATTACGGTATCATAAAGAGTATTTTCACTGACCTAGAAATCCTCTGTGCCCTGCTTATTCATACCTCTTCTGCCCCGATCCCAATCCCGACAACCACTGTTCTTTTTACTGTCTCCATGGTTTTGCCTTTTTCAGAATGTTATAAAGTTGGAATCATGCAGTATGTAGCCTTCTTAAATTGGCCTCTTTCAACTTAGTAATATGAATTCATCATTCCTCCCTGTCTTTTCATGACTTAGTAGTTCATTTCTTCTTGGCATGAAGAATATTCCATTGTCTGGATGTATCACCGTTTATCCATCACCTACTGAAGGACATCATGGTTGCTTCCAAGTTTTGGCAAATATGAATAAAGCAGCTATAAACATTCAGGAGTAGGGCTTTGTGTGAAGATAAGTTCTTAATTCCTTTGGGTAAATACCAAGGAACATGATGGCTGGGCTTACGGGTATGTAAGACCTAACTCTAGGTAAACATTGTGGGGGGTTCCCCTGTAACTGGGGCCCCCCCTGTAACTGGGGCCCCCTGGAGTTCGTAGCTGTCAAACTTGTCTACACTTGGGCCTCCAGCAATTCAGTTACAGTTCAGATTTTCCTACCTTTGCAATGGTTTCTATTGAGCTGGTTTCCACTTTTGAGTCTCTGCTCCGGTAAGATGCAGCTCTCTGCCTTTGCCTGCTTTTCTCTCTAATCTTAGTAGCCGCAGTTTGCCCTGTGTCCTCCCCTCTCTTCTGGATGCAAGAAGAGTCCTTGATGTCTTAGTCCATTCCGGTTTGTACTTGTTGTTATGGATGGAGTAGCAGCTTCCAAGCTCCTTACATGCAGAAGCAGGAAACTTCAATTTTATTTTGAAATACTGAGAAGAGAGTTTCAGTTACACATTTTTAGGCGAAATCTGTTTGCCTTGTTCAGTGGTCAAGATGAAAGTGATGTTCTATAAAAAAAACGGAAACCTCCTAAGAAATATTGAATTAATTGCTAAATATAATCCATTTTGCATGAGCACTCGGAAAACATAAAAATGAAAAAAAAACTTAATCTTAAAAATGTCACTCTGACATCTACTTTTGCTGCATCCCATAGGTTTTGGAATATTGTGTTTTCTTTTTCTTTTGTTTTGAAGCATATTTTGATTTGCTGTTTGATTTCTTATTTGGCCCACTCCTTGTGCAGTAGCATGTTGTTTAATATTTACATATTAAATATTTAATATTACTCTGTAGGTTTTCCAGCTTTGTTTTATTGTTGATCTTTAGTTCTGTACCATTGTGGTTAGAAAATATACTTGGTATGATTTCAATCTTCTTAAATTTGCAATATTTGTCAAGTCTCTTTTTACGTGATTTTAACCAGGAAATTCTTCTGTGCGTGCTTGAAGAAAACATGTGTTCTATTTTTCTTGGATGGAATGTTTCATATTTATATATATCTGTTAGAACCATGTATGCTGAAGTATGCTTCAAGTAAAAAAATGTTCTCATTGAAACATTTTGAAAAAATGTTTTGTCATTTTGAAAAAAATAACAATAACTTTAACTGAGGGTACTTGTTTAAAATAAAGTATATCAAAAAAATAAAAATAAAAAATAAAATAAAATAAAGCATATCAGAGGGGAAAGGAGTGGGGGGTGTGAAGTAAGTGGAGGGGATCAAGAGTATACTTACTATGATGAGCACTGAGTAATATATAGATTTTATTGAATCACTATATTGTACACCCAAAACTAATTTAACACTGTAAGTTAACTATGCTGGAATTAAAATTAAAAACTTAATAAAAAAGGGAGGAATTAACTAGAACCAGGTTCTCAGATGAAAAAAATCAACCAATAAATAATTCTTAAGACTAAATTATGAGAAAGTATGTATAAGCTAATGATCTAAATAAATAAACCAGAAACCTCTTATTGCTTGTAGCTATAAATTTTACATTGTGTGATAAATGACAAGCATTGTCAATTACCGTGTCCTACTATTATGAGGGAAAACAGACTAAGTGATTTTTTTGATTGTGTGATCACCGGAAAATTAGCAATTGCAATTTAACTTTGAATAATATTCATAGGCTGTTATTGGAAAATGTCACTTTTAAGAACTGCATCCCACAAAAACACCAGTAAATACACAGACTATGTGCCATGAGCAGCTTCTGACCTTGATGCTATTTAAAAAAAAAAAAAAAAAAGCTACTGCTACGGTACCAGAAAATGCTTTGATATTTTGCTACAATTACAAGTTTTCCCTTTGGTTTATCTCAAATACGGTTGACAACTTGGGTCTTTCACTAAAGAGAACATCTGCTCCTTATTATAACATTGTAAATATATTTTTGAAGACTTGAAAGTAAAGCCAGAACATAAGCAAAATGTGAAAATGTATTTAAAGTCGATAAAGGTTAAGTGTGCTATTTTAATTACAATTTGGAATGCTTACTAAAACGAGAGAGAAATTACAGATTCTTGACTTGGGCGTATTTGAAGAGTACCTTCTTTTGTCACTTTAAAATTTATTTATAAAAAAATGAGAGAAAATTGAGATAAAAATGAAATATAAAACAAAATGATAGGAATATCCAATAATACCGGTAAAAATCATGCTTATATCTAGAAGTGGATGGTAACAAATATTTTTAGCCAAGTGGAAATTTTAACAAATATTTTTAGGTCAATATTAAAAGTAGTAATTGAAAAGGAAGAGTGCAAATAGTCGATATTGACTATATAATGATCAGCTATTGAAGGGAAATGAATCACATGAATACATTTGAAAAATTGATAATTAAAGTAATATAAAACTTGCAGTATACTACTATAATGAGAATATGGAATATTCTCATATGTCTTGCAAGATTATGCCTTATATAGGAAGAAACTTGATAGATGTTTCCCCGGTTTGACAGTGATCCTAAAAACTTATACGACATTAATAACAAGTTGAAAGGCAGAAATATTTCTAATAGAGGTATTTTTTCTATTGTTATAATAAGTGCTATTAAAAGCTATTGTTAAAGAGGAAATCAAAATATATGTAACCAAAAATGTAAGAAAAAAGTGTTATTAGAAGAATATCAGACCACTAACACTTGCACAACAAAAGTTCCTGGACACTCTTGCTAAGGTGGATTTAGATAATGGAATTGCTTTAGATAATGTATTGGCTGACCAAGGAAGAATCTGTGCCATGGCAAATAACTCTTGCTCTACTTGAATCAATGCCTCTGGTATTATAGCAAATAGAAGAAATTAACAAATAAGCCACTTGGCTAAAGTATACTAATGGTCCTTCAGGTATAATCTTCCATTTATTCGATACCAACTGGTTTGGTTATTGGGGGTCTGGCTGAAGAGTACACTTCCATCTCTCTGTCTTATCACCCTGTCATCACTACAGTCTACTGGGCACACTGTTTTGCTCTCAAAGGTCTTAAATATGTGTTCACAGCCATCAGTAGACAGTGGATGTTCTCATTACGCTCGGAGAAACAGAAACAAGACGAACAACAAGATCAACAGCAAAATACTTTTTCCAGGGATTTGACCTTACAACCTGTGAGTTTTACGATGAGACAAGAACAACTTAACTCTGATGGCAACCGAGGGTGGCACCAGTAAATTTTCGGTCAATCTCTCATGTATGAGAGGATGAGCAAAAGGAAAAAATGGTTAAAGTAACTGAACAAGGAGGCCGTCAGACTAATGGACCCTATGCCATGGTGGCCTATGGAAGCAAACCACAATCTTAGCCTGTAAACACCTCCAGGTCACAAAATCAAAATGCTAAGGACAACCAACCACAAATGGCCACCTAGGTTTGGCGCTACAGCCAATCGGATAATTTCCTGTCTCTGCTTTTACAAGTCTTTCCCTTGGCTCCAATGGCAGACCACTCATAACCTCTTCTGTAGAGCACTGCCCAATTTAAATCAATTTTTGCTCAAATTCTTAAAATTAAAAAAAAATTACCAGGCCATCGATAAAGTGTTAGTTTACTGGATTTCACGTTTGTGCTATTTGCAGCTTTAAAAATGGTTTATTTGTTGTGATTTCCTTCTGATACTATTTACTTTCTTATTTAATTTTATATTTAGAATTTTATGGTCTTTTTTTTAAGGATTTATTTATTTATTTTAGAGAGAGAAACAGAGAGTGTGAGCAGGGACAGGCGCAGAGGGCCTGAGCACTGAGCCTGATGCAGGGCTGGATCCCATAAATCTGAGATCATGACTTGAGCCAAATCAAGAGTCTACTGCTCAACTGATTGAGCCACCCAAGCCCCCATAATTTTACAGTAATTTTTCAAAATGGGAACAGATTCAAAAGTATAAGCTTCAGGACCCCAATGTGTCTGTACCGCAAATGGTGTCTGATGCCTGTTCTATAACCTTTTGGGAATCTGTTGTGAGTAAATAGGAATTCACTACATATGATATTCCTGTTTTATATTTAACTTTGGTATAAGATGGGATTCTATGTAGTCCTTCCCTTCATTAAAAAATAAAGTGATCTTTTTATGGGGCACCTGGGTGGCTCAGTTGGTTAAGCATCTGCCTCCAGCTCAGATCACAATCTCGAGGTCCTGGGATCGAGCCCCGCATTGGGCTCCCTGCACAGTGGGGAGTCTGTCTCTCCCTCTGCTTGCTGCTCCCCCTCCTTGTGCTCTCTTTCTCTTTCTGACAAATAAATAAAATCTTAAAAAGTATTTAAAAAATAATTTAAAAAAATAAAGTGATCTTTTTAAACCCTACTTCTAAAAATCTTTTATCTTTATGTTCAATATTTAGTTGTTCTCATATGGAACTTGCTTTTGTTTATAAAGGAATATTTTTCTAATTTAGTAATATAAGCAGTAATCCTTTTCTGCTTTTCCTGATATTGTTACATCTGTGTGATATGAAAATACGAAAAAAATCTTTTTAACCAATTCTAGGATTCTAGGATAACATTTTTTAAGTCAGCTTTTTTACAATCTGTTTATGAATGTTACTGAGACACTGATCAGATTATTTATTAAGCCAATAGAAACACTCCTCATAGTACTCTTTAAAAGGAATAAGATTAAAATCTATTTTTATCCTTCCACTAGGCAGAGAGCATTATTTTTATATTTCCTATGCCATAAAATGTGGTCTGTACAATTGTACCTATTATATCAAAGAACATATATTTTCTTCACTTGAGTACTAAAAAATGCTTACTTCCAAATGTCTCGCTACTAGTCTTTTGTGAATACTGCTTTTTAAAAAAAGATTTATTTATTTGAAAGAGAAAGAGAGAGCATGCTCAAGCGGGGGTGCCTGGGAGGGGGTGGGGGAGGGGGATAAGGAGGGAGAGAATCTCAAGCAGACTCCACGGTGAGTTTGGAGCCTGGCATGGGGCTCGATCCCATGACCCTGAGATCATGACCTGAGCCAAAAACCAAGCCTGATGCCCAACTGACTGAGATACCCAGGCACCCCTTGTTTATTTTTCATAGATAAAAATAAAGGACTAGTTATCTTCTGTATTATTTTCCTATTAACACTGTAACAAATTACCAAAAATTTGGTAAAATCTTTAAAATAACATCCACATATTATCTCTCAGTTTCAATGGTTTGAAAGTCCAGGGAATGTGTGGCTCAGCTGGTTCTTTGCACTGGGTTTCACAAGGCAACATCAAGGTGTCAGTAAGACTGTGTTCCTTCCCGGAGGGTCTTGTAACAGATCTGCTTCCAAACTCACTCCGCTTTGGCAGATTCAGTTCAATTGGTGATATTTTACATTTTATCAAAATTCTATAATGTCTGGCAGTAGAAAATGGCTGGATTCTTCTATTTGCTTCTGAAAAATTCCACTATATACTTGTGAACTAACTAGCATGAAAAGGCAAATAACAGCTTGATATTATTGTTAATACACTTTTGATCTTATGGATCCCCAGAATGGGGCTCGGGGTTCCCCAGGAGTCCAAAGAAAATACTTTGAGAAACACTGTTCTAGTGGAACAACAGAAAAAAAAGATTATCTAATAGACTGATAAATAAGGAGGAGAATCATACAAAGTATCCATTTTCAACTAAGTACCCAGATTACCATATTATGGAAGACATCATTCTCAATGTAAAATTATCTTTACCAATTCTGGACACAGAGAAGAAAGGACAAGAATAAACTCAAGCACGTATTTTAATTTATGTTAGAGTAAACCTAACACATTCTAATTTTTTAACAAGTAGTTGTGTGAGGGACACCTGGGTGGCTCAGTCACTTAAGAGTCTGCCTTGAGCTCAATTCATGATCCCAGGGTGCTGAGATCGAGGCCTGCATCAGGGTCCTTGCTTAGTGGGGAGCTCACTTCTCTCTCTGCCTGCTGCTACACTTGCTTGTGAGAGCTCTCTCTCCGTCTCTCTCTGACAAATAAATAATATAAAATCTTCAAAAAACACACACACAAAAAAAAATCCTCAAACAAAACAAAGCAAAACAAAACACCCAAGGAGTTGTGTGAGGAAATATAATAAGATCTTATTTCCTTGATTTTTACCATCTTATTCTTAGGTTTCTGACCTGTAGCTTGGAGATGCTGATGGTCTTAGGCTTTCAAACTTGTTTAAAACCACTGTTTCTTACCAAAATTCATTATGGCAGGAGTCAGATTTTCCACTTGTGAAGGGTATAAGCTGCCACCTACCTTCTATTCATAATAAGTTGTCCATGATTTTCTTCAAAGAAGCTTAGGAACATTTTTCTTTTTTCCTGTAAAAACAAAGGAAAAATATCAAGTGGCTGGACAGGATATTTTAGTGGATGTGTCCTTAAAATAATTTTCTTCATGATGACCAATAAACTGTTCTCTGCCTTCAACTCAATTAGTCAGTGCCCTCTTGGAGAATTTAGTCCCTGAATATGATTACCTAAATCCTAAGCAGGGGAAAAGAACTAAAGAATGTAATGCCCATATACATTTCATCCCAATGTTTTTCCACTTATATTATTAGTTTGCCAGGCCCCATATTTCACAATTGCTTCTAATTTTACCTATAATAAAGTATGTTGTGAACTTTTCATTTATCTGACCTAATACCAGAATCCTGTGCTTTCCTGAATGCTTTATAAACTAGAAAATTAGGAATTACCTAGTATTCTTTGCAAATTACTAAAAAAATATTGTTGCTTTCATTCAGAGCAGATGGGAAAAGAGCAACACTCAAGAAATGTGCACCGATATCGCACAAGATGTTGGACAAAATATGTTTTAGAAAGTAAAGACAATCAATTACTCTTTTGATGTTATATTGAACACTTTCCCCATTCATTTTCATTGATTCATCAGTCATTTACTGATTTATTGCTAGCTCTTATTATTAACAGCTCTAGGTCAGACACTGGGCTGGGCACTGAGATTCTATCTGTGAGGAGACACAGGATTAGGTCCTGCTAACTTCACCTTGAAGAAATCATTCCAAGCTAGTCATATGCAATCTAGATCTAGCCTAAAGGCATTCAAAAACAGAGTATTTTGTTTTTGTTTACTAGGCTTTCTTTTTTTTTTTAAAGATTTTATTTATTTATTTGACAGAGAGAGAGATCACAAGTAGACAGAGAGGCAGGCAGAGAGAGAGGGGGAAGCAGTCTCCCCACCGAGCAGAGAGCCCGATGCGGGGCTCGATCCCAGGACCCTGAGACCATGACCCGAGTCAAACGCAGAGGCTTAACCCACTGAACCACCCAGGCACCCCTCTTTTTTTTTTTTTTTAAGATTTTATTTATTTATTTGACAGAGAGAGACACAGCAAGAGAGGGAACACAAGCAGGCCTCCTGCTGAGCAGGGACCCCCCGCCACCAATGAGGGGCTTCGGGGTTCCATCCCAGGACCCTGGGATCACGACCTGAGCCAAAGGTAGAGGCTTAAGGACTGAGCCACCCAGGCGCCCCTATTAGCTTTTTAAAAGGTTCTAAAAAATAGTTTTATAGCAATATTGAGAGAAAGGTAAAGGGATTTCCCATATAGCCCTACGTTGTAACAGGATGGCCTCAGACATTATTACATTTTCCACCACAGTGATACATTTGTTACCAATGTTGAACCTACGCCGACAGGTCATTGTTACCTGTCTTACAGTTGTACATTCTTCTAGTTTGGACAAATATATAATTTCATGTATCCACTGTTATAATATCATATAAAGCAGTTTCACTGCCCTAAAAATCCTCTGTGGTCTGTCTACTCACCCCTCCCCCGCCTCCCACCCTAACCCTGGACAACCACTGTTCTTTTTACTGTCTCAGTAGTTTTGCCTTTTCCAGAATGTCATACAGTTGGAATTACATAGTATGTAGTCTTTTCAGATTGGCTTCTTTCACTTACTAATACACACTTAAACTTCTTCCATGTCTTTTCAGGGCTCATTTCTTCTTAGCAGTGAATAATGTGTCATTGTCTAAATATACCATAGTTTATTCATTCACCTACTGAAAGACACCTTGGTTGCTCCAAGTTTTAGCAATTAGGTATAAATCTACTATCAACATCTGTGTACGGGCTTTTGTGTGGAAATAAGTTTTCAACTCCTTTAAATAAATACCAAGTAACACGACTGATGAATCATATTATCTTTTGCTTTGTTAGAAATCACCAAACTCTCTTCCAAAGTGGCCGTGCCATTTTGCATTCCCACCAATGGTGAACGAGAGTTCCTATTCTTCCGCATCCTTGCCATCATTTGGCGTTGTCAGTATTCTGGATTTTAGCCACTTTAATAAGTGTGTAGTGGTTTTTCATTGTAATTTTAATTCGCATTTTCCTGATGATACACGATGTAGAGCATCTTTTCAGGATTATATGCGTATGAATATCTTCTTTGGTGAGGTGATGTTAAGGTCTTCGGCCTATTATTTAATTGGGCTGTCTTCTGAGCATCGAGTTTTAAGAGTTCTTTGTATATTTTGGAGAACAGTCCTTTATCGGATGTCTTTTACAAATATTTTCTTCCAGTAGGTGGTTTGTCATTGTATTCTTTTAACATTGTCTTTCAAAGAGCAGATTTCTTTAATTTTAAGGAAATCGAGCTTATAAATTCTTCTTCCAAGGATTATACCTTTGATATTGTATCACAAGTCATCACAAAGCCCAAAGTCATCTTGATATTCTCTTATAGTTTTGTGTTTTACATTTAGGTCTGTAATCCATTTTAAGTTAACTTGTGTGAAGGGTGTAAGTTTCATGTCTAGATAGTTTTTTTTCTTTTCTCTTTTCCTTTCTTTTCTTTTATATGTATCCCATTTGTTCCAGAACCGTTTGTCAAAAAGACTATCATTACTCCATTATATTGTTTTTGCTTCTTTGTCAAAGTAAGTTGATTATATTTATATGGGCCTACTTTGGGGTCTCTATTCCATTCCATTGTTCTATTTGTCTATTTTTTCACCCAAAGCACACAGTCTTGGTTACTGTAACTTTATAGTAATCTTGAAGTAGGGTAGTTTTGGTCCTCCAACTTCTTTAAAATTATGTTGGTTATATGGCTCTCTTGTCTCTCCACATAAAATTTAGAATCAGTTTGTTGATATCAACAAAATAACTTGCTAAGATTTTAGATTTTGGTTGAGAATGGATTGGATGTATACATCAAAGTAAGAAGAACTGACATCTTGACAATACTGAGTCTTTCTTACCCAATTGTTTTTTTAATTTGAATAAGCATTTGTAGATGGGCATACCCATTTCCTTTTACTTAGAGTGTGTTCTCTGGATCAGCAGCATTGGCTTCAGCTAGGAGCTTATTAGAAATGCAGAATCTCATACACCACACCAGACCTATTGAATTAGAACTCGAATTTCAAAAAATTCTCCCAAATCATTTGTAAGTTAAATTTGAGCACTGGATTAATTCACCATGAGCCCTTCTGTCGCTGGCCCAGATATGTATCTAACTCCCATCAGACAGTTGGTCAAGCAAGCACACCACAGAAAGGTTTCTTAGGCTGTTTGCATTGTATGGGGGAAGGTGCACAAACAAAAAGTGCAAAGGGAAAGACACTGTAATTTCGTGGGAGCACTGCCTAGGGAGACACCAATTCTTTGGAGAGAGAAACAGTTGGAGATTTCATAGTTATGGCATTTGAGCTAGAATTACAAGAATAAGGAGAAGCATAAAAGCATTCCCTGGGCAAGAGCAGAGAAATATGACAGGTCATGTTGTACATGGAAAATATCTGTTATTATAATAAAAGTAGGCGTTAGCCTGCACAGCAGCCTGAATAGGATGGAGTAGTCAGAAATGAAAGTGAGGAATATAGCTTAGGATCATATCAATGTACGCTAGGCTACGGAGAAAGTTACAGGAAAAGTTTGTAAACAGACCAGTGGCATCACACTTGAACTTTGAATCAAATGAATAGAAGGAGGAATGCTAACTCCGTGGGTGATTAATATTATGCAGTCTATAAATCAATATCCTGAATACTTGCCGACATTAAAACACCTTTACTTAGAGAAGAGACACAACAAAGTATAGAGCTTAGTTTAGATTAGAGGGTGTGTTAATCCACAATTTCAACTGCCCAGTATAATATCCATATTGCCAACATTAAGCATGAGTGAGGACCCAGGACTATCCACTTTCCGTTCCAATACTATAACATGACTGATCACTTCTCTACATATTTCCTTCTTCTTGAGAAAGGCACACACCTATTTAGATGCAGTAGTGTTTAACATATTATCCCATTTGGCTTGGCCTCACTTGTGGAATTCCCAATGCAGAGTCAGTACTCTGCATTAAGCTATGAGTGTAAACTCCTACTAAAAACAGAAATGTGATACAACGGAGGGATGGCACATTGATCTTGTTAGATAATATTCTCTAGAATTAGTTAGGTAGTTATTTAGGAAGGTTTTCAGGGTTTATGACACTCAGGGAATAAATATATTGTTAAAAAATAAAAATTTTGGCATCCGCTGGAGGCCTAACCCTGCATTAGTCCTTCTTACATAAATTATTTTTATGAACCTCAAGACTCTGCTGAATAAGTCAAAACTACAAAGAGATATCACATTATACTTGTCAGAATGGCTAAAATAAAAAAGGCAAGAAATAAGAAGTGTAGATGAGGATATAAAGAAAAAGGAAACCTTGTGCACTGTTGGTGGGAATGTAGACTGGTAGAGACACCGTGGAAAACAGCATTGGGGTTCCTTAAAAAGTTAAAAGTAAAAATACCATATGATCCAATAATTCTACTGTTGGATATTTAGCCCCTCCCCTGCAAATGAACACTATTTTGAAAAGATATATGTGCCCTTAAGTTTACTGCAACATTATTTACAATAGCCAAGATGTGGAAGAAACCTAAGTGTCCACCGATAGATGAATGGAGATATGGTACGTATAAACACACACACACACACACACACACACACACACACACACACACACAGAGGAATATTATGCAGCCATAAAAAGGATGAGGTTATGTCATCTGTGACAACATGGATGGACACAGAGAGTACTAGGTATGCTAGGTGAAATAAGTCATAAGCCATATGATTTCACTCATATGTGGGATCTAAAAAACAAAACAAACAAATGAATAACAAATAAACAAAAAGCAAAATCAGACCTGTAAATACAGAGAAACTGATGGTTGCCAGAGGGGTGGGTGATGAAGGAATGGCAAAATGGTTGAACAGGAGTAGAAGATACATACTTCTAGTTATGGAATGAATAAATCATGGGAATAAAAGGCAGGGCATAGGGAATATAATCAGTGATATTGTAATAACGGTGTGCAGTGACAGTAACTACACTTGTGGTGAGCACGGCTTAATGTATAGAGGAGTTGAATCACTACGTTGCACACCTGAAACCAATGTAACATTGTGTGTCATCTAGACTCCAATAAAAAAATTTTGAAGAAAAAAAAGACATTGCTGTAAAGAAGATTTTGTCAAATCCATTTTCACATTTCGGGAAAATGAGACTCAAAGCTATTTTGTTTCTGCTCAACAATAAACAAAGCTAATGGCTGATCTTTCTGAAATGTTAGGACAATGATGTATAAATATCCACCAGTCCCATTTCCCTCTCCGCCTGGAAATAAGACAGAACCTCACTGCTTAGATTCCGTGACAGTAAGGTACGGCATATGAATGGTTTCTGACCACAAAATGGCAGTGGGGATGATCCTTATAACCCTAAAATGCAGCTTGTTAATTCCATGATCTCCATTCATATTTCCCATCCACTAGGTGATGTTTTGACTCCCAAGCTGACCTTAGAAGATATTAGTTGAAGGTGATACACCTTCCGTAACCTGCAACCTTATAGGAGTTGCATGGAAATACACTCTCTCACCTCTGTCTTGAACAGTAACACCAGATTGGACTTTATATGAACAAAAGTAAAGAAACATACTTTCATAATAGAATGTCACAGAGATTGCAAGAGTTATTTCTTATGGCAACTCTCATCACCCTGCTGCAAACTACTTACAAGAAGGTCTGAATTGTGGAAGTGGATTGGGGAGATTGAATTGGTAAGGAAATAATTTGTGAACAACAAAATCTGAAAGAAGCCAAGGAACATCAATGATGAAGGCAATGGGATCTTGTAGGATCTTGAACTTTGTTATTCTTTTGCCCAAATGCTCATTTAATTGATAGGGTTATGGGGATTTCCACAAGTTATACCAGTGAGATTCTTTATACCAATGAGATTATGTTCTTATTAGAGTGGGAGGAAAGTTCTGAATTATTACATATCTGTGACTCCTTCCTACTGGCAATATAATGAGTTCCCTCTTCTTTGTTATTTTGTAAAACATGCAAAATCGCTATGTAAAATTTTAGATGTTGTGTATGTGAATTTGTATTCCAGGACGTCTCAGACAATTGACTTAGCTTCGAATACTCTGTCAGATTTAAGATTCCAGTTTTATACACTCACGTGCCGCTAATGTTTAAAGCAAAGCAACAGCAAAACAAAACAGAACAAAACAAAACAACCATCCTTAGTCCACAAAATATAAATAAGGAAATTGAAGCTTCCTAGAAATAAAGAAGTGAGTAGTATTTGACAATAAAGCAAGTTCCCCTTTTGCTGTCCTCACTCTCAGACTCCTGTTTTTCCCCCTCATCTTTTTCATTAAATATGCACTGTTATTTTCATTGTTTTCTTTCTAAAATTTGTCTCTCTCACTAAAATGCACATTTGAAGCAGTTTTGTATTCTATTTTAGTCATAATTGTATTTGGGGCTTAGCATAGCACCCAGTGCCTAATAGACACTTAACTATTTGTTAAACAAGATACTGAGTTTAATGCTTCAAAAACTAAACTTATTTTATTAATATCTACCACTAGAGGGCATTTTCCTTCCATCTTAAAATCTTAGTCGTCCCTTTTCTTTTTAAACTGGAGATACTGAGTATACTTTATTAACTTGCAAAGATAAAATCGTTCAGATCAATAAATTATCTCAAATTATCAGGAAAAAATTCTCTGAAGCACATATTTTACACTTGATCTTAGCCAAAAGGCCGAGAAGCAACTGAAGCACATATTTTATTAAAAACATTGATCCGACAAACCGGTTAGGCTTTCTGATTTAAATCATATACCAATACACTCCCATACATATATGTATAGGGTTATGTAAAATATTTCAACAATATAAAGACTGTGGCCCCAAACCATGCCGCTTACTGTATTTTAGTGATCTAAATGTGTCTTTGAAAAGATTTGATAAGAGAAAGATATTTTTAGTTAAATTAAAAACTAAAGTCTTTTTCCACAGAAGAGGACAAAACAAAGTGAGTGGTCCCAGAAAGCCGTGCTACAGCTGGAGTTGCTGTTTGGATTTTCCCGGAAGCTGACTCTGAGATGGAGCCTCCCTGAAAGATGTTCACTAGAGAAGGCCACGGGGATTAACACCTGTGGAAGGGAGGGCAAGGCAGCAGGACTGGGCAAAGACTGACTTCACGTCCTTCAGAGGAAGGCAGAACTCAGTCCTACCAGTTGCTCTGAAACTAAAATGGTCCCTTAGAGCAGTCCAGAATTAAGCTGAAATGGCTGGCCTTTATATTCCTGTATCCACCAGTCGCTGAGCATGGGCCACTGTGGGGACTGGAGCAGTTGGAGAGTCAGTAAGTGCAGCCGAGGAATTCCGAAAAAGGTTGCAGGTCAAATATGGGACAAGTCCTTTTGTGAAGGGAGATCTGGGAAGAGCTTGGCTGAGTCCCTCTCAGCTTAGTTTTAGGGAGAATTTATGTGAACTTCTGATCCAATGGGGGCTCTGGAATTGGTAAATTAAGCCAGGAACAAAGTGTATTTTGTGGACCAAGCTGGCAGAACTGTTTCAATGTGGTGATTAAAAAATAATGTATCAATGTGTACAATGTATCAATGTGTACAATGTATCAATGTGTACAGCATATTGTTAAAATTACAGGTCAGAAATTGAGAGAAAAGTGTGAAGTTCCTTTGAATAAGTGAGTGATATCTTAAATGGAACAAAGAAGTTACTGAAATAATTCAACATTAATAAAACTATTATGCTTGCTCTAATTCAAATTATTGATATTAATGTCCTTGAGTAGAGAACATTATGTTTTACTTATCAAGAATTTCCAGATTATTTAATAGCTAACTTACCTGAAGTCATTTACAAGAAAATATAAATAACTAGTTAGGAAAAGAAAAAAAAAGAAAACCTCTCTTAACCGTAAAATTAGAACTGCTCTGTTAATCTTCTCTGCCAAAAAGACATACCTTTGTCCTTTTCCCCCGTTATTCCCACTTTACTTTTTAGAGTGCATTTTACTTCATTTTATTCAGTTGAGACTGGAATAAAATCCCAAGGAAGAAATGATTATTTTCAACAATTCTGTAATTCAGCTTCAAATAACTGACTGTTCTTTGTTTAACAACTAGCCTCACAAGTGAAGGAAAGCCTTTTGTGTGTTCTCATTTACCAGAAGATGGCACTCTTGTTCCTCAGCAGCAAATCTGGAGGCTTTGAAACTGTCAGGAGTATCAGTCACATATCTCTCCGTGAAAGAAATATAATAAAGAAGGCGCCTTCACCCTGGTTATCTGAACCGATTGAGATTCTTTATGTGCAGGTGCAACTAATCCTTTCAAGATGTAATGAAGCTCAATAAATCCTCCTTTTGCAATATCTTCACTAGTCTTTGGGACTGATTTTGCTTTTTGTGAGAAGCCAAGTGCAGAATGGGCTTCACACAATGCTGTATGTTTAAGCAATAAGGAGACTGCCCCATTGTCTCATGTCAAGCTGCCTGGGACGCAATTTCCTTTTTCCTGTTCTCAAAATTAGCTGATGAGAGCAAGTTCCCCAGGTGAGCATAAGTTGTCCAGATTTTTTTTTCCCCCTGAAAAGTCGGTGACCAAAGAATCATGCCTTCACTAGCTGTTATTCTCAACTTTATGTGCTAGCAAATTCACTTGGGCACAGAATATTATCCTAGATCTCTATTACTGCTTCTTTTTAGTAGAACAAAGTACTTACTTGCTATTCATTTTCCTTTTAGTGATTTACAAATACTGAAGCTATATGTTGGAAATTTTCAGAATTATTATAAAGTACTATTATATGCATATAAAATAATATTTTCAGAATTATAAATAATTCAGAATTTTCAGAATTATTATAAATAAATAATTATATTTATAAATTCAAATATTTACTATAAAATAAGTAAACCTATTATGAAAAGATTAGGATCATTAGCACGCAGTGTATATATACACACACACACATAGATATACATACACATACATTTTATATGTGTGTGTGTGTGTGTGTGTATACAGGTAATTTGTTTGTTTATTTATGTAACACAAGATAACCTGCCCTTTGGACTCAATAGCCAGTAACATCACTTCAAGCAAGCATTTTTTTGTCATTTTATAAGAAATTTCAAATTCTCAGATGTAGTTAGTAAGAAATGCAACTGCTATGTAGCTATGTGCTTCTGTGAGAAATACTATAGGTAATAAACAGGACTTCTCTAAGTTATTCTCAGCTCGAGAAAATTACAATAAATCATCAACTGATAAGCTATGGGTCTTAGCCCTGCACTCTCAGTTTAGAAAATCAGTAGCTGGCAATGAGAGTGAATAAAAAGCAAATGCAAAGGAGGCCTGCTCCTCGGGACAATTATTTAGCGTTGATATTTTCCTCCATTAGCATCCTTCGGCTTTTCCTCCATCACATCATTTGTCCTAAGACACACTACCATGACCCGACTGAGTTAGACCCAGGAATGACATGGCCTGCACACCCCCCGTTATCCTCTCTCGGACCACATGCTACTTGTTGAAGGTCTAACCAGACAAAATACATCTCTCCAAAACAACCAGATAGGCCTTTTAAAATCCTCAATCAGATTGAGTCCATATCCTGCTTCTTTTAAGATCTTTCCACATTTTCAAGTTGTGTTTAAAATTAAAATCCATATAAATCCTTATGTTACATCCATTTTGAAGTCCTCTTTAATCTGGTCTCCTACTCTTCTACCCTCAGCCCACCGAACTCCAGGTGCACTGGCCTAATTTTTTTCCTGGAATATGCATGCTTGTTACAGCCTTAGTGTCTTTGCTGCAGCTGTTTCTTCTATCCTGAGCATTCTGAAGGGCTCATTTTTGGTTTGTTTTGTAATTAGCTCTTTATTTTCATTCAATTCCCAGAATCAATGTCATTCACTGACCTTCTATCATTCCACTCTTTTTTAAATTCTTTATCTACGATGGATCACTGCTCTATTGATTTCCGAGGGCCACCCATAACAAATTATTGCAAACTAGTATCCTGTTCTGGAGTCCAGAAGTCTGAAGCTGCCAGAGGAGCTTTGTTTTCCACTAAGATTCTGAGAGGAGCCGCCTTCATTTCCTCTTCTAGGGTCTCGTGGCTCCTTGCACTCTTTGTCTTGTAGAAGCATCACTCAACCTTGGCTCCTGCCTGTCTTCCCCGGGACTTGACTTTGTGTCTCTCTGTATCTCCTCTTCTTATAAGGATGGAAGTTATTTGATTTAGGGCCACCCCAATCCAGTATGACCTCTGCAAAAATCCTATCCAAACAAGTTTATATTCTGAGGTTCTAGGTAGACATGGATTTGGAGGGACTCCATTAAACCCACTCTACTCACCACCTGACATTTTTCTTGATTGTGTATTGATTTTTTTTATCATCTTCTTCATCCCACCCACTGCTAGAATGTCAGCTCCTGAGACAGAAATAATTGTCTATATATGTATATGTGTATACTGACACATAATAGGAATTTCGTACATTTTTAATAAATGAATGAGGGAGCGATGCTTTCAGTCATCATAGCTGAGGCCCTCAAACATGTGCTATTTGAGGCGTATGACTAATGCCTCCTGTTCTGCTTCCATGCAAAATAAAAATCTCCCTCTGCATGCTTTTCTCTCTCATTCACAGTTCCTGATTGTAAATTAATAAGCTGTCCATCTGCTTTCCATATTGTATTTTGCAGTCTGGAATCAGTATCCCTGAGTACATTGGTTCTTGAAATGTGGCAGATCACGTTTCTGAGCGTGTAAGGACCAGACACTGGACCTTGTTGAATACAAGAAGGGAATTATCTTTTATGTGGCCTTTGTTTGGTTAATCTTTAGGATATCCCTGGAGGTACTCTAACTCAACAGGGCCTTTCTTTATTCAAACCTATCTCTTTCCCAATAAAAGCCGGTGGTAATAAGGAAAACTGGCAGGAGATACAGATAGCATCACAAAGTCTAAAAAAAAAAACTTTGAATATCAAAATGGGCATCAAAGATGCAATCTTTGCTTTAACTGTAGGAGGGTCCAGAGGTGCTTTAAAATCCTGTTATAGATACCCTACCACCGAAGATTTCATCCTTGGCTGCACATCAATATCACATGGGAGTTTTAAGAATCCTGACCTCCAGGTAGCACCCAGGACCAAATACATGATGCTATCTGACACGCAACATCCTTTGAAGAGATTCCAATGCAGCAGTGGTTGAGAATCGCCGCTCTATTTGATGGGTTTTCTCTGATTGTTGTTTCTCTTTCATGGGGGTGACTCTCCTATGGTGTCCTGTGGTCTATCAAACGGTTCTTATCTGGAGTTCAGCTTTCCTTTCAGATGTTGGGCTCTTGCAGCTTCTGAAGCCTCTCTGAGGGCAGAGTGCTCAAACTACACCTGGCCCTTTTCCTACTCAGTTTTCAGTGGCTCTGGCAGAGGCGCAAGATTAACCTTAGAAAGAGATGTTTCTGCTCTTTTATTCTGGGCTTTCCAACCCTCGCCCTCTTTTGTCTCCAACCCTGGGGTCTACCTTGTGACAAACACTCATACTATAACTTGTCTGGGTAGAGAGGGATGTGTCCTGTAGATGGGGTAGGGGGGTGGGAAAATGGGCTTGTGTCTGGCAGAGAGACTCTTCCCTCAGTTGATCCTACTGTGGTTACTCTAGTTCCCTCCCACTCCAGGGATCCCCAGGGGATTTCTGTGGCTTTACTCCTGTCACATTTTGAAAAACCCTAATCTTCCAAAAGTTTGTTGAGCCGATGACATTCTTCTACTTGATCAAAATTTGTCTCCTTTCAGTCTATCAGAAATAACTCAGTTTTGATCTTCTGGAACTTTGCTTCCCATTTCTGAGCATTCTCTACATTTATGCAATTTTTAAAAATAGATATATACTTTCTTGCAGTTCTAGGGTATAATGTGAAGGAAGAAAAATATAGTGTGTGCTCAGTATGCCCTTTTGTGTAATGCTATAGTATAATATCAAGTTACATACACTTGATAATCTGGTGTGTATATATACACAAATACATACACACACACACATTACTCATTCATACTAAAAGACGGCACTATTAATTACAATACACTTGATAAGAAAATTTAACATGTTTCTAGTAGTACTTTAACTTCAAATCAATCGATTAAACATATATTGAGTATTTACTACTATGGGTCTAAAACTAAGCTAGAAACTACAGATATAATGTAAATAGGACATGCTTCTTTTTCTCTCAAAAAATTTACCATCTGGTTATGATGTCAGTCAGATAAAAACATAGAGTATATATCTCTCTACAGAGATATATAATATAATGAGTGCTAGAATAGATGCATACGTGGGAAGTTCTTCTGATGATAAACAAAGATAAAATAAGTAATATGGGTGATGCCTTTAAAGGATCAAGATTTTATATTTGTCATTGCTTTTTTCGTTTGTGTTCATTGTCACTTTCCTCTGTGTTCTTCACTGGGGATCAGGGCCTCTCTTACGGGGAGCATAGTGGTGCTTTGGTTAAGGCTTCACAGTTTAAGTCGCTTGGCTTCCTAGGGTCATGGTTTTCTGAGCACCAAGCCTTTCTGTTGTTTTCATTCTTTATAGAATCTGACACCGACTTTGCCTCCTTGTCTTGTGAGCTGTGTGAAATCTTTGCTTAAAATCTGTCACTGTATCTGAGCTCACTCTTAGACTGACCTACTTGTTGCCATTGTTTTGCTGGAGAGTAATCTGTGTGACAGGTGCATTTCCTCAACAACTTTATTATATTGTTTTCTGCCTGTGGTCACAATATTTGATTTTAGAGATCATCTTGTTACTGCTATTCTTCATATACACTTGGCCCAAAATAGCTTGAATAAAGAATCCCAGTTACAAAGAACTAAAATGGGTTTTCTTCAGCCAGATTTTATGAGAATCATGTTTGTGTTTTCTCATATGTGGCATAGAATTTACATACTTCTATTCTTTTGGAAGAAAAATATATATGAAAAGATGGTTACAATTTAATTACATTAAAGTGTTAAGTTGCAGTTGGCTTTTTTATCTATTAGAGTATTTGGGATATTAACTAACTGGCAACTTTCAGAAAAAAGAAAAACTTTCTATATAACATCATTGTTGGTTGGTATGTTTTTATGACATTTCAAGTATCTTTGTAAAAATTATATTTCACATTTCACAATACTTCTAAGAGTATTTTCTGCATATTTTTGCATAAATATTTTAATATTCCTCTATTTTCCTGTTATCTCACTCTTGCATTTAATGTGTTATAAATGTGATCAAGGTAATAGTAACTATCTGTACTGAAGTACAGATAAAAATTGAGAGGTGGTTGAGATACTGTGAATTGAAATATTTACCCAGATGGTTTAGTTCCAGATTTAGCTTTTACCCCAGTATTTCAGAGTAGATATGTTTATTATATAGCTAACTGAAGATATGCCACCGGCTAACTTTCAGAGTTGAGATAGTTAGCAATGAATAAGGAGCCCAATATCTTTATGAAACAAGCTTTAAATACTTCGGAGGAAAAAAAAATCACCACATTCAAAACATAATTTTGTTGTATCCTAATGGGAAAGTTTTTTTTTTTAAAGTTTGATTTTATTTTTAAAATATTAGGTGCTATAATAATATATAATTAAGATTAATAGTCTTCTCATTTCAAAAGTAGAGGAATTAAAGTTCTCTTATAAATATACCTCTCATTTGAAACCACAGTCGTTTGGAGAATTCATATAGTATCAGCTTTCTCAATTAACAAAGAATTTGGGAAATCGATCCAAATAAGAAAATATAATACTCAACTCCACTGGGATTTCAGAGTTAAGAGATAGTGGTGGAAAATAATTGCTATTAAGAAAATGTTCCTGAATAAGTAAATTGTCCACATTTTTCCACATTAAGCCATCCCATTTATTCAATGGATTTCATACTACTTCCTTTCCCCTTTCCAACCAGGTTTTATTCTCTATAGCTCATAAGAAAGTTTAGAAAGAAAAGCATTCTTTCTCATGGTATGGTTTCTAACAAGTAAGACCTTAGAGGCTAAGGAAATACTCTTTGGGTGAGGGTTTAATTATTCAGTATTTGCCAGTATACTTATTCACTTGTTTATTTTGGTTCTCCAACAGTGAAGGATTATAATTTTGTGATTTATGACACCTACTATCTTTTCATAAACTCGGTGAATTGAGTAACTGAACTAAATTCGTGTATGGAATCTACATATGTCAAACACTTTGACTCTATTCATGTAATTACGACCTCAAATAGTACTAGTTAAATTCTACCAACGGACACTGATTAAAACTATCACAGATTTACAATGCGTCATTTTTCCCCCTGGAGGTTTTTAATTTGGAGAAGGACAGATGTTGAGATTCCAATGGAATGGGGCCAGTTCTCCATCAAATGGTTTTCCACTTGATTCTATGTTCATGGAGCAAAATTTGCAAGTGAAAGCTCTTACAGGGTTGAACAATAGGAATCAATTTAAACGGAAGGATGTGAGGGGTCAGTTAGCTGAGAATTTATATTATGATAACATACGGAGAAGTTTGTCCCATATTAAAGGATTTCTGTGTGATATTCCATTTTGAAGTGTCCACACATCAGAGGTGCTCAGAAGTTGTTGAATTAATGAACCAAGGTGTATATTATAAACAAAACTTAATTATTAATAATAAAAGGGAAGGGAGATAGTGCAAATAGTGGGACTATCAAATAACATAACTACCAGCTTTAGTATTTGTAATGCATTCATTCTGTCACTTGGTACATCTGCCATTCCCAGTACTTTCATCACTTCAGTTTGTATATTAAAGCCACATGGAAGACTAATTTCCAGCCACAGCTGTGGAAGTGCCTGGTTAAGCATAATGGCCTTTGCACCAATACTGACCTATTTTTTATTTTAGGAAGCTATCACCATCGCTTGTCAGGCTGATTCAAATCATTAGCTGAAATCTCATTTTCTCCTTTATATATCTTTGTTTTCAGTTCTAAATTGTCAGGTACCATCCCTGAAGGTGAAGAAGGAATAGTATATCTTTTTTTCCTTCTCCTCCTTCTCCTATCCTTGGGATTTAGGTCCATCCAATCCTACTGAGCTGTATCTAACCGCCTACCAGAACATCACTAACTCCTTGCCTTCGATTTCCATAACACAATGTATTATGCATACTTTTGTGCCATGTAAATGAACATTTTCCACCATTTACTACATATGAGGCACTGTGACTTACATATTAAATACATTATACTTGTAAATCTTTACAGAAACCCAAGAGATACCTATTGTTATTTCCATTTGGCAAAGACGATAGTTTGCTACTAAACAGCAAAGCCAAGCTACATCTTTCATCCAGCAAGTAGTTATTCAACACTTACTATGTACAAAACACTGCTTCGTGCTATCAACACTTACTATGTACAAAACACTGCTTAATGCTAAGAAGACTGTGGGTAACTAGGTACTAGTTATCTACTTTTTAAATGTTTTATTGCTTTACACACTGAAATGGAAGAGCTTTTACTATGGGAATTTCGTTTTCTTTTTTAACCACTAAATATTCAGCATCTAGGAGGATGCTTGGTTTGAGTAGTGCCCATCGAACATTTACTGACTGGCCAACTGACCAAATGATTGAATGAACGAATGAATGAATGAAATATGGTCTCTTGGAGTGATGATATATGGATCAGAGGAATAGAAAGATATATCATCTGCAGAAGCACTTCCTTGTCCAGGAGCCCAATCTGAAAAGAGCTACTGATTACTTTACAATCTCCTTTTCATTCTCACTATTGAATTTCATCACAGTTTTTTTTTAAGTGTTAGATCAAATTAAAATTCCTTCAAATTTTTCCAAAATGCTAGAGGTGGAGGACAAGAATCAAATAATGAAAGGGTTTCACAACTCCGTAACAGATGGGAATTACTGCAGGACGATCTGTAAAAAGCTTTTACTTCATGTAAAGAAATCACACAGGAGGGGGTCTCTGGGGAAGATGGCAGGTGCAGGGTTGGCTAAAATCATGGTGTTTTTGTTACTCATCTGGATTCATGTAATGTTACATTCTTCAAGATAATGACACATTGAGATGTCTTTGAATTGAAAAATAAAATGTCAAAAACAAAAGTTGCCACGAAATTCAGACTGAGACATTTTATGACGTGAAAATAGCCTTTGCAAAATCCCTGGATACTCATATCCTGAGAGGTCTTTACTTGTAGAGTTGACAGCCTGTTGATGCTTTCCACCAGTACAAACCCATTCTCAAGATTGAACTCTTCCTGAAATATATTCTTAAAAGCTGAACACATGTAGCTAAATAAAAATCGCGCACAGCATCGGTTACGTGAAGGAAATGAGTAATATAAACTCCTAGGATCTTTCTACATAAAAAACAAAACAATTTTTAAGGAGGGGATTAGTAAGTATGAAGTCACAGAAGCTACTAGTAGGCAAACTAAAAAGCAGAAAGTTACCAAGCTGAAATATTTAGTCCTGAAATTTCAAAAATATTTACACAAAACGTTTTATGTGAGTGAATTTGTGTAAATATTTCAATTACCATGAAGAAATATTTATGTTAACTTTATACATCATAGAGACAGTGATAATTAGCATGGAAAGCACTCTATAATGAGACATGAACTCTAGCATCAGTGATTTCCGTTTGATCATTATTCTGAGTAATGGGGCTAGAAATGCTGAATCTCCCTGAGAGAAGGGAGCTGTGCAAGAATTACTTCTGAGATTCTTTTTAGGCAATGGGATCTATCAATTGCTATAGCATGTATACCTCTTGTTCTCTTAATATGTTCATCACTTTCTATTACATGTTTCAGTACCAACTCCTATCTCATCTTAAAGGTTGTAATCTCCTAGAAGTCAGGTTTATATCTCTTGTGTCTAGAACAAAGTAAGGACTTGATAAATAATTTTTGAGTGAATCAATGAGATGTATCGATCTCTGCTGGTCTTCTTGAGCCTAGGGTCAATTCTTCTATAACATATATTATATCATTATTAACTTTCACGTATTCTAAGCATGTGATAGATGATTGTCATACGCATTTGTTTCTGGTTGGTAAAGCTCAAGTTAACATGGAGTATGGTGATGATATGAATGCATTAGAGGAGATGGGATGATCTCTTTTTTAAGTGGGCTCAGATGATAACCATAGTACAAGAACCTGAGTATCCACAATTGTAGGCAGAGATGAAAAGCTTTCTCAAAGAGGAGAGAGTGAAAGTAAAGTGAACTTCATAGGCAGGCAAAAGAGTCGGTAATCTGGATGATACAATTTGGGGCAGACCCTTTCAGATTCTCAGATACTTCTCTTTTAATATTTGATATTATCACTTCCCTCACTTATAGCAATTATTTTCTTTAATATTCACAACCTGGGAGATCATTAGAGTCACGGTTTACAATCTTTTTGGAACAGTCTTAAAATATTTGTAGCAGACCCTAAGGGACTTACTTGGTTTGCCTTCTTTCCTCCAGAATCCATGGGATGAGTTTGAAGAAAGATGTGGAGGCCTAATTTTCATCGTCTCCTTTTAAAAATGCGCTCTAGAGAAGTAAATGAGAATAATACATTTGAATACTCTCACACGAGACAGAAGAAAGTCCTTGGCCCAAATCTTCATCTTGCCTGAAGTCTGCTGGGGTTTAAATTAACTCTTAAAAGGGATTATTAAGGGTATTTAAAAATCTGTATAGACCTAGTGCTTCTATTTTTCAATTATATGGAACATACCAGGAATTAGACTATGTCAGGAATAGTCAGGCCAGGGGAGTAGAGGAATTGGAAGGGTACCAATAGTGGCACCAGGGACTGTTGTGTCTTCCTAGGGCACATGTCTGGTGTTGGATATGTGAGTATCAGCAGAGATGGACTCAAAAGAGTCCAGGTCACAGGTCACAGTCAGCCTGGGATGACCACAGATGTGTATTCATAGCGGCTTGGAGTTGGGTTGGATGTAGAAGAGCAGTAGGAACTGAAGGTGAGTGGCAGCAGGGTCTCTAGACAAAACGTGAAGGGCAAGGCTTTACAGAAGGAATCTACAACCATAAGGTGTCATATTGCATTTCATTTCTCCAAATGAATTGCCTGTTGGTGATAAAGGTAGGGTTACTGGGTTTCTTTCTATGGAACTGTACATTCCTACTGGAAGAAGAGCTATTTTAGCTTTGAAAATAAAGTTTCTACATATCAGCTGCTTTAAAATTTGCATAAATGGAGAGAGGGCTATCATGTTTGAATCAATTAAAAGACACACACCCATACACACACAATCACACACACAAACACAAGCACATGCATACAGCACTTTAAGAACACAGAAAAAACAATCCAAGGTTTGAGAACCTGCATTTCCAGCTAAAGAAGCAACTTCCTGAACCAGTCCATTCATCACATCCATTTTCAGATTAATCCAAACAAAAATCATCTTCCTTCTAGCATCACTGTAACTCTCTCTTTGAAAATTCAGGTTTCCTAAAGGAAGGAAGTTACCTCTACCTTCTTTCCCATTTCTCTCCCTATTTCTACTTTCTGGTGTCTCCTTTGACCTCTCAACCATACACAGCAGTTCTGCTTTGCCCTGGGGGGATATCCTTCCTCCCTGAAAGTGGCCAGAGTTCTCCTGACTCTGTCCTCTGCGCTTGTCCTGTGTGGTCCTCTCTTCAGCCCTAGAGTGAAAGGATGAAGAGCCCACTGGCAAGTGTCATTCTTCTGCCATGATGAACAATTTTGCAACACTTCTGACTAAGGCCACTTTAGATAACAATTATAACTCATAAGCCACTGGCCACTACTCTGGGGGTCAGCACAGGAATTGGCCAGGAAAGGAGTATGGATTCTTCACAGTCCCTGGTCAACAAAACAGCTCCCACAGCCTCATTGATCCTCAAGGAAACCGCCACAAGTATATCTGGAAACAATACATTTGTCAGTGAAGATCTGAGATTGCAGTGGATTACTATCAATAAAGATTTGGGATTTTAAATTCTTTAGCACTGGGTTTTGGCTAATGACATAGCTGTTAAGGCCATATGAGATTTTATTCAAGGGTTGCCCTTTTATGTTAAAAATCTAAAAAATATAACTTGTTATTAAGTCCTATCAAGAAGCTGATACTCAATAGTGCAAAATTAATTATTTAATGACTCAGGGACAGTAAACTAACCTCTGCGGTAACGACTTTACTCTGTCCTTACAACTTCTCATTTAGTGTATTATATGTGCTTTGGAAACATTCTCTCTTGTACCTCAAATTGCCCCCAGACTCCCATTCCCAGTGCTCCCAATTTATTCTTTTCCCCTCAAAAAAATTTAGGAGTCTGTGTTACACATTAGCAAATCAGCAGTATTTTAAAATGATTTACAGAGAGCTTAAGAGAAAACTGCACTTTTCAAATTCCATGGCTGGAAATTCCCTTGAGCTTTAATTTAAAGTACTCGCTTCCTAAAATCTCATTGACAGAAAACATCCAGTACTTCGGTTATAAATGTGTTTTTTTTTTTTTTTGGAAGTGATTTTTTTAATAGACCTGCATTCGGCTTCTAATCAATCAACTATTTGCATAGAAACAATAGCACAGAGACTTTCTCCTAAGGACACCTATCCTGGTTGATAAGAACATATGGATCTGCAACAATGGGTCATCTAACAAGAAGTTCATGTGCTGCCTGAAACAGATAGTATCTGTTGCTTTGACGTGCAACAGTAAGCGCAACATAAATAATATCATTCCTTTGCAGTCGTACTTGAATTTGCCAGGAAAGATTATTGGGGTGAATTTAACATTATAAAAACATTTGTATTGTACAACGAATGGTAGACGTTGGTAATTTTTGCTGGCAGTGAACTGGCAAAGCTGCTGAAACCTTTGTAAATATCATCTGGTACTTAAACAATGCACACATGGATTTTATTTATTGTGCTTTTCAATAACCCTGAACTTAGGGATCAGTTGGTTGTGGTGTAAAAAGCAGTAGGAGACCACCCAGGATGAAGTAAAAAATAAATCTCAGAAATATATGGCATGTACACATGAATACATTGTTCATGTTGATTATGCTTTTAAGTGTTGGCTCTCCACATTATTAGGATTTAATGGCACCAAAATATTCTAAGGAAATAGTGTTTGATTACTGTTTTTGCTAAATTGCATATTTAATTTAAAAAAGTCTTTCTGTTGGTAATCTGAGTTGTTCATTTTATAGGACATATTTAAATTGCTATATTCTCTTCATAGAATTGAAATACTATAAAATTACTGGGAAGCAAATGGTTGAGAAATTCAAGCAGTCACTCTCATACTGCTGCCAAACTTCAGGAAGCCTACTCCTGGAATAGTCCAGGAAAATCTGTACCTTCATTATCCCGGGGAACTTAAAGGAAATGGGATGGCACTATCTACGAAGTATACCCTCTCATTGCACTGCGCTGCCTCTCTTAAAGATGTTATTTAAAAACTAGATAAAACTGTTTATACAGTTGATGTGTTCCGTATTCTTTTTATCCAAGAACAAACAAAGGAAGTTTGGAGAAAGTAACTCTTTTTCAAAATCTAAATAACAGAAATATCTTCTTTAAAAAAAAAATATTTATTTTAGAGAGAGAGAGAGAGAGCAGGGTGAGGTACAGAGGGAGACAGAGAAGTCCAAGTAGATTTGCCTCTGTGCACAGAGCCTGACCCGAGGCTTGATATCATGACTTTGAGATCTTGACCTGAGCTGAAACCAAGAGTTGGACGCTCATCCGACTGAGCCACCCAGAAGCCCCATAACAGAAATATCTCCCAAGTAAAATTCTCCCACCTCCAATACAGTCTGTATCATTGTTGGGTAAATGTTACTTAAAACACACCTTTAGATCAATTTCTATGACAATCATTCTCAAAATATGCAATAGCTTGTCTTCATCAGTGGTTAAGTAATTTTGATCTGTTATTCCAGGACCCACACATCTTAGCATCTGATCTCTGCCCCTAGTACCAACAGACCCTGGAGACAGGTAAGCCTTCTTAGAATTCAGACAGGAGAAAGCCTATGTGGGCCAGTGAAGTCTTGAGAAATTAGCCATGAAATATAGTAAGAATGACCTAAATTTGTGCCCTTAAAGAAAATGAGATAAATCTACAGGAATGAGTCACTTAGAACATGGCTGTTCAGACATGAATGTAGGCAAAAATCATTTGGGAGCGGAGCTAAAATGCCAGTTCCAATTCCATAGGTCTGTGACGGGGCCTAGGCATCTGTCATTGTGATACGCTCCCAGGTGCTGCTGCTGTCAGTTGTCTACACTTCTGCCACATGTTTCGAGTAGTATGGACTTAGCGCATGGTTGACCAAACCAGAGAGGACCAACAGACATCGACAGCCTGCAATGATGGGATCTCCAGAAGGATAAAAAGAGGAAGAAGACAGGAACACAAGCATCCGTTCCTTTATGCTTTTCCTTCCTTTGAAGATCAATGCACTTACTTCCCTTTTCTATCGCAGCTTCTATTCTTTTTCTTCATACTCTCACAGAATTTGAGATTTTTCCGCTCCTATGTTCCTAAAATTTCTATTTTTTAAGCACTCTCTTCCAATCCCTTCATGTTAAGTTAAATATGTAATGTCATCACATGGCCAATAAATGAAAGTTGTGTACAAGATGAGTTGTGTTGTATTCAGTGCAAGATGCTGAGGCATAGTGGGACTGACGAGAAGCTTACTGAGAAACCCAGAGCCGACAAGATACCCAGAGAGCAGACCTAGACTTAGTGTATAAAAGGAAGCTCAGTTCAATGTTCTCTGAAATTTCTCTTCAAAGTTCTCTGAAAGATGCTATCATGAATATATATATTGCCCACTGAGTTTGACCTCAATGCTCTTCTCAATTATGGACAGCATAAGATACTTTCGGACAATTCTTATTTTTTTCTTTCTTTCAGCTTTTCTAATATATACAGTAGCCTTTTCTGGGGACCCAGACCAAATGGTCTCTTAAAATTCCTATGAACAGAATAAAGCTACTTCAAAGGCTGCATTGTTGTTTCATCTCTTTGTGCTGCTTTTTATCAATTTCCAAGATAGTTAAGGCTGAAAATGACAATACTTCAAACAAAAAATGTAAAAAGAATTACCAAATAATTGAAGCCCATCAGCGTTCACACTTTCGGAACTTTTATTCTTTTCTACCAGACCTTGAAGTATGTCAGATTTTGCTGAGACCTTCGTATTAGTGAACATCTGGATCATGTCATAGTTTGGTCTAATTTTTGCCTAACAGTTTCTTTGTGGATTTGCCTCCCACAACACACACGGTTTATTTCTTATGTTTATCCTTAGCTTGGCAGGGTTTTGAGGTGTCATGTCTCTTTTCATCTCTACTTTTTAGAGGGAGTGATTTTGCATAAATTATTATCTTTCTAGGTGTGAATTATGGTAGTGCTCTTTTTCACGTGTTCTTTAGAGACTATGAATAAATGTCTGTTCTCACAGTTTCTTCCTGTAAATTATATCTTATTGCAAGAAATATAATTTCTTCTATACTATTTTTTACCTTTGATCCTAGTTTTGAAAGTTTTTCATCAGCACTTGCAATTGCTTAGACTGTATTTTAAGATCGCTCATTATATCTTTCATTATACATATCTTTTCATCATACATCACTGTATATTAAGATCTATACTTACTGTAATATACTTCATTTACTTGAGCCTATGTGAAAAGAATTGTTTTCCAGAGGATTGTTTATGAAGTAATGTATACAGAAATGTCTTCTTTTCAAGCTTGAAAATGCTAACTTTGGAAACTATATACTCTACACGTACATACACACACATACACACACACACACACCAGTGATTACTTGGTACAGAATAACTGACTAAATCACCTTTAGGATATATCCATTGGGGTGATGATGGCAGACAGTAGTTCTAAAAATTAGAAATTAAAGGTTGACCTAGTTGGAAATTAAGATACATGTGTTGATATCTTAATTTAATGATGTTTTATGAGAGGATAAAATTCAAGCACATTAAGTTCTTTAGCTTTAATTGGAAGTCCCTTCAGCATTTCTTATGAGAGTTTTTATGGGAATAGTCAAGTAGAAAAGCATTCGAGTGAATGAGAGAAGTGAGGGAAGTTACTGTTATTGCTACGATTATTACTTTAGAATGGAAAAAGGGACGAATTATAGATATAAGAAACCAAGACAACACGTGGAGGGATAAAGGTTTAGACAGGGTGGCAGTAGATACAATGAAGAGCATTTTTTTCACATGAAAGAACATCTTTTTTTTTCATCATTATCAAGACAGAAATGGATAAAAGTGAGTATGTATCACTATCGGTAGTGTTGTATATTGATGCTAATTATTACCGCACCTCTATGAATGAGTTTTCTATCATCTCTCCTACACAGATAAAAGGACTGAGGTAGTATCTATTTTACGAATGGGAGGATTGAAGCACAGGGGAAAAACAAAACAAAACAAAACAAAACAAAACAAAACAAAACAAAACAAAACCTCACCAAGTAGAACTGGCATCCAAACCAGGTTTGCTTACCTCTAAGGCCACTTGACTGTTTACTTTGCCTTATGAAAGAGGTGTTCCCTGCTTCCAAAGTCAACTCAGATCCCATTCATGCGTTCATCTTTTAAGACTTAAATCATATTTACAAAAACAACTTATCCTTATTCCTTGAAATTGTGTTTTATTTTCCTCTTTCTGCCCAGAGCTGATCTCACTTATCCTTGAACTTTTATTTTTTACGTGCTGTTAAACCTTTCCTGATAATCTGGTTGATGACTGAAGATGAATTGGAGACATAGGGCAATTAACTGTGGAATTGAGGTAGGTGTCAGTGGGCTACTGGAGAGGTCACTGAATTTTGCAAGAAGGACTGTTAACTGGAAGGAGAGATAGGCCAGATATTTTTGAAGGTGGAAGAGAATTGTGGAAATTAGCATTTTAAAAGTCATAGTAATTTAATAGTAACAGTAATTTTAAATTAAGTCACCTAGATATATGCACCAAATAAAAACGTAACTTATTTAAAAGATTGTACATATTTAAGTTGAATACATTTATACATATTTTCAACTACTGTTGAAAAATGAGAATCTATATAGGATTTCTTCTGACATTTATAGACATAGGTATTGATAATTGTTATATACCAAGAATTAGCAAGTTCATGAGAATTACTGATAAAGTTGACCTAGTTATATGCTTTTATTAAAATGATTTTTGTAATTTTTGAAGTTTGCTTGTGGGATATTATTTTTGAAATTTGCTTGTGGGATGTTATCCTTAATAGGTTAAATTATTGTAAGGATATTTAAATTGTTATTCAAAAGTTGAGATATTTTCTAACAAATATTTTCATTTATAAAGGCAGACTTTATAAACGCATATATGATTCCAAAATTATTTTTTTCTTATTTTGGTCATGTAGTCAAATATGTAAAGAAAGTTCATCTTGTATCAATTAGAATATTCTTCCTATTTTGCTTTATTTCAAATATTTAAGAAAGACGCATGAAGAAACCCATATTTTTTCTTTGAAGTCATTTTTAAGAGAAAGTGAATTATAGACATCAATGCCAGTGTTTCATAACTGAACACTTGACCAACTTTTCATCGGTTCATTCATTTTCTGTACTAATAGCTTATGTTACCGAGTGCCCAAATCAATAGTTTCCTTGAATGTACCTTGTTTTTAGATGATCTAAACTAAAAAAATGCATATTGTAGTGGCAATCCGTTAAAAGTTTAACAGATTATTTTCACTATATGATCTGATGATCATATAAAAACTGTGATCATATAAAAAATCACATAAAAAACTGTGATCATATAAAAAAACTGCGATCATATAAAAAAGTGATAAAAAATACTTCTGTTCTAATTGGATCAAATAACAAGATTGTAATGAGGGGTTTAGATTTTGCTAAGTGTTAAATTTAAGTAACCCACTCCTAATTTTTCTTTCCTACAAAGTTGGGATAATAAAATTGCCCTACTTCACATAAGGAGAATCGAATGAGATCACAAAAATACCTTGAACTTTATAAAGTGATATAAAAAAAGTAACATTATTATTACCAAGCAGTAGCTTTAGTAAGGCTTTACTAATGCTCTATACTTCTGCTTATTTGATTTTGTAAGTATTACAATATTATAGTATAATACAATTAAATATATTACAGTTTGTACTTAGATTTCATATGTACTGATATCAATTGGATAATATTGTAACAATGCATAAACATTTCCTTTAAATGAGTTTGAGAATGTTACTTCTCAGTAATGAATACAGAGCTCCTTGATATGAATAATTTTAACAAACATTGTCTAATGACAAAGGGGAATTTAAGAAGAAACCAGGATGGAAACAATTACAAATTATATTCCAGTCCCCACTGGGGGAAACAGCATATGTTACTTTTTAAATGATTAGAGATTTTGTAACCTAGGAAATTTGTTGTTTGTTTTGTAAATTCTAGAGAGGTTAAGAATAAGTTAAAGGAGAAATCTTAACAATGGCATGTTCCTAAATGACTAGACTATTATTTAAATAACATAATAATCTTAGATGAATATATACTCAAACTCTTCTGAATAAATATTTTCACAGTTTTAAGAATTCAGTGTACTCTTTGATAGTACACTTTTTCACATGGATGCCGGTTTTTATTTCTGATGTTGTATTAATATTCACTAAGTAATAATTTAATCTGCCTCCTCCACCAAATCAAACATAACTAATTTCAACAAACAACTATTAGCTGGGGCGCCTGGTTGGATCAGTGGGTTAAAGCCTCTGCCTTCGGCCCAGGTCATGATCTCAGGGTCCTGGGATCAAGCCCCGCATTGGGCTCTCTGCTCAGCAGGGAGCCTGCTTCCCCTTCTCTCTCTGCCTGCCTCTCTGCCTACTTGTGATCTGTCTGTCAAATAAATAAATAAAATCTTAAAAAAGAAAAAAAAACTATTACGGTCAAAAATAATGCATAGAGGAGAATAAGCGATATTTCTGAATACTCAAATTTGAATCATATTTTACCATTTTTAGTCAGTATATAAATTAAAGTAGAATTTATCAAATGGTGTAATAGAGGCCTATATTCATTTGTTGACATTTATCAGCAATTTAAAACAGTGAACAAAAAGCCAAAAATATCTGAAGACTACTGAAATTGTTGTTCTTTTATTGACATTCAAAGATGCAAACTTCCTAAAACTTGAGGTATAATAAAAAAATTCCTAAAGTGGAAAAGCTGCTTGATTTTACACATACAACTTTGCCTAGCTTAAGCCTCTCTGGAATTAGCCATCAACAAAACAATCAAAACATTAAGAACTGAGCTACACAAATGACAGGGATTTTTTTTTTTTTTTTAATTGTATTTACTTGAGGTCTAATGCTTCAGTGAGATTTACAAAGAGAGGATGAAGTTGAGACTTCGGAATTACCCAAATTGGGATGACTTAAACACATTTATGAAAACTTTTGCTTGGGTACTACATAAATAAAGTGTGCCTACAAGTATAATGTTTAGATTAAGAGAAATAAAATACATTCTTTTGTCATGTAAGGAAAAAACTTGACAGTTTAATACAATGAAACTGTTCAGTTGACAATTTCAAGATGCAGCTAAGCCCCTCATTTTCTTAATTTTTTTCTTTTCCTTTTTTTCTTTTTTACTTAGGAGTCTTTGCCTGTCAACTACATGCGCTAACCTCACCTGCATCACTGTTCAGCCATAAATACTCCATCTAAGATATTCACTGAATAAACACAGGCCATCTTTGATGAAGTCTGGTTGTGGACCACCCTATTAATTAGCAAGGCAATACTGGACCCGTGTCCAGGTGGTCTAACACTAGATGAGTGGGGCAATGCTGAAGGCGGGTAACACATAAGGGAAGCTTTTATTTCTAACTGCATAAGAGCAGCCTGACAAAGCTATCTTCTTCCAGCTGTTTCTCTGAGTTCCAAATTGCACAAAAGCAAGGTTGGTTGTACTAGAAAGGAGATTATGGCATAAAGATTAGTTTGAAAATGTCAAGTGCGATGACTTCAACTAAGTAAAAAAAGAGGTCAACATTTAAGAGGGAAGTTAGGGAGGGAGAGCAGAAAGGGGTAGGGAGTAGAAAGCAGCAGAATGAATGATACCAATTGCCAGGGATGAGAATGTGGGGTACAAATAGAGGGCAATAAACCAAAGTCCAGGAAAAATCAAACAAATATACCATTTAATACATACATAGTAGTGGGGCAGTTTACTTTTCTTTATGAACCCCATACTCTATTTGGAATACCTGTTCCCAGAATAAAAGCATTTTTTCGCACCTCTCCTCAATTTGCCTAATTTTTTTTTTTCTGTCAAGATTGCCCTTTTTACTTCATCTGAGCAAATTTATCTTATATTTCAATTCCTAGATTGCATGTCACTTATACTCTGAACCTTTCCACGATCTCTTTAAATTAATTCCTTCCTCTTGGATCCCATAGCACTTTTATCTTGAGTTTGCATGTAACACTCATCACATTGCAACCCAGTTCTTTCCAACAATGATTATTGAGCCTCTCCTGTGCCGGCCATCATGCTAGGTACTTGGGGCGGGTGGTGGTGGTGGGGACGTTAAGGTAAATTAGATACAAACCCTGCCCTCAAGGAGCTTACAGTCTAGAAAGGGATGAGGGTGTAAACAAAGAAATGATACCTTTGTGATAAGTGTGGCAATAAAAAAGTATATACGAGGCACAGATTTAGTGCAGAGAAGATGGTTAGTTTCATTTAGAGATGGAAGAAACGGGAAAGACTTGCTGAGTAAGATGATGATAAGTTGTTTTACTATCCTCATCACCTACCAGTGCCTGGCACATAAGAGATAGACAAGATCTATCAATATAATTTAACAGGTAAGAGTCTGGTTCTAAAGTTCAAAGTGTCCAGAAGCCCAATTTCTTTATATTCAAAATCACCTTGTTTTGCTGGGGTTCGATTTGGTAGCTCTACCTTTGCCTATGTGTGTTTGCATGTTTGGAATAAAACCCAAGCTGTTTTCTTTGGTTAGGTTGACTGTGAAATGGCCATACCAATTCTGTGGCTTCATTCTCTCTTCATTTATAGTTCTCTTAGTATATTAACTTTAAAAAAGTGTGTTTCTTTAATTAACTAGTATAAAAATTGTTAGAAATAGGATAAACTAATAGGCTTTTGTAAACTTTGGGAAAAATAATGTTTTCTTTTTTATGGAAATGTGTTTTGCAAACATTAACAATGACTTTGAATAATTACTACAAAGTTAAAATAGAAAGCATGGGATGCCTTTGGCATAAGGGCAGTTTATACCTAACACACTATAACGCAGTAAGATGATGTTGAATCCTGTTTAAGTTTGTCTTTGAAGCCATCAAATTGGATGATTTCCATTAAAGTTTGAATGCAAACTGTGTTTTAAAAGTGAATTCATAAAACAAAGATTTCGAAATGTTACACTAATCACTTCATATTAATAAAATGCTTCCTTATAACTTTAAGAAACTAGGCAATTTCAATAACAATTGTTGGCATCTTTGTAGACCCTTAAGGAAACCAAAGTGATCATGATAATGACACATTATAGAATTTCATCCCTACATTTCCTTTTTTAGGCATGACAAAAACAACAATATTTAACTTAAAGGCCATCAAAATGAACATCATCCCCATAAATATAGAACCCAGTTCACAGATGACTAGAATGAAGAAATCTGTTATGTAGCAACCTGACTCTCATTCTCAGCATTTTTTTAAACTTATGTTCCTTGACACCATATGCTACAGGGAACAGTAAAGACATCTGAATTCAAATATTTTGAAGAAATGTGTATTTAGCAACTGAATACATGCTAAAAGGAATAATTTACAGCAGCAGTTTCATTACATTTGTCTCTCCAGTTTTCTAGTTCCCATCTGAAATGCAGTGATAAATACAGATATGGGACATATTTACTACCTGGCAAAAAAACATGCTTATTGAATGGGCACACAGCCTCTGCCCTTGAATAGCACATAAACACCCTTGTCACCTGTGTGGGGAAATCTCGCATTTTAGAATGATGTTGAACACACTGAAATGGAGTACCAATATAAAGTTGTAGTTCACTGTCCCTCTTATTTTCAAAATTATTTACATCTCTTTGCCTAATGTGTAGGTAGCAAAAATATTAAACACATACCACTGAAAATCACTAAATTGTACATAAAAGTAGCATTGAGTGTGCATTTACATGCATTTACATTTTACATTGGATTTCAACTGGGCCAGAATTTCTCTGCTGCGATGTACCTTTTTCCAATCATAAGATTGCTGTCAGAACTTGCTTATGGTCACATGAGCCTCTTAACAAAGTTCCAACTCTGATGATACATGCATATGCCAAAGTCTATTAAAACTAAATTAAATGGGACAGTTATTTTTCGTGCAAACTGTCCCCCTCAATACAAATTGGCGGAGTATGACTGTAATAAGAGTTATCTACCTGCAAGTTATCTATAATTTTCTTTGAGAACTTAGACCTGATGGTTTATAAAGACATGCCAGGAGATTTGTTTGTTTTGTTTCTTTTAATTGAAGTCCAGACTTCCTTTCTCTGGGTTTTCCATAATCCTAAACAAAATGCATTCAGACATTGGAAGCCATCCCTAAAGTTATTGTACAATCTCAAGCTCTATCCCTTCAAATCCATTAGTTTTGAGGACTAATAAGAATTAAGATATTTGTTACTGCAAATAAATGTTTCAGCTGCAAATTTCGAAGGAAATGCAACACCGAATTTCAGCACAGTTAAGTTACTCTATGAAAATAAAAGAATTACCTATTTTTGGAGTACTCTTTGTTCTTTGATTAGTATTTCAAACACTTCTTTTTTCTCTACAGAAATACGTCCTTCAAATAATTTAAAATTCAAATACCATTTAAGGATGTATTTCTAAAAGTAACACTGTATTCATCAATGGAGCCTAAAATTGAATGCAGAATATTTTTAGGCTTTCATTTGAAATAGGCATTAACAAATTGTTTATTCAAATCACTAAAATTGAAACATGAGCTTCCATCTGTCAAATATTTCAGCTGAGAATTTTTTTTAAAAAATCACTGTAGTCTGAGGTGAGAAATTAATGCTGAGTTAATTAGAATCTCAAGACAGCTAGAGTTAGAATTTCAATGCCGCTTTCATTAATTAGCAAGAAGATGTTTCCTTTGCATTTTTGTGCATGATGAAGGATCTAGGGAGGGATTCCTGGAAGAGTGAGTGCAGTGCAAGAGAAAACTATCATAATGCTGAAGGTCTTATACACCTTGAAGTCAATGACTCTCAAGGAATCACGTTAGGACAGGGAACAAGGCAAGTCCTTTATTGATCAGCTTTTATCTTATTTTATAAGTTGTTGCAGGAAACAAAAAGCTTTACATGTTTTAAGTGTGAGCTGTGTCCTGGAAAACAGTTTGTATAAAAGTTGCTCCCATCAACATGGAACGAATCATATGTTCCTTAGACAGATAATTGTTTTAAACAAGATGAGATAAAAGACAGCTGATACAGATGTAAACAGAATTGGGAAATTTGCTTTTAAGAAGTTGTTCTGCATATTACTGATCTTTTTTCCAAAAAATTATGTGACAGAGATGTAATTCCTAAAGGAATCATGGGAGTTTTTTATGTCTCAAATATCATGCAGGTTTTCAAGCACAGAATTAAGAGTTTTTCTCTTAATGCTATATTTAAACAATGCTTATTCTTTTCATGAAATATGCAGTTCCTTTTCTCCTTATTGATCCATTAGGTACAACACAAGGCATTTAACAAATCAATTTGCATCTTCTGATTTTGCTGGTTAAGTGCTCTGTATTTTCTAGGAACACTATGGAAGTTAAAATTAATTTTTGATAATGCTTAAAGAAGGGGGAGGTGTTATTTGTTTGAATTCCTCGGAGAAATAAAGCATACGTTATATGCAGGCTTCAGGAAACAACGGTAAATGATGTTTATGTGTTTCTTGAACACTATCGGCTATCCCTCTTGTGGAACTAAAAACACAATGTCGGAAAAAAGCAGCACGCGATTGGAGTTTTTAAAACAAAAACTATATAGCACAATAACTGTAAGACAAAAACCTACTCTAGCTTAGAAAAGAGCTAATTTTTACCGCATATTTGTCATGGTACATTTAAATTATAGTTTTAATAAAATACATCTTTAGATCAAAGCTGAAAGAAGACATCAGTAGTAGATCAGTGTATTCCATTTTTCTTCTGGATGATGGATGGTTTATGCTTTTTTATATTTCCACAGACCATTTCATTCAGTATCATTTTACTCCTCTAGTACATATAAACATGAGTGCTGGTAGACAAAAAAATATCCTTGAATCCAACTATATTTTGGAATATTCATCAGCTTCATAAATCCATGCAGTTTATTTTAAACTTTCAGTTCAATAAAATGGCTTTGCTGATGCAGTTTTTCTTCTTTAGATGGCAACATGGCAAATGACATTTTTATTTCTCAGGCAAAGAAGAAAGCGAAACCTGTACAATGAAATCTCATAGGAAACATTTAAGTCTGCTAAAGTGAACATCTGCGTTCACCTGACCTCTATTAGGTGTTGGTATTAGGAGGAAAGCCTGTTAGCAAAGTTACTCATGGACTTAATTTATAATTGGGGGAACTCAGTTGCATTTCCCACCATTGTAAACATCCACATAATGCCATGAAAAAAGTTCATGTATATTGCATTTTTCCAGTTATTACCTAGGCAAGTTTCTACTTGTTTGAGGTTTCTAGAGGTAATGCAGCTCAGACACTCCTGGGTGCCCTCTCAAATTCGTGGGTCCGCCTGTTTCTACCTTTCTTATTTTCCTGTAAGTGCTTCCATTTGTTACTATTCCCTTGGTTGTGTCCTGGCCTTTGCCGACGCTGTTTTCGGTCCCTTTTCCACACTTGTTCACAGAACTCGTCCATCGTGTTCAGGTTGGGGTGGTTGATGAGCTGCATGAAGTCTCTGTACCAGACTTTCTGGCTAGGTGTCATGCTGTTGGATATTTCTTTGGTCTTAGAGCCATCTCCATCGTCATCTTTATGGAGAAGTTCTTCCAAATGCTCCGTGTCAATGACTTCCAGGGTCACTTTAAGAAGAGTCTGCATGAATCCATGTTCCACGGCATGGCAGAGGTAATTGCCTGAATCCTTCCGTTGTAGGCTACGCAGCAGAAGGCCTTGTTCTGTCCTGATGATATGATCATCCACTCTGATCTAGCAGAAGAGAAACGGTAGCAAAAATATACATATTTAAAGAAAGAGAAGTTCTGGAACTCTGTTTTCAGAGTAAAAATTTAGATTATGTGTTGAGGCACTCTTTAACAGTTAATAAACGTCTAACTTAAGAGAAATGATAGCAGTTGTCCATCAGAGAAAAGAGTTAGAAATTTCTGTAAATCATTTTTAAGATGCATTGCAAAATACCGGGTATCTACTGTCTTAATATAATTTTTCATTATAATAATTTAAAATATTCAAGATAATAAGAGGACAAAGACATACTTTATTTTATAAACTTGAAAGAAGGTATATAAATATAGGCGAAAGTTAACAGTAAATCTTGGAAATACAGAACCATGATATCAGAAAACAATGCAGTGTTAGAATGAACTCAGAAGATTTGAAAAAGTTAAAAAATCAGCAGTTCAGCAACCAGAAGAAAGCACAGGACTACATGCTTAATAATTATTTATTCACTTTCTATGTCTTAGATGTGACATAAATATGAAGATACGCTCTTAAATATACCTAACCTCCCATTTATTTTGAATACAGTTTACAACAGACATGTCTGAAACCCTAAGCTGAAAGGATATAAAATTGTATAAAATCAACTTTGACATTTGTACGATGTGATTACATATTTAAAGATGCTTCAAATGTCAAAAAAGGTAACGGAGGATCTTAAACTTTATATTATGTTTGTAAAATTGCACAGAATATATTTACAAATTATCTACATCATCTGGTTAGTTACCCTTATTTAGTACTTTTAAAAAGCTTTAAAGGCTCAGAGCATTGTGATTTTCTGTGTACATCTCTTTAATTTTACACAGGAATAAATGAATACTTGGGGACGAAGATCTGTCTGATGCTATGTCCATAGTTCATATCAGAGTTCATACTGGGACAGCAGACCCTTCATCCTAAATCTCCTATTCCTGTTCCCAAACCTTCTCTCCCCATGTGAGGAGGAAGTTAATAGAGAAAAGAAAACATGTTTGGAGAGCAGAATTAATTGAACGAAAGTTAAAATTAGTAGAGGATTTGATTTTTTCTTTTGTACACGAATATAGATAACAAATTGCTTTATAGGCAACTACAGGGAAAAAGAAGACTCTCAAATGTATCCCCAAATGGCTTCTGGGACAAAATTCTTATCAGTTTACTTTTGTTTCTCCAGCTCCTAGCACAAAGCCTGTTAAAATCAGCCTTCAGGGAATGCTCCTTTAATGAATGGACTATTGATGGGTTAAGAAAAAGATAAAGATTCACTGTATTTTTTCACCCTCGAGTCAACCATGCTGGGGTCACTTAACATTATATGTTAGACAGAAATAATCCAGTCAATTTCATTCCTATACCTCTTCTTTTCGCTCTTCATTTCGCCTCTGGAATTGCCAATAGACCAGAGCTCGCTGTGATTTTGGACTGCATTCCAGGAACGTGCTACTATTTTCTACTCCATAGATGATTCTTTCTTCAAGACTGTGGCCATGGTGATTATCTGGCCGGTGATGAGGAAATGAAATGAGGAAACGTTAGAGAAGTAAACTCAACTTTCCGAAGTATTTATTTGGAAATTCAGAAGATAAATTTGTTGCCAAGTTGGGAGTCTTTTCCAAATTGATTTAGGATGGCAGAAATGTCACGGACGTAAGGTTTCAGAACTCAAGTGCCTGCCTAAATAGACTAATTATTTTGGTATAAGTTATATAAAGCATATGCAGAGATTTGTCTACCAGAAAATACCATTACATTAACAGAAGCAGTCATGTGTGCAGTTTAAATATACATCTTTATATGCCATGATAATACCTTCCAAGAAATTATTTTAACTGTAAAACTCTATGCTCTCACTAATGGGACCAGTTCATATTCTCTAGCAGAAAAGTTATTTGAACTTTTGGAAACAAGAATCTGTTTCTGAGAAATTATTTTGCCTCTTTATGTTTGTTTTTCATCTATAAAATTAAATTCACCAGCCATTAATGTTTATTTAGTATTTTACAGAAGGTAGAGTTCAGGAAGTTTATATTCCCCACCAATACCCCTTAAATAATCTACAAGGTTGTTCTGAAGATCAGTTGGTGTGAAATGTTTGGGATGGCTTGGAAGAAAGATGCACAATTATAGAGCAATGTGGTTTCAATTGTCCTTATTTTAAAATGATACATCTTCTATTATTTTCAAGTGTTAGGCTAAAGAATATGGCAAGAGTATATAATAAAATGTAGCAATAAGAAAACCTGTTTCCTGATTAAATTTCTATTATTTTACCCTTTATGTAACCTCCTTAAATGTGGTAAATGAAACACAGTTAAGATCAAAAGTAGGACACAGGGAGTCTAGGTAAAACTCATTTAGAGAGGAAAAAAAAAACCTCGTTATTATCTTGTATAATCCTGTTTCCATTATGACATCCTGTACAATCTGGAACTCATTAAATTAATTTAGAAAATAATAAATATATTTTCACATGCATAGAGGGCTGACAGTGTAGACAGATGAAAAATTTTTGCTCTCTACTTCAAACTCAGCTAGATTTTTAATTAAAAAAAAATGTCCTCCCCCCTCTCCTTTTTTGGCATCGCTTTGACAATTTTACTCTGTTCTAATCAACTGAGGACTTTTGTCTGTCACAGACAATATGATTTGCTCTCACTAGGTTTAAAGCTTTCCAAAATCCTGCTTCTACCTAATCCCAGTATACGGTTTATGTCCACCAACTCCTATTCTCACCCTGCCACGGTGGACGTTCTGCCTCCATTTGCTATCCCCCGGGAGGTCAATCTCAGTGCTTTCTTTTCTATCACCCTAAACTGTGAAATGAAACTCTTCTAAAGTTGGAAAGTATCTGTCCCTTCTTATTTAACAGATCAATACCCTGGGAAAAGGAAATGACCGAAATGTAAAGGAACAACATTTAACTGATCCCAAGTCACATTTTTTTATATTGGAGATATATCTTTGTATGTCAATAGCTACGTTGAATATGGTAGTGTTTTTATGTTCCCTCTGAAATTATTAGTCTATCATTGAATGAATAGATATGACACATGTTGCTGTGCTAGTTTTCAAGATACCTGCTTCCCTGGATAGAGGTGAACTGAATCTCTCTGCCTAATGGGTGCTGGAATATCTCCTGTGATACCATGTTTAGAATACCTTGTCACAGAAGTCAGTGGATATATTTTTTTCCTACTTGCTGTGCAGTTTGAACTTTGATTTAGAAATCCTTTTACTTGGAATATTATTCACCGTTTAAAAAAAACAAAGAAGAAGAAGGAAATCTACAATAGGTAGCAACACAGATGAACCTTGGGGAAAACTTAAGTGAAATAGGCAAGTCACAGCACAAATCTGTATGATGATCCCACTTACATAAAATATCTAAAATAGTCGGACTCCTAGAAGCTGATATTAGAATGGTGGCTGCCAGGGACCCAGGGGGGTGGGGTGGGAAGGGAAATGGGTAGGTGCTAGTCAATGGGTCTAGGAAATTTCAGTTATGCAAAATGAGTAATATCTTGAGATCTGCTGTACAACGCTGTGCTATAGAGCACAATATTGTATTGTGCACTTCAAAACTTAAGAGGGTGGATCTCACGTTAACTGTTCTTATTCCAGTAAAATAAAAAAAGTAAAAAAAAAAGTTTTAATTCAAAATATCCTTTTACTTTAGGCAAAGACTTTTAGGCAAAAACTTTTCATTCAATCTCTACATATTAATGAATCATAAGATGTGACAGCATAAAACATTAAAAAAAACATTGGAATTAGAAGCAAACAACATGATGATCCACCAGTATCTTCTGGCTTATCTAGGCCTACTTTTCTTGTAGAACTTTACGATAATAACTGACTTGTCTCTCACCTAATCTAAGTTACCAGAGATATCTGCAAAAATCTTAAGATACAAGTTCTTCTTTGCATACATAGAGCTCTGTTTAAATCTTTCGGTTCATTAGTTGACACACAGTAAGGAAGAGCAATGTACCTTGTATAATAACAAAGTTTAACAGAGTTTAATAGAGTTTAATATAAATGGAACATCAATTAGGTACATTTTCAAAAATTCACAAAGTTGTCTTCTTCCCAGTTAATTTAATCATTCTATCTGTTCCATAGAGAGTTTTCTGTTAATCCTTCCTCTAATCCTGGGAAACTTGTTCAGTTTTTAGTTTTTCAAGTTCTCCTGTGGTGACAGCAACTGTTTCCCAGTGAATAAAAAATAAAAAAAAATAAATAATAAATAAAATAGAAGTTCTCTCTTTTTTTTTTTTTTTTTTTGAGAGAAGAGAATGGGGGAAGAGAGGAAGAAGCAGAGAATCTTAAGCAAGCTCCATGCCCAGAGCAGAGTCTAATGTCTGATGCATCAGGCTCAATGCTGTGACCCTGAAATCATGACCTGAACCAAAATCTGGAGTCGGATGGTTACTGACTGAGCCACCCAGGCATCCAAAAGTTCTCTTAATAGTAAATATTTTCTTATATTTAAGAAACCATTTCATCTGCTACTTTTAGTATAATCTAATCTAAGATGGTATTTGATTTAATAAAGAATTTATACTAAGTTGTTTTTAGTTTAATATAGCAATAGATCATGGAGTTCTTCAAGAAATATGCATTTAGGTACTTTTCCACCTGAGTAAGAACCACAAATGGAGAATTTAGTTCACTGCCCAGGGGTCTCAGGTGTTGGGGTCACCAACACCGTTAGTACTCATTCCCCCTTTAAGTTGGCCTTTCTTTCTCTCTTTTGTAGAAATAAAAAAGCAAAAGAAAGTATTCTACTTAGTAAGCAGTGAAGTTACAAGTTCTGCCATATTAACTATCAATCATAGTCAGTATGTATAGGTACTACTGTCCTTTCTTGGTTTGAGATTCTCTTATTTTATGTTTTGTTAGATTCTCCTGCCATCAATAATAACTGCAAAAACTAAATTTCCACTGAATACAGTAGTTTCTAATAATTCTTCTGCAGTAGAATGTTTCTATCATCAGCATATTTTAACTTAGGGCCAGAATTTTCATTTAAATTGGCCTTGGGTAAGCATTCATATATTTGGGTACTCAGCTATAACAACCTATAAGCATTTTTTTCTGTTGATTTCCCCATACCTGAAACTTTATAAACAGATACTCAATAAATATTTTTAGAATGATTAGAAGGCACTCAATAACTCCATTTCCTTTCCTGATCCTTCTACCCCAACCACTTGAGTAAACGTTGTACAACATAGGAAACATTAGAATTCCGATAATGTGTTTCTTTCTCCTACCTTTATTTCCTCTGCCCCCTAATCTTTGTCTCGGTTTCTATCTTTCTATTAAAAAAGACACAAACAGGAACAATATTTTGATTCTTGTCTTACTGGATTTTCAATTTTTTTTCTCAGGATGCCAAACATACTATCATTTCGGCTTTATTAAAGCAAACAGCTCTGCATTGAAATGGTAGCATAGTACAGTTATAGTCTAAGTATTTTTCAGAGCATATATTACTGAACTTACAATTATCCAATATAAATCAAAAGCTCAACTGAGAAAAACATTGTTGATTAAAGATTTCCTGGAGGATAGGAAACCTTGCATATTCAGGGTAAGTATAATCTAGGATTTCCCTCTGGATTAAACTAATTGATCGAGAGCAGTTTACATGGAACACATTGGATTACTTCCATAATATAACTGATTTTTGTGAATTGTGTTGGATGAGGTCCTTCTGATCTATGCTGAGGAAGCCCAGAAGGAATACTCTATTGATGTGCTCACTTGTTTATGTCACAATGCTGTCCAGTATGGTGTCCACTGCCTTGCACTATTTTCTTGATGTTCACCTTGGGAGATTTTTTTTTTTTTTCCTGGTGTTAGTTTCAGGAATTACTGAGAATCTCTTGAAAAACTGATTTTTTTTTTTTTTTTTAAATTAGGTTCCACACCCACCATGGGGCTTGAACTCACAACCCTGAGATTCAGAGTCACATGCTCTGACTGAGCTGGCCAGGTGCCCCGAAAAATTGATTTTTTTTTTTTTTAAGAATTAACTCTGTGGCTCACCTGTTGATCGGTTTTCCCCCTCACCATCGGCTGAAAAAACTCATTAGACAAATTTACATTCTATCCTTAGAATTTCATGGTGATAATGTTCTCCCTGTGTGCCTGGTTTTGTTCTGTCAGTATACCTGCTTTGTCTGTGTGACATTATTTCTATCTTTGTCTTATCCTTGTTTTTAATCAAATAATAACACATCATCTGAAATGTATTATTGGGTCATCTAGCAATTTTGGACAACATAAAATTTGTATAACCCTTTTTAGTATCTTTTTTCTTGTTAAAATGTATCTACATAAAAATAAGAGTATAATGCCTGGACACAGAAACAGTCATAAATATGTGAGGTACTATTATTGTTACTGCTGTTCTTGTGATAGCTTCAACTGTTAATTCAAAACTTAAAATCTTTATTGAGAATCCGGAGTAAGACAAATCATGAACTGCTTCCCAACATCAATCCTATTCCCTGACCCCCATCAAATAAACTGTTTCCTCTTCTATGCTTCCTAAAAATCTTTTTACATATAGTTTCCATACCATACGTTTTATAATCCTGGCACTAGGCAGGCATAAACCCTTGGCTGATGTTTGCTGAATGGAAAATCCAGGTAACTATTTACACTGCATTTAAAAGCTGAAATCTCATGTAACTTTGACATCCTCACACACAGAGTTATCGTAATTACATAAAAGAAATGGTTAAAAGTTTAATCAGTTAAAAAGGTCATAGAGCTTATAACCTTGATTATGATAGAATATGCTATTAAACCACACTGGCAAATATAAACATTTCAAATCTTCTGAATTTGTTGTTTCATAATGTTACAAGAGTTGATTTGAGATATGGTGGGAGAAGATAACTAGTCAAGTATACTCCAAAGTCAAAAATTCCAAATATGGGATAATAAGAAGAGAAGATATTAGAGAAATCATATGAATACATTCTCACATTTCCAGGGACACCTATGCCAATGAGTAATTCTGTACATTTCCAGAAAGAAAGCAATCTCATTTTAATCTATTTTATAATATATTTCGCACTTACAAAGGAACTGTTTTGAATATAAACTTTTGTCATAAAAATTACCAGTAGACAAGAAGGGTAGAGTTAGTTGTTAAATTGGCATAACGAATTCTCATGAGTTGAATAGTTAGAGGAAAATAATTGAGAGCAACAAACATTAAAATTATTTTAAAAGTATCATAGTGTGTTTGAATAACACAATGTTACAATATGTCGCTGTTGTTAATGACAAGAAATAATGTTTTTAAGGAAGCAATCTTCAATTAATCATTTCCTCCTTTAGTGGGATAATTTATGGAAATGAAATGAGGCTAATAAACCAGAAAGAATGGGAGGAAAGAAAGAAGTTAAATAAATTGCTTCCTTTTGTAACAACAAAAAGTCATGATATCCATCATTTGGCCAGAAATATCATGTTGCTAAAGGCCTTATTTAGTATTTGATTTTCTTCCAATACAGCAGAAACAGAAGGCATCACATTTCAGCTTTCCATTTATTTCACTCTCCATTTTAACCCCATAAATGTCTCCCAGGATTGAAATGTTAATAACGTAAGAATGTGATATCATGGAGAAAAGACAGAGATGGGTGGGGTAGTAAACCACATATTTATTCAACTACTTAATTTCTGTTATCATTTTTGATGTCCTCCTCCTGAAAGTTATTTTAAAGTTGAACTTCATAAATAATGAATGTACTAGTAAAAGTTAATTTAGGGTAGGGGGAAATGGTTGCAAATTATTTTAAATATTTAACAGTGTTAGTTGCTGAACTAAATAAAGAGAAATCTAATTCCAGTTGTTTTCATTTTATAATTATATTTGTAATTGTAATTTTAAAATTATAATTTTAATATTTTACATTGTAAATTTTTTTCTCAATAACTTAAAGGCCAAACTATGGAAGAAAGGAAATGTTGCCCACAAGCTCTCAGTGACACGGAAGATTGCAAAAAGGCATTCTTTTTTTTTAATTTTTAAAAAAATTTTTAAAAGATTTTATTTATTTATTTGACAGACAGAGACACAGCAAGAGAGGGAATACAAGCAGGGGGAGTAGGAGAGGGAGAAGCATGCATCCCGCCGGGCAGCGAGCCCGATGTGGGGCTCGATCCCAGGACCCTGGGATCATGACCTGAGCCGAAGGCAGATGCTTAACGACTGAGCCACCCCTGAGCCCCAAAAATGCATTGCTTAAGTATAAACATTACTTAGATTTTCCTTACCAGATTCTAGATGTTCTTTTCTAGAAATATAAATGATAATTTATCAACAGAAAAGAATCTAATTGGACTTCAAATGAAGGATCAATCCCCCTTTAAGTAGCAGTAGCTAAAAAGGCATTTTATGAATGAATCTATAAGTCCTGAGAAAACATAAAATACCTAAAAATAAATAAAACTGAAGACAAAATATTTCATTTATCCCTAAAGTTCATGTATATTTTTGGACCAGACTATTAAGATGGTTAAAATTAACTTAATAATCTCATACATTATAGTACATTGAAAACAAATTATACAGTATATACTAAGCTATATAACAGGGGTCCTGTTTGTTTATCGATATAATGCTTAGTACAATATTTCTCCAATGTTTTGTATGATGCTTGTACCAACTAGTTACTAGCTAGCTGAATGTGAGTTTGCATGCATGCATATGTATGTATTAAAGTCCATGTGCTTAATGCATCTGTCAAGTACAAAAAAAGACTCAATTATGAAATCTTAGAGAAAATTTAAACTTACGATTTATCAACTTACGAAAATACCAGATTTTAAACTACTTTATTTCCTAAATTAAGATCTGTCTCTGGTGCTGGGAAATAATTAACAAACAGAATATAGCCTTTAAAATTTTACAATTCAAGTAGTTTCCCAACCTTTCTTCAATCCATAGAATCCTATGGATGTTAGTTTAAAATGTTCTTGCTGGCATATAGCTAGATAGATGGATAAACAAGCGGATAGATGTGACCAGGGTATTTTAACTTTACTATTCATTGCTATTTATTATATTAGAGGTGGTCACTAGTATCTTAATTTTTAGAAATTTATCATTTTAAAATATGGAAATGAAATTGATATGTTACGAACTTAACAATGAAGACATTCGAATCGTTGCATTTACTTTTATGCTTGACACCTTTGTGTGTGGGAGGCTGCAGGGCTTCTTGGTATAAGGCCGACTGAAATTCCATTATGAAAAAAGCACAACCGATATGAAGATAGCTACTATCATGTTTATCTAGTCTATACTAAATATCTCATAAGTTTTATTTTCATGATTTTATAGCAAATGTTTTACCAAGAAAGCACATATAATATATACGGCAGAGTAAAATTACCATAGGAATTTTTCGACTTAAACATCAGGAAACATGGACTTTAATTTACTTCTTCCCAAGAGATATGATAGATGATGGAAAATACCCATTTACTGAAGCAGAAACCTTCCATAAACAATAATGAAAATACCATCTTGTATTTTAAAATGTTTCCCTTATTTTTGGAATTTAAAAAATACAGCATGCTTTAAAAACTTTACAACAGTTAAATTATGGGTATATAAACAGTTGGGTGATCTCTTATGACATTTAAAAACTTGAGTAAGGAAAAATGATAGCACAAAATATTTCAAACCTCTTCTTATTCAGGTATGTGTGTGTGTGCATGTTCTGCACACCTATACCATAAATAATTGGATTTGCATAATTACAGAGGATAATACTGTAATAATTTCACTCTAGAATTTCATTCTAGACTGTACACTTTGTATATTTTAACATCTCTGATAATAGAATATGTCTTGGAGCTGTTCTTGACCTGAGTTCAAATTGCTTTTTTTCTGGAAAGAGTTTGTTTTCACTTTGGCCAGACACATGTGACTCTCCTAACCTGACACCTCTTTAAAGTCTTGTCTGAAATGAATCTTGTAACACTGAAAAAATAAAATAAAAGTATTTGGGGAAAAAAAAAATAAAAAAAAAAATAAAGTCTTGTCTGAGGTATTTGGTTCACACTGTTGGTGTGAATTGAGAAAGCAAACGTTTTGCGTATCACCCTGTGATTTAAGAAGTGGTTTCCCCCTTTTCTACCACCCATGATTACAGGTGAAACAGGCAAATGTCCTTGCTATCTTCTTCATGGGAATTTCTTCTTTGTACTAATATTTCTTTGCACAAAATATTTCTTTGCACAAAATATTTCTTCTTTGCACTAATACTGAAACACTGGAAGCTGGCTTGATGCTGACCTCACTGTTAGATTATCCATCTTGGGCAGTTTTTCTTTCTTAGCAGTCCTTAAAAAATGGTGCAGCTTATATTCATTGACGTTTAGACTTGATACAATCTGGTAATTTATTAAAGTTAAGGGATTTTTCTAGGGCTGACATCATGCTCATCTATAAAACTTTGAGGCCTCTCTTGGGGCTAAATGCTCAGATTCAGTTAGAATTTCTATGTGTATAAAATAAGCTAAAACAGAGACCAGATTAGCATTGCTACAAAATACTAAATTTACAGCTCTGCAGACCACAAAGATGACACTGCCAAAGATATTTTATGAAATTCTGGAACAATGCTGGTGCCAACCGAGACATAAATTGAGATGAGCCAGTTGCAGAGATAATTAAGAAGATGGAATTCTGTGGATGTTTTACTGTGGGATGCTAGAAGGGAAATGCATGTATGTAGAACAGCCAAGAGAACTATCATGAAGTAAAATTCAATGATGGTACTGAACGAAAGTTAGGACACAAACTATTCCAAAGATTCAAAAATCTAAGATGATGTTAATATTTTTAAATGTTATTTATGGTTCGTTACTTTCTGGGCATGGAAATCATAATACAACACATTCTTGTTTAGTAAAGAAGGGGGAATGGTAAATTGACTCAGCCACTCATGCTCTTGGAGGCAAAGTCAGACGAAGTCCAATTTTGTGCATAAGTTATTTTAGGGAAGGAAACAACATAATGGAAACAACCTGAAGTTTCTCTTTAGCATTCTGTATGAGGTGTGAGCGAGAAGAGAAGATCTGCCAGCACATAGACATTTAGGGTTTCATACTAAAATTTCCCTAGGTGACTAGCCACTAGTGATAGAAGAGAGTGTGCCAGATTCAGGGGAGGTGGAGCTGGAGTTTTCTATGACACCTAGGCCCGCTCACCATTAGGGCTGCCTTTACACAAGAGGGAGCAAAGAACTGAGTGAGTGTTAAGGGTTTCATCGAGAGTGAAATTTCTTCCACCTTAATGCTGAGTTATTTTATTTAGTCTCTCTATTAAAATCTCAGGATATGTAAAATACGGAGTGTTACAGAATATGTTTACCATTACAGCTGGAACTGATTGTACTGAAGCGTATAATTTGGCTTCAAGTTGCTTAGCAGCTTTCTGGGAAAACATCTCATATCTTTGTATGTTTCCATATGAGTACATATATTTTATTCAATGTGAGACATGACACTAGCAAGACAACATACATGATGTAACAGGCTGGGCTCTGGGTTTTTGCCCATTTTATTTCAAAAATAGACATCACCTATTCTAAGATAATTCACTGGTTCCTAACGGTAAGACTCAGCCTGGCCCTATGGGAATGCCTGACTTAGTTTCCAAACATTTGAAATTTACCATAATCTATGGTATATGGTTTTCATGTTTGGTTAATTAGAATACAAGCAGACAAGGAATAAAGAGGCCTTCAAAAAGGGAATGTTTTATTTCTGCTGAACTTCTGGGACTATTTTACCATTTCTTCCCATATATCACATGCATCTAGGTAGGATTGTTTACACACACACACACTCAGTAACACTGAACCACAGCAATTCCCTTTCTTTCCTATATTTTTTGACTAAAGTATCAAAAGAAAAAATGATTCATGTTCATTTTACTTTCTATACTTCAGGAATTCTATATTAATTTTTAGAAGCTTTCATTACTCTAACTTTATCAAAATAGAACTTCAAAATCTGAAGCACTTTCCAAAGACCATTCATTCAACAGTCAACGTTTATTTATACACAGTCTCATTTTTAAAAAAATATGCCTTTATCAGCTTTTCTTTGCATTATATGTATGCCCATAATTCCAGCATATATATCATTTTGAAAAAATACCAAGTGGGTCTATGAAAGAACTGGATTACTCAACAAATGGATATATCTACAGTAATTCTCCAGCAATCTTTAAAACATAGCATAGTAACCTACATGTAGTAGTTTATAATCATTTTTTATTAGTTAATTTATTGGTCAATAATGTTTCTTAAGAAAGATCTATTTTTAAATATGGTTGTGTTAATAGCAGTGTATGTCTTAAGTCATTTTAACAATAAATAATAGATGCTATTTAGTTTAAATCTTTACTGAAAACCAAAAACAATAAGGTAAGTATCTGTGCTATAGCTTCAAATATTTAGATTCATTCAATAAAAGTTTATTAAATATCTATAACATTCAAGATATCGCATCTGTTATAACCCTAGAAATATATGAGTGAGCAAAATAACAAAGTCTATATTGATATGGAGATTGAAGTCTGATCAGGAGCTCTACTTACATTGTCCTGTTTCTTTTATTTGCAGTTATTATCATTAGCTTCTCGATATCTAAGTAAAAAGATTCTTTAATATGACAATTAAATTTCATAATACTGCATTGCTTAAATGGTGCTGATCATAATTCAGTATTTGTACATGAAATAAATTAATGCAAGATTAGTTAATGTTTAGTTGTCCAACTGAAATACACCATTTGAAAAATTTAAGGAGGATATATCAATTACATGTACCCTATCTGCACAAAGTCAAAAAAAATCACATTTGCTCCAGTTTAGTGGTATCCTTTTTCTTTATAATGAGACCAATAACAGACAGTAAAATCCTTGGCAAGAAATTGTGCAAGCAAAATGGCCCCCAAACATAGGCTCAATTTGTGGCTACCTATCTTCTGTTATTGGCATCCCCCAGGCAACTCTATGAGTATTCATGAATCAGATACCAGCACGTATAGTATATACAACAGGGGAATCTGGCCTTCAGAAAGTGGCTAGGTTTTGGAATGCATGTTGGGGTGTTATTTATGCAGTGTGTTTTCTTTCTTAACATTCATGAAATGTGAATATTGTATACGCAGAAGTAGTTCATCAAATCCAAGTTAACTGATAAAAATATTAGACCTTCTTTTAAAATCAATGTAAAAGACACCAAAAAAGTTAGTAAGGTAATTATGTTCAATTACATGTAAAATATTTACATTTTATATTTCAGCTATTTTTAACTATGACTGGTTCGTTAGCTGTGATGTCATTGATAAGTTTTCCCAGCAGAGGGAAGCACAGCCTCATTATTGTTTTTGTAAAGGGTTGGGGGGAGTGAATACTACAAGTTTACTGCATTTTAAAGGAAGTTTGGTTGATATTCCAGCATTAAATACTGGACATTAATTAGGACTTGACATCTTTAAGGAAGCATAAAATGAAACAATACAAATCCCCAGTTCAAGGGCATATCCTACTAGAAAATCAATGCGAAAATAGCAGAATTATCTTCTACTTGACTGGGATACCCAATAACAATACAAAAGTGCTGCATCATCAGTATAATAATTTGAGTGGCTTATTTTAAGGCTACATTTTCTTCTCTAATATATTTAAATGAGTATTTCTCTTGCCTGTTGCTCTCAAGTTGCTCCTATATACGAAAGCATGTACTTAAACTTGGCTTCTTTTTGGTAATACGATAAAACTGAAATTTAAGCATTGTAGGCATCTAAATTTAAATTTAAGCATTTAAATTTAAGCATCTAAAAGTTGAATTTATCATATCTCCAATAAAAAAGTAAAATTCACGGCTTAGTATTCTTTAGAATTTTCTTTCTTCTAGATTTCCTTTCTCTTCAGTTGCATTTCCTTAAGTATTCTGGTACCGCTGTGTGCCCTGCATGCACATGTGTGGGTACACACTACTGCTTATGACTTACCCTGGTATTAGTGGGTTGAAAGATGAAAATGTTGTAACTTACCATGGTGCTGTAAGTCTGAACAGTGAGTCAGCGGGTCTCCATTTCTTATATCTTGGCGTCTTGTGCGTCTAAAACAATTACATTTAAAAGGTATCATTGCATTCTTATTCCATCTTCGAATTTGTCACAAGAATTAAGAAGAATCAAAAACTAAAGACACCAGAAGCTTACAGGAAGAAATGCATCTGTATCTGACTAAAGAATTTTTTTTAAAGCAGCTCATTAGACCCTTAGGAGCGGTCTCCAGGTGATCAAAATGGAAAACAATATAAATGTACTAACGATGAAGTAAAGTCTTTCAAAGTTATAACAGAAGATTCATGGTTTATGTGCAACTGGATGCCAATCAGGAAGAATCTAGCATATAGAAACTCTAAAATTCTTAACATCTTAAATTCTGAGGAAAAAGCACAAAATATAGAATAGCAATCTATTTCTTCAATAACCTGAATTAAACTTTTTTTCTGATCACCAATGAAAATGAGCTTGAAAATTAAAATTCACGGTTGTTTTCTTTCTATTAATACTTACACGTAATTCCTTACATAGACTTTTGCTAAATTTAAAAGTATTCATTCTATGAAATCTTTTTTTTTTTTTTTTTTTTTTTTAGGATTTTATTTGTCAGAGAGCAAGCAAGAGCGGTGGGGAGGGCCAGAGAGAGAGGGAGAAGCAGACTACCTGCTGAGCAGGGAGCCCAATGAGTGACTCAATCCCAGGACTCTGGGATCACGACCTGAGCCCAAGGCAGATGCTTAACTGACTAAGCCACCCAGGCATCCCTATGAAATCTATTTTTAAGTTACTTTTGAATTTTTCTTTTGGTTGCTATATCGACCTTTTTAATTTTTATTTTATTTATTTAAAAAGATTTTATTTATTTATTTGACAGAGAGAAGGAGACCACAAGTAGGCAGAGAGGCAGGCAGAGGGAAAGGGGGAAGCAGGCTTCCTGCTGAGCAGAGAGCCAGATGCGGGGCTCGATCCCAGGACCTTGAGATCATGACCTGAGCCGAAGGCAGAGGGTTAACCCACTGACCCTCCCAGGCATCCCTATATCAACCTTTTTTAATAAACCATTTCTTTCATGATCCTATGGCTATGACTGCAGACTGATTTACCTGTGAAATGAATAAAAGGAGAAGTGTGGTAGCAAATATCCTGGAGCAAGTCTGCCTCTTGTCAGAGGAAGGTGGGAAAGAAGGAAGACTGACCTCTAAGAGAAAAGCCAAATTTGCTATAAAAATCTAAAGAGATTTCTCCTACATACTGCTGCTCAGATCATGTTAGTTGTAACACATTCTGGGGGTCCTCTTTTTACACTTTGTTAGTGGTTGACTGGGAAGGAGGTTGTCTCTAGCCATCTCGGTGCAAGCAGGATGTGGAGATTGAGAAAGAGGCTAAAAATGGAGATTGGCTACATATAACAGAATGAAAAAGATTGGGGACGCTTGCCCAACTCTTTTCTGTGTCAATGTTAATGAATATTGTCTTGCTGCAAAGTTAGTTACCACCCCTGAAAAGAGTTCTCACAAAGGCCATTGAGATTTGCAAACATGGAAATTGTTACTGTATTCATAAATTTAGAAGACTAAAGTATTTATAGATTTCTATTTGTAGAATTGGTGAGACTATCAAACAGATGTTGCACATTTCAAAATTGAGCCAACAAGGGAACTTGTGAAACACGAACCACAATGCATTTGGGAAGGCATTTTTTACTGCCATTTAGGCTTTTGAAAAAAGCCATCACAAAGAATATACAAATTGTGAGGCCTGCCTCTAAACATCTTTTTCAAAGATACATGAAATTAGATTAAGTAAAATCTTCAAGGCACAACAAAAATGTGTTAATGATAATTTCTTCAGTCTGGAATTATAGGTATGCAATAAACATAGTTCAAATATATAATATTCAGCTTTTTAACTTATTATAGATATAGTTATGATCTTATTCTTATCTTCTTTCTTGTTAAAAAGCTTAAAATTTGAATGAATTATTGCTAATTTAGGTAATGTCATATACTTTCACGTGGAAAGGAAATGATACTCATTTTTAATTCAAACATGAATTTTATGTTTTCCAATATTAAAAGCACCTATATCTAAGTGACATTAAGAACCATAAAAGTTCAACCTTAAATAATTTAATTTTATTGCTATAAAAACTGCATATTATTATTTATTAAAATATCCACACTTTACTCATTAACACATTATCTCCATACTAAACTTTCGTTTCAGATTTAAACTTCTAGCAAAATCAGCTGGCTTATGAAAGAATATAAACACATTATTTCAATTCTGAATGTTGAAGGCTTAAGGAAATTGCATTTATTAAATGGAATTAGTTACTACTATACTTACATTTAATATTAACAAGATAACTTTTAATCTATATGGACTGATTATATATGAAAAATTTAAGTTGTACACGATTTAACACTACAGCCAATGTTACCTGAAGCATGTAATCAAAAGATTTAAGTAGATATTAGGGCTATTCCTTTCCCCTATAATTTTTTCAAAACATGTTAAATGAACCAAATGTGGAACACAGCTTACTAGCAATGAAAAAAATCCACACCACAGCTTCTTGTAAAACATTAATTACAGTAAAAAATAAAACAAATTTTACTGTTCCTAAAATGCAGTGGGCCTTGATTACTCTGATTTCTATTTTATATTTCAAAAGGTTGATGTGCATACTGTTAATCTTTGGGTTTATATTAGCAAGATATTGTATATTACTTTTATCTTTCATTGCTTGATTCTGAAATACTAGCAAATATCTACAGAGAAAGGTAGCCATATGTTTGCTGTGGAGAGTATGTTGAGGTGACTATTTAGTCAGATTAAGAAAGTGTTTTTATTTTTTAAAGCAAAAGTAAACCTAGTTTGTACACAACTTTTAGGATGTGTCTAAGAGTTCCCTGAAGGATAACAGTACTCCTAGACAGTACTGTATCAAATAACCAAATGCCTGTTCCTAATGCCCTCAATCTCCTAGACAGCAACTTATAGCTATGTTTTATGTAAACGTATTATTTTAGATAACTTCTAGGCATATCGTAGCAACTTTTATTTTTTTATTTTATAAAAAAAGATGTTTTTAAGTATTAAGAATATGCTTAAAATATTTGTGTAACATATATACATATAAAGATTAATAAATAGGTATTTTATTATGTGGTTTTATATTTCAAGTTCAAACACTACAAACACAAGATGATACTATGGTAATAACAGTGGTCTTTAAATTTGGGGGATCAAATATATATTTTGGGTCATATAAAGATATAATATGATGCTAGTTAGCATTATACAAAAAATGTAGTATCTTTAAAACTAGAAAAAAATTTTCTTGACTTTTTATAATTGAATCCCTGTATACTAAGACTCTAAAAGTAAATAAATTACTTTCTTTGTAAACCTTCCATTCATCCAAGGACATAAATTGTCTTATTAAAATTTAAAACCACAACAGAATTTTGCTGGATAGAAAAAGAAGAGCATTTTTGGAGAGAACAGCATTTTGGTCAAAAGGCACAAGGCCCAGTTTAGATTCTGTTTCTGACTTTCTATGTGGCTTTGGCCCTCATTTCTCCCCCTGTGTAAAATGAAGTTGGAAAACTTTATAATTTCCGAGTGTAAACATTTAAGGACGTTACTGTAATGTTTTAGATTTCCCTCAGTAATTTATTAAAACCATTTGTTCCATTATATTTGGTACCCAACTATAATTATACACGTTTTTCTGATTGTTTTGACTATTTAAGAGAAAGAAAAAAAACGCCAAACCCCTTTAAACCACTCTTCATTCATCAGAAAAAGGTGATGTACTTAGATGAAGAAAGCTGTTTAAAAACAGATTCAGGTAAGATAAATAGCAAACATTTGTATTTATTTCTGATATTTCTCCTACCTCTTTGCAGTGGGAAAATAGCGAGAGCATGAAGAGCCATCCCAGGCACAATAAGGGTCTCGGGCGAGGCAGCACTCTGCACAGGCTTTCCCATAAATATCACAGCGGTGTAACGGGAGCTGAGCGACCCCCGTGGTGGAACCGACATATAGTTGTTGCTGTGGAAAGAGTTTACTATAATGACAATCCTGCTTTTTAAAATCTTTTCTCTAAAAAAGGTTACTTATATGTAACACATCAAAAATAAATTTATGCTACTGGGTTTAAAAAAACCCCATTATTGACAGTTTTGTCAAAAGCCTGGCAGATCATATGACCATTTAAAAAGACCAAGAGCAACACCTAAATATTTGACTAAAACAAGTGTATTTTAAAATATAAAACCAAGTGAAGACAGTCATGGTTATATATCAGCTGTATCTCAATAAAGATAAAAATTTAAATAAAAGAAGACACTGAGTAAATATAATTTTCAAACCTTCAGGGTTTTTGTTCTTGGAAAACTTTTTCTTTTTTCTTTTTTTTTTTTACTTCTCTGCTGTTTGTAATTTTGATTAAGCAGCAAATCTATATTGCCATGTATTCTCTTGGTCATGAAGTAGGGATCATTTGCTTTTGAAATCATGGGTGCCCTATATCATTGCCTGTGATGTAGTCTGCCTCCTCTAAGAAGGAACAGGGGAAAGCTTTGGTGCTTGCATTTGTAAGTTTTGCTCGACATCAACTGTCTTGTCCTTGCACTGCCTCCAGGAAGATTACTTTAAACAAAACTACTAAATTGCTTTTCATTCGAAAGATCATCAAATGGGGAAATCAAGTACACTCTGGCTGGTGCAGTACACTTGAACACAAAACTTGGCTGTTGTAGAAAAAGTGCTATGTTGGCCATCAAGGTACCCGGATTCTAGATCTGGTCCTGTATTAATTCTCTGTGTCATCCTGAGCCATTCTCCTAATTTTTCTAAGACATCACTTCCTTAGTTACAAAATGAGCATGTTTAACTAGATCTTTAAAGTATGCATTCAGATAAAATGTCCTACAATGCCTTTATACTCAATGAATTTGCAATTACCAAATGAGGTAGAATATGGGGGGGAAAACTTTGTGGCAGCAACTAAACCAGGATTTCAGTACAGTTTTAAAAATGCTTTTTACAGTTTAGCCAATGTAGCATTTGAGCAATGTTGCAAATACATGTAAATACAAGATAAAATACAAATAAAACTGTTTTGTGATTTCTCTACATTTTGCTGTAATTAGTACCATAGCTCGCTTTTCTTGTACTAAAGGATTGAATGACTATAGCAAGCCTTAAATGAAAGTTGTATAAATACTGAATCATGTAACAGAACACATGGAAAAGACTTCAAAAGTGTATTTTAATTTCTCCACTAAAAAAGTAAATGTAAAAGAAGTTATAGAAAAGCTACCCTTTGAAACATGGTGTGCTCTTTTAATATTACAAATTGCCTGACAGCAACGGATATAATTAAAATTACGTTTACAAATAACTTTCAAAGATGAACTACATATATAAACAAACATAAATTGAATGAAGACTGATGTATCTATTAGAATCTATGAAATTAATGAGGTTATAAAATGTGTTTAAACAGAAAATAATTCTATGCTTAAAGCTAACCAGCTAACATATCTTAATAAAAGAAAGGGAAATGAGGGAGAAAACGTAATACGATAAAAACTAAACCATTGTTAAAACAGTTACCCTGATAACTATTACCCTGATTCACATTGCTTATTTCATTTCAGTAGTAAAGACTATTTATATCAATATTCTAGTATAGTAGTAAATAGGATATATACTATGGATGCTCAATCTCTTAATATATTCATCTTTTATTATGGACCAAAAGTTCCTACAAACCATAGCAAATTAAAAAAGCAGTAGTTGAAGTCCTTGGGAGGAAAAGATGAGTATTGTTAAGCTCTTTGTCCAGAGAAAATTATGTTGATTTGTACTTCTCTTAAAGCTTCCACAGAACCAGAATGTGATAAAAGCTGACCATGATTTGAAAAATATTAATAAAGAACTACTGGAAGGAACTTTTTCCCCCTCCTATCCTTTCTATCTCTCTTTCAAAATCATCTTATTAAAAAAAAAAAAAAGCTTAGTTTTATTGAAGGCAGGCAATCACAACGCAATAAAAAATGAAAAAAATGTGACATCTTTTTAAAATTTTTATTTATTTCTTTGTTTATTTCTCAGAGAGAGAGAGAGCACAAGCAGGGGGAGGGGCAGAGGGAGAAACAGACTCCCAACTGAGCCAGGAGCCTGACGTGGGACTTGATCCCAGCACCCCAGGATCATGACCTGAGCCGAAGGCAGACGTTTAACCGACTGAGACACCCAGGTACCCAACATGAGACGTTTAAACAAATCAGGTAAAATGGGGTAGCCATATCCACAAGGATGGTTGGCATTGGTTAATATGGGCTTGTGGAACCCTGTATTGTGGTCAGAACAATTTTTTTTTCTTTTTTTAAAAGATTTTACTTATTTGACAGAGAGAGAGAGAGAGCACAAGTGTGGTCAGAACTATTTAAAAAGCTACCTATCAAGTTGGTCACACCAAATGAAAAGATCTCTAGGACTGGGTAGTAACTTAAGAAGCATAAGCAAAATTCATACTTATAAGTTTTTAAGAATATGACATTTGAGTTGGGAAGGAGTTATTATCTAAATAATAGTATATACATCTGTCGTATCCCTTTAGAATGAAACCAGAGAAATCAACATGGGAATTAAAAACCAAAACTAGGGCAACCAAAATTACTGCCATGAAACCTTAAATCTGTGATAAAATGCCCCAAATTAAATACAACTAGTCTAGTTTTCATTTTATAATTATTCTGCAGTATTATTAAAGAATTGCAAAACTAATTATGCCATCTAACTGAAATATAGGGGAGGCTTGCAGGCACCATTGAGCATAATCCAGTCCCTAGCAAGTAACCTGATGTGCTTTTTCTGCCCAATTTAACATCACCACAGGCTTTCTCACTATCCTCCTTAACAAGTTTCGGGTCACAAGCAGGCGATGAGTCCATTTATCCAGAAAATTAGTTGCAACACTGCTTGTCCCTCTTGAAACTATTGCCTCACTTTTAAAATTTCCATGAGCATGAGTAAAACCGATTCAGATCTAAATGAAATCAAATTGCCAGTAATAGAAAATGAAGGCTAGGAATACTTTTCTTGTATCATGGTATTTTAAATTGATGTACTCTTTCTGATATTTTGGGTGGTTTTTTGTTTTTCTTTTTTTTTGTGTGTGAAATGTGTTACATTTAATAGGCAATTTTTAAAGTACTTAAAAATATTTAAACAAAAAGAAATATTTTATAAAACTATATGTAATGTAATTAAGAATGGCAATAAAACCAAGCAGAGAGTAAATAAATAATTTAAAAAATCATTAAAGGAAAGAATATCCCAGTCTAGCTTCCACTCTGGAAATCCCCGGATTTCCCTGCCAACATTTGACAATTTTTAGATTACAAGAACAGGTGAACACATACTTATGAAGTGTAAGATAACAGTATCAGGGTCAATAATATCTGCACTCTGAGTTTCTCTGAATATCTTGGAGATTATCAATCTATTTTGATATGTAAGTGTGGAAAGGATATACACTGAGTTTTATTGGCACAGTATTTTAGTGTCTTGTACAAGGGCTAATGCATGGTCAGGGATAAAACATGTAAACAATCAGGGATAAGATTAGCCAAATTATTTTCATATTTAACAATTTTACATATAAGTGTTCAGAACAGTCAATGAAGGGCTTCCTACTCCATTCTAGCTTTTTCTGCTAGATTATTTAATAATTAATTTCAATTCTGTATCCAAGCCTTTTTTTTTTTGAGTTACCACTGATACACTGAATAGAAAGGCTATGTAACATTTATGGGGAAAAGATAACTTATTAGAAGTTAAAATCATATTTGTTTTGTACATATAATTTAACACTTAGAAGTCATTTGTGTTTCTTAAGTGTCTTGCCAAAGCATTCATTCAATGTGAATGCAAAGACTATTAACATGCTGCCCTTAATGTTTGAATTCGTGGAGTTTAATAACTTATCATTTGGCAGTGACTGTTTTGCTGTTTTCCTTTTACATGTAGCCAAGCTAAATGTTTTCTCTAGTACACAAAACTACTGAAAAAGTAAAGTAAACTTTTGAGTCAAGATCCTCCAAACATATACAGCCCAGTGCAAAACTTTATTAGCTTATAAAATATATGTTGTTTATTCATGCAAATTAAATGACAAACTTCTTTATATTCTCAAATATCCACCAATGCTATTTTTAAGGATAGATGAAAATAATTACTGAGCAAAATATTACAATGACCCAAAAAAGAAATGCTATAAATGAAAATTTATAACCAACAATGATCTAAGAAATATACTTATAGGAATGTCAGATTGGTCAAAAACATGGGGTAATGAAAAGGATCTTTAATTTTCATTCTACTAGCTTATTGTAAGAATGTTCTTTCTTTTTTGGGGGGAACTACTGTTAATAAATCTGTAAAATTTGATGAATCATAAATAGGTCTATCTAATTGAAACACAAAATTAACAAAATGACTGTAATACATAATGATAGTACCTGCTTGGTGGAAAGCTCCATTGCTGAGATAGTAGTTGGCTCCTAAAGAGGAAAAAGAAAATGTGAACGTTTGGTCAATTAGAAAAGTCAGTCATTAATAATAATTAATTAACATAGAACACCAACATAAGCTTTCAGAGAGTTACTTTAGTGCCTACAAGAAGCAATATAATTCGGAAATAAGATATATGAAGAAGGCTGCATACATGAGTATTAAATATGTGGAACAGACAATAGAGGATACTAATGTCTTCCATTCAAAGACATACATACTTGTAGTTGATCAAGTTGGGTTATTACTCATTGCAGTAAGGGAGACCATGGGACTGCCCAGCGAAAGAGTCTTGGAAAGAACACACAGGTTTTGGGCCTGTGTTACTTGATTTGAGGGAGGGTTCAAGGAAGTGGTGTTTGCTCTGCATGGGATGTCAAAGAAAGCAGAGGTAATTCTATGATTAGGTCTCTTCATACATCTTATTTACAAGGAGGGAAGAGCAGAATGAGGCTAAAGCAATATTTGGTAAAGAAGTAGCCATGACTCATATAGGCAGGATAGGGGGATATTTGGTCATTTTTTGGTGGTTTGGACAATGTTTATGGTCTTGTCTGTCTTCAGGCAGGATTACAGAATGGTCTTGCTTTTTTCTTGATTCCTCATGGTCACAGAGTAGCCTTGTCTGATGCTGGCGTTCTGTGAGAACTTGTACGCTCAAATGGAGAACACTGGCCTGTGAATGCCAGGCCAGCTCCTAATAACACCAATGACAAGCTGTTAATATTAGGCTAGTTTCCAGCTGTCAAGGACTGTGAGAGCTCAGGGTAGGATGAGATTACTTTATTATTATCAAAATGACTGTTTAATGTGCAAAGGCCTACACTACACATTTTTGCCAGAGTACATGATCTCCTCAATTTCTATCAACTGGCTATCTAGAGATAATAACTAGGGAAGTAATAATCACCAATATATTTTGATGAGTGTTCTGCTGAAGCCTATCATGAGCACATATAGTTTGAATAAATAAATATCATTCTTTGATTAACTTAGACCACCAAAATGCTATTCACCTGAACACATTACCTTATATTCTCTCAGATCTACTTTCATTGTATCCTCCATCAGTGACATACTAAATACTAAGAAGGAGACTGCTTGAGGGCTTCAGAGGTGGCTGATGAGAAAGAGGCTTAGGTGGGAAGAATAATCTTAAAAGGCCTCACTGTGTAGGTGACTACAGCTGAACCCTGAAAAAAGTGTGGATTCTGAAGCCAAACTGCATAGATTCAAATGCGAACCTGGCGACAAGTGTGATAGTAGGTGAGGCATGTAACCTCTCTGTAATTCACTTTTCTTATCTGAAAAAGGAGTATTGATGGTATCTTCCCTGTAGGATTGATGAAAAGATTAAATGAGTTCATAAACGCAAAGTACTTTACAAATGTGCTTGGCACATAGTGTTCATTCAAATCCCTCTGTCTCTCTTTCACACACATACAAACCCCCATATCTTTTACTTGCTTTCTTTCTAGTGCTTATCACTATCTGGAAATACACACATACATATTGCATTAATGGATATATAATAACATATATATGATATAAATATAACATTTATCTTGTGTCTTACGAGTTTCCTCTTTTACCCCAAAGTAGTGTCTGAAGTAAGCTGTTATCTGCAGGTAGGGAGCAGGAAAAAGGAATGAAGGACAGGAAGGAGAAAAAGTCAAAAAAAGATGTGTTATGGAAGTCACCACTGAGAGAAAATCTGAAGAGAGTAGACAGTGACTGTCAAAATTGTCCACTGAGGTTTGTAGCAAGAAAAGTATTTATTCATTCCATTACTCATCGGATGCCCGCAGGAGTGTTAAATCTCCCACACCTCCAGCTGGGACTCCTGTCCTTTTGCCTGCTGTCAGAGAAGTCCTGGGGTACACAGTGAGGCTGTGCTAGATGGAGGTAAGGCTGACAGGATATAAGGAGAGGCAGCAGAGGCATCTCATATTTTTTCTTTCCTGTTTGTCCCTATAAGTCACCCCCCCCCCCCCGCCACACACACACACACCACACACACACACACACACACACACACACACACACACACACACACACATTCTCTCTCTAATTTAGGAAAGGGATGTTTGGCTGTTTCAGTCACTACTATATTCCTAGCACCTGGGATTGTTTCTGGTATTTATAAATTCTCAAAAAATCTATTCAATAAGTGAATGAAAGGTAAATGAATGAATGTTCTGCCAATTTTTCCTTTCCTCTCTTATCTCTTCCACTTTCCCCACTGCATTCTGTTCCTTCCACTTAATTTGTCTGAGATAAAGGCAGCCATTTTTTAAAAAGATCTTTCCTTTATCTTTTCAGTTCAGCTGAAATTCCTTTGAGAATAATCTAAGGATTCTATACACACTGTCTTTACTTGTTCATGTCCCATTCAGTGCCATTCATTCCTCAGCCCACTGAAGCTAGCCCCTCCCCTAGAGAGAGAGGTGGCCTACGAATCTCAGAAGCAGAAATCACTAATGAACAATAATGGTGCATGAACACTTTTAGTCTATATTTATTATTACTGGACTTCTGTGTTTTATATGCCATGACTGACTACTCATTTTTTTTGACTGCTTCCTCTATTAAATTTCATTATGCCTCAGAATTCTGTTTTTTTTTTTTAAAGATTTTATTTATTTATTTGTCAGAGGCACGCGCACAAGCAGGGGGAGGGGCAAGAGGCAGAGGGAGAAGCAGGCTCCCCGCTGAGCAGGGAGCCTGATGCAGGACTCAATCCCAGGACCCTGAGATCATGACCTGGGCTGAAGGCAGACGCTTAATCGAGAGAGCCACCCAGGTGCCCCTGATTTCAACATTCTTAAATTAAGATCCTAGAATTTCTTAGTTAAAAGAAAATTATTTATTTTTTGAGCCAGGAAATTAGTAACAGTTTAGAACAGGATGTGCTATTTGCTGCCTGCCGTTGAATTTTAATAGACAATATATTAAGATGACATCAATTTAAATAAGCTATATTTCTTTCTGAGAAATAGCTGGTGGTGAATATGACTTCCATTTAAAACAGATGTAGCTTCATAAGCATTTTTTCATGAAACTGGTTTCAATTGCAAAGTTAATTGGTGTTCAAGTAAAAATGAAATTAAAAACTTAGCATCTTTTCAAGATTTTCTATGACTCTAATTTACCATTTTTTTTTCAGATATTTTAATCCAGTCCTTATTAAACTTTCGTGCTTGCAGAGCTTTTCAACCTGCTGATCCCAGGAGAATCTGACATAACTCCCTGGATGCTAAAGCACACGGATGCTCCTTTAGAATGAGTTAATAGACTAGGTTTTGGAAAGCATCAATTATGTTTTACATTTGAATGAAAATTAAACTCTTTCATTTGTTAGCTCAGCTGTTCACGGATAATTGCATAAATTGAGTTTAAAATGCATGCGTTATCAATGTAACTGCCTTGCAATCCTTTGCAGTCAATAGGACTATAAATAAAATCCATTGTACTATATGCACGGCAACTTGATATAACACTCCACTGTCTCAAAAGTAAAATCTTCCTTGGACTGGAAAGAAGATCCCACAGGAAGGTAATAATACCTTACTACTATATTAACTTACTAGTAAAATTAATTTGTAAAAAACTTTAAAAATTTAAGAAATCAAAAAACTGAGGCTCAACTGACTTTAATCAAGTTGTTCAGAATGACTAGTAAATATTATCCAAATACAGATTAATGATTACAAGTAATACATGGAATTAGGTTTGTGTCTTGGTATTTCAATATCATTTCAATACCATTTTGAATATGTAATGGCAATTTAAAATCATTTCCTATACCAATGCCAATTTTATATCACATTTTATTACCTATTAAAATTTTATTTTAAAATGGAAATTTTTGTTACTGAGGAATATTTTTCTTTCTATATTCTGATTGGGATTTGATTTCACCCAGAATAAAAAAGTCTCTTGAATGTAACTGAAACCACTGGAATGTTCTGTGATTAGCCAGGGTGTTTTCCTAAAACCAACCTCAAGATGGCAATGGACATGTACTGGCTTTAATTCAAGCTTTTATACGAAGTTTGGTTATTCAGCCTAGCAAGGACATGTAATGAACATGGTCCCCTGGAGATGATATTTTGGTAAAATTAACTTGTTGGTTGACCATTAAGCTCCAAGAGTATCAGATACTACTATGACTCCAAATCTGTTTCTTGTCTATTTATTTTGTCAAAATACTGTTATACTCAGGTTAACACTTTTTAATTTTATTTTATGTTAAATGGAATGACATGCAAGGTTCAAATAGAAATACAGAAACTGTAACATTTCTCTGCTTGTTTCACTGTATATAGCAACTGCTTTAATGTGTTGTTTTTTTTCCCTTCCACTAC
>CM052887.1:22997965-23068169 GCA_028534135.1 Potos flavus
TTTTTTTTTTTTTAAGCTTTTATTTATTTGACAGAGAGAGAGACAGTGAGAAAGGGAATACAAGCAGGGGTAATGGGAGAGGGAGAAGCAGGCTTCCCGCGGAGCAGGAAGCCAGATGCGGGGCTCGATCCCAGGACCCTGGGATCATGACCTGAGCTGAAGGCAGGCGCTTAACCACTGAGCCACCCAGGCGCCCCTGTCCTGGATGTTTTATGTGTCTAATTTTTCTAGCTTCCTTGTGAAGTAGGTATTACACTTGCTGTTTCACTGATAGGGAAGCTCAAAGAGACCATATAAGTGTTCCAAAAAGAAATGCTGTGTAGATGTGCGTGAAGAGCCTAAACTCTTTCCACCAGAACAATGTTAAGTTGTTATTACAAAATACCTATGTCTTGATTGACCAGTTATCTGTTTCAGTGCTAATCATAATTTTAATTATATGAGTATATATTAGGAGCTTGCCATTTTCTACTTCATTTTTTCTTCAAAATATTCCTGAATAATGAGCAAGAACTGAACTTGCTTAAAAAAAATGGTCCAGAAATATGGGGCTAAGAAAAGTCTTGGAAGTCTTTGTTTCCAATTAAAATATTTAATCAACTGAAAAATTTAATCCAGGATCTTTGTTTTACAGATAAAGTATGTGGGACACCTGGGGACAAAAATGAGATAATTCTGAGTTGTGAGATTAGATCCAATGTTTTCTCATTTTCTGCCTATTCTTCTAATTCCAGTTTATTCTACTGTTATAAACGCCTCATATGTTTGCACTATTCTTTTAATAAAAATTGAAGTAACACCTTTTATGGGCATTATTTCCCTGTCATATCTCATACATAATTTATATCAAGGTGTGTTTCAGTTGAAACTCTTCCTGTTAGCTAGCTATCTAAAAGAAACAACAGACATTGTAGTATATGTGTTATTACTTTGGTTCTCCTCTCTCACTTCAACCCACATCCTGCTGCCTCTACCCCCAATACTATACGAATTTACTTGAACAAAGGAACAAATATCCATATATTTCTTATGTGTGTAGACTTTCTAGGAACCCATAACATATTTGGCATCAGTGATATAAAAACTTTTTTTTTTGCTCAAATTTATTTTGCTAACAAGTGGTTTAATATGATAAAACAACTCATGAATAAGCCAAAAAGTGACTGAAATGTCTTCCTTTCCTTGTCATTCTGAATGATAGTTTTCCTTTAATACATTCATGGAAGTTACCTCTCATTCCAGTTTTATCATAATGCATGTAAGAGGAGATTTGAGGGTGGGGAGTAACATGAGTTTATTCACTGAGGTAACCTATATAAATAATATAAAATGTAAATCATATATTTTATTATTGAGAAAACAAAATATGAGCCAAGAATATATTTCTTTACATTTTTAGATTTAGCTAGCATTGAAAGTTTCAAGGTTTATTTTGACTAGTGTCTGGCTTTCTAATTGACAAGCTAATTAGAAGGGTATGCTTAGACTCCTTGTCCATACCAAGTTCAGTGTGCAGCTGTCCTGGGGGAAAGACATACAAGTGAACTTGTTGACACTTGAAATTAAGCAGCACTCACCCGAAAAACTGTCATTTCTTCCAGCAGAACTTCTTCTAAATCATGCCAAGTCTCCTTAGGAATTGAAACTACTTTAAGAACGGTCCCAACATCTTTGAAAGAAAGTAGAGGGGGAGAACACAATTTAAACAGATCTGAACAAAGGATAGCATTAATAAATGGAATCAGTATTTGACCAGAAAGAACATTCGACCCCAGTCTTCCTTTTATTTTTTTGTTATAGCAGTAGTAAAATATATATTCAAATGCATTTCATGCAACTAGATGAACTACGAACATAGCTGTGGAATAAAAAAAATTAAATTTTTAGAAATATATGAAACTTGGAAGATGGCTTTATCCTGAACTTGCAAAATTAAAAAAATATATATAATAATCACTAGGTTGAATTGTGTTTAAAAAAATTTTAATCTCCATTGTCAGGTATCTCAGAAAAAACAAAACAAAACAAAATATCAATTTGATATGACGGGTTTTTCCACTTTTGTTGTGAAATCAGGGACTCCTTGTGAAGACTTAGTGCAGTCACAAAATGCAAGGAATGTTGTCAAGCAACAGTAGCTGGAGCTTCTGAGCCTTGTTGCTCATCCTCCTGCCACCTGGAAGCCCTTACTTATAGGCCCCTAAAGACAGCTCAATGACCATTAAGTGATGAATGACAATAACTTGATTTCCCAAAATAAACACCTTGGATTACTTGTTCCAGTGGTTTTTCAATAATGGGTAAGCAGGTTTGGTTAACAAATTGGTTTGATTAATGTCTTAAATAATCAATTTTAGAGTACTAAAGAAATGTAAAATTCAGGAGCATAAATCATAAACTGGAAATACTGTATGGAGATTTAAAGCACTGTTTACCCTAATTCTCACTGTGAAAAGAGATAAAATGTTTTCATGAAAAGAGCTGCTGCTTTTATTCTAAGTTGTGTTAAGGGGATATACTATTTTTCCAGTATTTACAGGCATGTTCCTATTCCTTGATAGAATGAAGAACAGGATCTTATTAAAATTAAAAAAAGAAAAAAAAAGGACCCTTAACATTTCAACATTCCAGTTCTGGTCAGCTGATCAATTATTTTTAGCTTCAACTGGCTCATTTTAGTCCAGTTCAACTGACTCATTATTTGAAAAGAGAATCATACATCAGAAAAATAATGTATTCATTGAATAACCATTGATAACCATTTTCAGGGCAACAATATGATGTGTTTTGTGAGATCAAGATAAGTTCCCAGTGAAAAAAAGAAAGAAAATTTGCTAGTGTGTCCTTTTGTAAAGTGAAAAAAAAAAATGCTCTCTGTTAAGAGGTTACTTCTCAGTTTATACGACTTTAGACTACTCATGACACCAAAGATTAAAGGTAAATTAGGTTAATCTACTCAGTGCCTCTGATGGGTTTCCAGTATCCAAACATAACTTTATCTGTGTTCCAGATCTAGTTTTACTGAGTGGTATTTCAAACAATTTCACACAAATTGAATCAGATTACTTAACTAGGATCAATATACTATGATGTGCAATTCAGTTAAAAGATAAAATTACTGTAATCAATTTACTTTGCTGACAGATGACCCTGGTCTGTACTGACCGATAGCCATCCACATCTTCAGACATTTAACTATGTCTCATGAAACTGGTTCCTTTAAAGATAGCTTGTGTCCAAGAGGAATTAAAAACTCATGACTGAATTTCTTCGGTCAAATAGCCGGAAGCAAGCCTTTGTTGCACAGACAGTGAGTGAGGGACTTCTCAACATGTTTGGGCCAGAGGTGAAAAAAAAATGTAAGTGTGACATTACTGAATAAACTTAATTACTCTATAGATAGATCTAATTATATTTTGACATTAATTGAATACAAATCCTATCATCTTATAATTTCTAAAGATTTATATAACCAGCAGTTGATACTTAACGATTCATTAATTTTTATCAAACTGAGTCTCAATGGGACTCTTTCATTTGATAAATTTTCTCACTCATAAAAGTAGACTGCACCATGTTGCTCAGAATCTGACACGGTTACATCTGATAACAAGTATTTGACAATTTCGTTATAAAACTTTAAACCTTTAAAGCACTTACCACACAATGACCATTCCCCTGTAGTTAATTCAGTTTTTTTCTGTTTCTCACCAAGGGAAAATGCACGCTATTATACAAGGTTTCAGCGGAGCAGTCACTCTGCTTCTCATTGATTTATGTCAGTTAACAATGCTAATGGAGACTAGGAATTTATTGCCTTGGAATCTGACCCTAACTAGCAAGTTTCAGTTTTGGAACTGGTACTTTCAAAATAGTATTAATGAAGACAGTAGGGGGAAAATATAATAGCAATGGGGTTCCTTCTGAAAATAGACCTGTAAAAAGTTTGTTGGTAATCATGGAGTTAGTACAACTGCGCTGTTAAATTTCTACAGAAATGGAACTCAAATGTATCTGATGATTCTTTAGGTCCATTTTGTTGTTCCTCTGATGAAGTTTTGTTGTCTCTCATTGTATGGCAAAAACACTAGCCAATATTTATTTGCCAGAAGATTTGCACCTGTCATAATTTTTTAAGTTCAGATAATTTGCATCAATGTAGTCCAGAAACATTATTGAATGTCTTGGGAATATTGCCATGGCTTGAGCAATACATTTTGGTTCTAAAAACCCAATGACTAGAAAAGAGTTAGGATTCAATCATAGACATTGACTGTTTACCTAATCATTAGCTGTACCTGACTTCATTTATCAACTTTTGATTGAAAAGGAGATTTGGCTTAAATCAATATACATCAGCTTGTTACTTTTTTAGAAACACACTGTCATGGTAGATGTTCAGGTTTTTTAGTCGTTTATTAGAGGTTAACTCTATCTTGACAGTGACTATAAAAACTTCCTTCAGTTCTTAGCACACTCAGTTAAACAATGTTCTGGCAGGAAATTTAGAACTAAAATTAAAACATTTACCTGTTCCGATAAACATAACATCATATTGGCCATCTTCTGCATCCACTCGATCAACTACGATTTGTGTAAATTGATAATTTACATCTGTTTTGATCATTATCGGGCGGTTATTAATAGGAAACACTGGATTGTACATAGCTGGATGACTTCTTGCAAATGTTATAACATCATCAGGAAGGTCTTTTGTAGAGTCAAATCCACCAAATGTTTTGCTAGGACACTATTAAGAGAACGAGAATATCTTTTGATTAAAATACAGTAAATGAAATGATAAATTATACAATAATTTATAACCTCAGTGATCATAAACTAAATCTAAACCTGTCATTATTTCTTTAAAATTAAGTAACTGATAAACTAAAACATAATGTTACTAATATTAGTAGATGTATTATATAGCATACATTTCCTAAAATCTCTTAAGTTTCAATGGGATTTAGTTATGTCACCATTTCTTACCAAAAACTACAAACACATCTGATGAATTCAGTGTACAGAAGTCTGATGCCTCTGTTAGTGGCAACACAATATATTTTACCAATATAGTAAAGTATTTGAAATAAGAAATGGAATATGTGACAACTAAGTCCAATTAATAATTTGGTTAGAGAACCTCAGAATAATTTTCTTGGATACATTTTTTTTCCCTGTGGCATCACGCTAAAATACAAATTAAAGGACAGTATACACTATTCTTTATTGCTTTGTTTCTAACATAACCCTGAAAAAGCACCACAAAAAGTACCAACAGTACTATCTCATTAATAATTAATTTTAAGGATAAGGAAATGTGTTATTCATACTGTTTAACAATCTGCATGGCCCTGCGACTGGCTAATCAGAGTGGACCAGGCTGAAGAGATGACGGCTACAGAGAAGCAGAAAGGATGCCCTGTGCTACACAGGCATAACATCGCCTCTGGATATAAACACTCCCCATAAGGCAATAAAACAAAAATGAGAAAATTCAGATTTCAATGCGTCTCTTTTCACTGCATTTAATTATGTGGTACAAGCATTCAATGCACAATATCCACAACCTCTGGCATTTTGTCTTATACCTAACGTAACTTTTTGCTATTTAATGTAAGAGCTTAGGAAATGAACTGTAATTAAGAGAAGTTCTTGATCTTATAAGAGACTTATTAGAAGAAGAAACCAATCGTCTTTGCTATTACCTTGATACAGGTCATTAATAACTCATTAGAAATGAAATAAATAAACTTGTTTCAAAATGGGAAGAGTATCTATCTCTGAATATGTAGGTATGTTGTATAGAGACACACAATAATAATGCACTAATACAACAGTTAAAGGACTTATGGAATTTTTAAGTAAATTATAAAATTACTTATTTAATTTAATATGTTTCACTGAGTATGTTTTTCTCCACTAGTGTTGACAAAATGACTATTCTCAGATGCCACTTTTTTTGAATTAATGAACTCGTTCAAGTGAATTTTATTCATGGAGTTAGGTGTTTTGTCCTTCTGGCGGCCCTTCCCTAATTCTTAGATTAGACATTACTCTCTGCTTCTGTCTTTAACAGTTGGTGCATACTGCTGACTTAATTCCCCATGTTTTAATAACTCTCTATAAGGAATGAGTGAGAACACAGGCTCTAGAACCAAACTGCCTGAACTGAATCCTGGTTCCTCTCCTTGCCTGAGAGTCCCCATCTGTGAAAAGGAAACAATAGCAATAGTTGGGCTACTGAATACAATATATATAAACACAAATCTCTTTGAATAGGGCCTGACACACAATAATTTCTAATGTCTATCATTAACAGCAAATACACTGTATATGTATTCAGATCAAAAACTTTGTATCTCTAATAGCAGTACAATATCCAGCACAGTGAAGAAATCCCACCAAGTTTGAAGTGAAATTAGAAAGAGTCAGTTTATACTGAAAACACAGTCGCATAAATGAGCCATAGAGATATAAACAGCCATAGGGATATAAAATTCATCACCAACAAAGTAAAAGCAGTTTGCCACTAACAAATGGAGGAAGTATCTTGTGCTTTTTATAAAACCCATTTGATTTCATATAATCAATATTCATCTTAATTGTTCATTCTTCTGAAAGCCTCTGTAGGTTTTTTTTATCTACAAGAACCATCAGTTAGAAGTAGTATCTATGAAATGCAAAATTTTCGATTTGTTCATAAAGAAGCTTATAAATAGAGAAAACAAGACTAAAAGGCTCACATTTAATAAAATATATAAAACATAAATTACTTGAATTTAACAGAACAAAACTGAAGTAAAATTAAAGTCATGGCTAAAGTTCAAATAGAAGTTTTTTCATCACATGAAGTTATTTCCTTAGAGATTCTTAGGATTAGAAATGTTGCACTTAAGCAAATGCTCAGTCCAGGTATACCATGGCCTCTGCCATCATCGATAACGTCACTCATTTTCTACCATATTGAAGTCTTTGTTTTTTTTTTCTTCTTTTTTTTCCTCCCTACTTTAAATTGCAGATTCAAAGCTGGTTTTATTTTGAGTTCTCTCCATTTTTTTTTTTTTTTTTTTTTTTTTAAAGCCTGAATGTGCCCCAGGGTTGCTGGAGGGAAAAAGGAGAGAGGTCAGCAAGAGGAGACACTGTCTATTAAAATATGTAGGCCCTGCTCTGTCTATGAGATTTTCCCGAATGTCTTCTTTACCTGCTTGAGGGATGTGTCCCATTCCTATGGGAAAATAATACCGATTTAAAACTTTTCTTCCTCCTATTTAATGGGCAATCCTTGAAGCCTTCATTATAACTAGGAAGAACAAGTTCAGATTATCCTACTTGTTGCCACTCTCCATGAAGGCCATTTTCAGAAAAGAAAATATATAAGGCTACCCATTCAGTTTCTACTTCTCAAAAATTATGGTTATTAATAACTGGTAAGCACTGAACTTAACCACTGATGTCTGTAAAAAACATGATTTTAAATGTACAATTCCACAATATCATAAAAAATTCTTGATTTGTCATTGTTTATACTCTTGGCACCCTTGTTTTACATTATCTATAGTTAACACCTGTTTTCAGCTGCTTTTTTTAACCTTCAGCAGAAATTTATTCCTTTGGTATTTTAAACACCTAGGCCATAAATGAATTAAAAACAAACAAAAAGGTGGGGGGGGGGCACCTGGCTGGCTCATTTGGAGGAGCATGCAACTCTTAATCTCAGGGTTGTGAGTTCAAGACCCACACTGGGTATAGAGATAACTAAAAACAAACAAACAAACAAACAAACAAATAAATAAAACACCTAGGCCACTTACAGTTCCTGGTCGTGGGTAGGGGACTCTTCCTTGATAAGGCACCCACTGATAGTTGGGACCATCCCTGTGAGCATATGGACCAAGGAACACCCTTCTCACATCACTCATGCTATACATACACACAGCTGACCCCTTGAAGATGTTACTAAAAAAGGGAGACAGAAAAAATAACAACAGATTTTCATCCTTGTACAGTGCCAAGACAACTGTTTTTAAGTTGTTCTAAGTTCTTAATTAAGTATCAGGCATCAATGATCAAAACTTGAATATAAATTCAATCTCAAATAATATTTGGGATCTTTTGCAGTCATGTGTATATATTTTAACAATACACAAGAGAACAAATTATGATTGCTCAAAAATAGAAGGTATAGATGAAACCATCATTAGTACTCACAGTACGTATATTTATCTCATGTATAGACGATATATGATTTGAAGATACACACTCATATATGTGTATGGGGAAAACCCATATACGTGATCTTCTAGAAAGTAATATTTAATTTTGGTATCAAATAGAAATAAAAATATAAACTTTGTAATATGTTAAGCCTCAAGCATGATTACTAAAACCAGAGAACTTTTAAGCAAGCAAGAATGTTTAAGAAGTCATTTTATAAGCTGAAACTGGTACAGAAAATAAATAGTTAATGTCAAATGATGTGTAACATGATATTATTTTTAACTCCCAAATCACCAAAAGCATTATAGCCAGTAACAGAGTCTGATTTGTGTGAAGGCATTTAAAACAATCTCTTCCTAACTCAGAAAATTGTTTTAAGTTAGTAGCTGTTACATCCTACTCAAAGTGGAGTATTATAGCAATTATCCCCATCATTTTGCGTGACAAAAATCAGGGACCTGAAACAAACTGGAAGTTTGCCATGAGCTGCCACAATTTTCCATTTTGTTGTACTTATATAAATACAGGTTGAGAGATGTACTTATACAAAGATATAAAACAGTTGTGCACATTTAAAATATGGAATGCTTATCTTTTAACCAATCTTTCATTATAGAAAATTACATATAAATCATACCAAATGAAAAACACGTGTTTATAAGGATTTATTACTGGAAACTGTTCCATATAGACAGCATTTGGTAGAGTGCAAGCTGCATGAGGGAAGAAAGATGACTGGTTGGTTTTCTTGAACATCAATTACACATTGCATGGTACCTAACGCATAATAAATCTCAATAAATATTTACAGTATTTAATGATGATATTTTCCTAATGGAAGAGCAAATAGTTAGGCCCCATGCTATTCCTACAGATTCAGAAACTCTGGGGGCAGGGCCTAGCATGTTCCCTGGGCAACTCTGATGGATGCTCAGACAGATGTCTGAGAATCACTGTACTAAGTAATGAGGAAGCAGAAGAAATGGATTAATGTCTGTTTAATTTTAACAACTCCAAGTAATATAAATTTTATACTGAATGTGTTAGTGAGGAGTTAATTGCTGCTTGATTGGCAGCAAGAGCATTGGGAAGATGGGTAATGGAGAAAGGAGGAGGGTGAGGAGAAAGGGAAGGAGGAGAGAAGGAGTGGAGAAGGAGAGTGAGGGAGGAAGATGGGGAAGAGAAAGGAGAGGAGGGGCACCTGGGTGGCTCAGTGGGTTAAAGCCTCTGCCTTCGGCTCAGGTCTTGATCCCAGGGTCCTGGGATCCAGTCCTGAATCCGGCTCTCTGCTCAGCAGGGGGCCTGCTTCCCCCTCTGCCTCTGCCTGCCTCTCTGCCTGCTTGTGATCTCTCTCTCTCTCTGTCAAATAAATAAATAAAATCTTAAAAAAAAAAGAGAGAGAGAGAGAAAGGAGAGGAGAGGAAGAAGTGTTTCACCTGCAGTTCATAGCACTACTAACTCTGATCAAAACTCAGATTTCTGCTTTTCAGAATAGTCTACATTTCACTCAGATGTTAAAGGCAAAGCTATACATAGGACATGACACATTTTCATCCTATTTATAGTGATGATATTCTTTGCTAAGTTTTTTTTTAAACGACTATTTAGGTCCTAACTTATTTTAACCATCCAGGAATCTACAACAGCTCAGAGGTTAAGCCAACACTGTTCTTTCAAAAATAAATTTTTAAAAATTATGGATACTTGCAAAGCACCTATAGGACATGATCTTTCTATGCTAATGAGATAGTAAAATATTGTTTACCTGGAAGTTGTAAACACTCCATATACAATTGGATTCTTAGGATCTTTAGAATTCATTAGGAATACATCCTCTGTTTGAAAACAAAATTAGGAAAAGTTGCATTTTGAGGCTTATGACAAAGTCTGAACAGATAGTCTCTATACAACATCATCAGCAACTTACGTAATTCATCAAAATGAGTGTCAATGCCATTCGGACCCGGCACTGAGCAAATCAGACGAGCTTTGAGGAATGTTGTCCACTTATTCACCAGACTTCTGTGCCCCCCGAAGTCATTCTGAAAGGAGAGAACACTGGTTTTAGGAAATGTGCATGTGAATGATAATTTCAAATATTTTTCTTATCTTCATATCTTGAGACAGATACAGAACTTCCTCATTTCTCAAAATAAAAGTAATTCTATTATAGATCCAAGTAAATATGTTTTCTTATTATATTGTTGGTCAAAGCTATTCACTCAAACTTTATTCAAGGAATGACTTATAATGTACAATGAACATAATGGCACAACACACTTAATGAGTATTTACTGAATGGGAGAATAAATGCATACCTTACAACTCACACTGAAAATAGATCCCAAACAAAAGCATATCAGCATCGAATATTTTATAAGTTAAACAGTTGAAACAATTTTGACTTTATGAACAGCACACTGAAAAAGTATTTGCATAAACCTTAATAAAGGAAATTCATTTACCTCCTCACTGATAATGAAACTAAATTTTTACTTAATGTAGCAATAAATTCTATTATGATAGTATGTATTTACTGGTAACAAAGTCTTTTAAAATAATATTTATGTGCATATGTTTGAAGGAACTGAGTGTTCCTTCAAAAACATAACAATGATTTATATTTTGTTTATAGAATTCTATATACTATAAAGATTTTTTTTAACTCTTGTTAAGTAGTGCTTTTAAATATGATTTATACTTTTTGGAGAAGATTCTCATATATTTCACATATTTTTGTATGTTTCCAGACTGTTAAAACTTTAAATGTTCCAGTAACTTAATATACTAGAGATAATTAGATCATGACTAGGGAAGGAAAGATGTTAACCAACCCCTGCAATGGAGATTTTCAAAAATTTCCTATTTTCTTAAAAAAAGAAAATTCCATTGAAGACATTACTGGATCTGCCTTTGTGATTTTCTTGAGATGACAGGTGCTTGAATATATAACAGCAGTTGGCTTTATTCATACTGTGTATATATCCTGCAGTATACAGTGTACTGGGAAAGAATGGTACTGTTACCATATCTTCACACTGATACTAATTAATCCATAAACATTTACTGAGCAATTTTTATTCTATATATCTAACATTATAATGTAATATCATACCCAATTTTGTGTCACACAGTAAATAAATTACCTCAGTTCAGAACTTCACAATTACATCTGTGTGTTCACATCTATGTACATAGGATGCTATAATCAACTTATAAAATTAATCTTTAATGCTTTTCTCTCTTACATTAATGCTTTAGCTATTCCAGCAATAAATGTCTGTTCAAAAGTTACACGTTGTAGGAAACTATGCTTCATCTGAGAATACAAAAAAGTATTTTCTCCTATGTAACATGAAAAAAATTGTGTTTCTTTAAAATTTCAAAGCTTATTTAATGTACATATGAAATAATGTGTCACAGCCTCTACCTACATGTTTGCCTGTGAAGAGTCACTCATGAGTAACTATATTTTCAATCATTCTTTACCATTTAAATATTTATAGTGATCAGTCAAGATTTTGAGCCATATTTTTCATTGTACTTGTACATACATGGATGTATGTAAAACCACGTAAATAAAACCATGATTGGACAGTGAAACCCTCCTTGATTGCTTTCTTTCTTTACCTCACCTTGCATATCTGACCTATTCTAGCATGAGTGGCTTTTCCAGTGTGTTCTCCATCTATCGCGTTTTCACGGAAGAAAAAATATACTTTGTCATCTTCAGGGTTGTCACTTTCTGGGATGAGGTGGGCACTAATGAACCTTGGATCTGAGAGACAAATTACAGCATATACATTAATTCACAGTTAGATAAATAATACCACTCATTACAGTCCATTGTCACTTTCTCTTCACTTCCTTTTAACATATTTCAAGAACTAATCTTTCCTTAGGTTCACAGTTTTCAGTTCATGTGAACTGTTCTTTATGTATTTTAAAGTATGTTACAAATCACCTCATGTTGCAGAAAAAAAAATTCTTTAATTCTTTTTTGGAAAGTTAGGAGTGGTGCAGAAATCCTTAGTGAGACCACGCAGTGCAAAGGCATTTCTGAATATTAAAATATTTTGCAAACTGTGCTATCAAATACTGCTTATTGCCAACATCACCATTATTCTTCCTTCTAAGCATAAAATAGTTTAAATCAAAGTACAAATTGGTCTGCTCTAGTTTCCAGCAAAGACTGGATGGGAGGGAAGAGAGATCCACATAAAACAATAATGAGGGCGCCTCAGTGGCTCAGTGGGTTAAAGCCTCTGCCTTCAGCTCAGGTCATGATCTCAGGGTCCTGGGATCCAGCCCCGCATCAGGCTCTCTGCTCAGCAGGGAGCCTGCTTCCCCCTCTCTCTCTGCCTGCTTCTCTGCCTACTTGTGATCTCTCCCTCTCTGTCAAATAAATAAATAAAATCTTTAAAAACAAAACAAAACAATAATGAAAAATCAAGTCCTCTCCATTTCAGTAAATGGCAACATTATTTACTAGGCACTCAAGCCATCTTGGTATTCTGTAGCCACCCTTGCATCCTTTCCTTCTCTCACAACCCACATTCTATCCATGGGCACAACCATCACCTTTTCTTACCACATACTCTACGACCAATCTTTCCAGACCACTATGGCCAGTGATGGACTCCTAGCAGTCTCCTTGTTTCTACCTCACCAATCCTGTTCTATTACTTCACACAACAGTCACAGTGAAACTCCGATATGTCACTTCCCTTTCTAAATCCTCTTACATCTTTCCAAAATCACTCACAATAAATAGAAAATAGAAAATCTTTCCTGTGACCAGACCAGGGACTTATGATCTAGTCCCTGCTATCGCATAAGCCTTTTTTTCTATATACCCTTCCTTACCTAACTTACTCCTAGCCAGCCATACCACTTCCTTCCTGGTTTTCAAACAAGTCAAGTACTCTCAGTCCTGCCTCAGATTTTCCTCCCTGTGAAATTCTCTGCCCTCATATATTATAACTACTGGATTCCTACTTTTACTCAGGTCTTTGTTTAAATATTGCATTATCAGACAGATTTTTATTAACTATTAAAGCAATGAAATCCTTACTTTTGGTTGTTAATTTTCATGCATTTTCTTTCTAACATTATTAAACACCTGTGATTTCTTGATCTTTCTTTCTCTCTAGTCTCGTTTTTTTGTCTGTCTCTCTCCCCACCCCAATGGAATACAAATTCCAAGAGAACAAGGGCTTCGCATGTTTCGTTTGTTGCTATGATCCTAAAGGTTAAAACACAGTGGTCATTCAGAGAATATCTGTGCAAGGAGGGAAAGAGAGAAAAAATAAAACAAACAAACAAAAAATAAGACTGGCTAGATTATGCGGAAAGTTTATCAGCAATGTTCAGAGCCTCATTTAAAAAACAAAACAAAACTTTGTAAATACCCGGGTTGATGTGGTTGTGATACATACAAACATACAAAAGTATATAAAAGCTTCATTGGCTTTAAGATGTAATATACTAAGAAGCTGAGTTCATCTCATTGAACCTACTTAGGACATTGCAGGAATTTAAATTCTTACAATAACCTACCTTTACTCCCATGGTGTATTATGTTATTAAGTTAGAAATGAAATATGCACACATAGGTCAGTACCATACTTGAGATACCAGGGAAGAGGTCAGAAGCCTGAAACTAGCTTTATCCGTGTTATTTAGTCCTAATCTTTACACCTGTGTATAACCATTGGTATCATGTGTTTTATGCTTGTAACCTTTTAACATTTGCTCTGGGACCATGCACTTCAGGTTGCACGCCACGATCCTACTCAGGCAAATTATACAGACTCTGCAAGTAATGTAAAATATAGGATTTATTACGTATTCATATTCAAAGTTCACTGTGCCAGTGGCATAAGCGTGTGGAAATAATTTAAAAGTTGGACTCACTTAGCACCAGAGCTTTTAAAAGACACATAAAATAATACACTACTTTAATCTTAATAATTGTTGCAAGTTTGTTTTTCTTCATAAATTTCTACTTGTTCGTATACATAAATATGTTTGTATATATGTGTTTGTGTCTTATGAGGAATGGTGAGCAGAATAACTAATGTGACATGGTAGGAATTGGTATGTTGCAAATCAAAGAATTCATACCCTACTGATGAAATTAGAGTCCTAGAAATGCAGCATTGTGTGTTTGTGTGTGCACATATATAACAAATACCTCCATGTCAAAGAATTCAGTTCAGTGACTTGGAACTTTTGTGACATTTTGGCAAGGCTCTTACCTCTCAGATCTGAGATGACTAATTTTCCCCTTGTGTTTATTTCAAACTGAGTTATTTCAAATTGGATTCTATGCACTTTGTCATAAATAGTTCATATCAAAACAAATATTTTGAACTTAAATAGTGCATGTGAAACAACTTTGTAAAATGTTAACAATGTATTACATTATGTCATTACGATAATAGTGAAAGGAAGGCTTACTCACATGCTAAATTTGGAGATCTCATTATTTCAGCTACGGAATTAGAATAAAAAAATCATACATTCTTCTTCTTTAATACTAGAGCAATGAAGGACAAGTTCATCTAATAATACCTCCCAAATTCATGTAGCTGTTCACATAAATGCTTGAGTAACTTAAAGAATTTCAAGGAATTAAATCCAGCTGTTTTATTTGCTCGCAGATACACATAAGACACCTCATAGAAAGCAAAATGAATAATATATATCCCTTGTTCTCAGAAAGTTATAATCTAGCAAAAGTCATATTAGAAGCACAAAAATGACAAGAAAGCAAACAATATCTGACACGAACAGATATTCTCTTAGCTTGGTATATGGGCACAACAGAAGGCATTATCAAGTATCATGTTTTTCCCTCTAAAATATGTGAAGAAAATTATCATTTTACAAGTGTGGATTCTAGTGGGAAATAATTCAAGCAAGTTATCAAGCACATTCATTGTTGAAAGGGCCTGAAATCATAGTCTCTCCTTCAATATCTGATACTACAGGCATGGAGGACTTCGTAGGTGAATTAAGTTTGACAAAGCTTCAGAAACAGCCAAAACATAAATTATACATTGAAAAAAAAAAGATAAATTTATTATAATAAAAAAAAGAATATCAAAGAAAAAATATGTCAATCTAATGAAAGTTGTCTTTAAGAACTTTAGGATTTCTTCTATACTTGGGAAAAAGATTCATTCCTATTTCAAAATAAAATAGGTCTCTAGTTAATCTCTCTCAAAATTTAAAAGGATTCATTCTACTATTTCAAATTTAGAAAATCTTCTCCAGGGTCAAAAACTCTTCTCACTATACATTTTCTACCTCTTCAATTCCTCAAATTTCGCCTTCCTCTTCCTTACTACATTTTTGTCCTCTTACCCTTCCTCCTATTCTCTCCGTCTATTCCTCTCCTTCCTGGTGAATTATTATCCAATCCAAACCTTCTAATCAATCATTCTAATTGCCTTCCCTGTTATCCTCAAACCTCTTGGCCTCCTGAACCTCTACTGTACCTGCCCTACAAAATCCCAGAACTTTCCCCCTTGTGTTTCTATATCTAAGCAAGGATGATGAAAATCACATAATCATAGTAAATGGATGTGCTATTTATTAACTCAGGCTATTTATCCTAAACAAGAATCCTAGTGTTGCTAAGGAATTATTTTATTTACTTTTAGTGGCTTACTACAGATTTATTAAAAGCAACTCTTTAAAATCATTCTGATTGTCTTCAAAATCATTACTGATAGAACCAAAACCATTTAATGAGAAATCCCTCTTTTTCCTTCCTTCACCTCGATCCCCAATTTTTCTTTCCTTTCTTTCTTTGGAAAAATGATCTCTCCTCATTTCTAAGTCTAAAGCCTCTATTTGCTCTCAATCCAAAAATTGACAAAATATTGCTCCAATAACAACCTCTATTCTTATGGAATCATGCACCATCTATATTTTCATTCATCAAATCTTTCCTAGATGCTTACTCTACGCTCTGAATTATGGGACATTAGGCGATATTATGATGAAATGTTTTCTGTCCCTGAGGGAATACCAACAATTAAACAGTGACTATTAAAAGGCACAAAAGAACAAAAGTAAGAGTTTGAAAAAAATGCAGTTGGAAACAGAAAGGAAAATTAATCTTGCCTTAAAGGAATTAGGGAAAGTTTTTCTCAGAAGATATGACCTGTAACTCAAGACCTGAAGAATAACCAAGAATATCCCAGGTAGAAGGAACATGTGTAAGGTCAGAGAAACCACCATATTGTGCACACAGAGAGTAGTTAATGAAGAGACAGGTGGTCAAAGATGATGACAGAAAGTTAAGCAGAGGTCAGAATAAGAAGGAATTGTTGTTCAGGAGCATACTGTCCTAATAATGGCTATGAGGGAAACCACTTAAATATTTGGAACCTACTAATGACATTATCAAATTCCTATTTTAAGATCACTGTGACTGCTATTAAAAAAAAAATATATATATATATAGTGAGGCAAGAATGAAGGCATGAAGACTACTGTGGAGGCTGGTCAGAAGTGATGGTGATTTGGATGTTATGACAGAGAAGGTGACCTATGCAAGGATTATATGAAAGCAGAATCGATGGATTGTGTTCACTGAGGAGATGTTGAATGTAGGCAGTAGTGAGAAAAATCATGGAAATATTAAAGAAATGTCTGATTTAAAAGTTGGTTGGACTGAGACAGGAACACCTGAGAAAGGACAAATATGAGAGTGGGGAAGGAAGATGAGCTCAGTTTCATGCATCTTTTAAAGTGAGATGCTTGTGAATTTGTCCCACAGGCCAAGGAATATAAAAGTTCAGGCAAGAAATGGGGACTAGAGTTGAAGTTACTTTAAATTGACAGTAGGCTATAGAGTACAAAGAGAAAAGACAGAATCTAATGCAATGAGAAAAGTGATGAACACAGAAGAAAATCTAGCAACTGGGGAACTGCAAAATGAAAGGAAGAAGTCGATTCTTCTTTGGAGTCTCAATCTTTCCCTTTTTAGTGATTCTGTGTCAAATATTTATTTTTTTTAAATCTTTTACTCTAACAAAAGAAAACAAAAAACTTCCACTGACACTCTATGCTGTAGCATCCATTGTGTTTCTTGCCGTCACTAAGGCCTAGGACTTGAGAGAGTGGCCATACTCAGACTCCCTGCCCTATTTACCAGTCAATTCTCCACTCTTAACTATCTAGCTTTTGGCATTTCACCACTGCAAGTGTTCTATTGATAATCAACAGAAACATCAAATCAACAAACAGAATTGGATGCTCATATTCCTTTAGTTGTCTTCAGCCTCTGGCACAATAAAATCTTCACGCCCTTCCTAAAGTTTTCATTTTTTTCTCTGGCATGTGGCTTCTGCAACTTTAAACCCGAACGGTTCATTATGTAGCCTTCACTATCTCCTTTATGACCTCCTTTTCCTTTTTCCTAAATCCCCAAATACAGATGCTTCCTAAATTCCTGTCTTTTGGGGCACCTTTCCTTTCCCCCCACTCCTATAAACGAAGTGATCTCCTAGTGTTTCTTCCACTATTTCAACATTCTTAATTTTGTTATACTTTTATAATTTTTTCTTTGGGAATTGATTTACTTTTAGAGCTTCAGGTATCTCCAAACTATATCAGCCTTTATTTTCCTCCAGATCCAAGTATGCATTTTAAACTTCTGGCTCAAATTTTCTATGTAAGGACCTCACTACAATTTTAATTCACTATGACTAGCAAGGAACTTAGCTACTTTTCTTTTAGAACTGCTTCTGCTCCTATCTTTCCATTTTGGCTAATGTCAACATCAACACCTACATATAAAATGTTATTTTATCTTAAATTGCTTCCATTTCCTGCAGGACTTCTGTTTTGCTCTCCCAATTTATTATCAAACTTATTCCTGCTATTATTGTCACTTCCTTCCCTGTTTTATAGTCTTAATGTTGTTTGTACAATTCATGTTCTTTTTACTTTACAGTTAAACTTTTGGAACCATCTAATTGGTCTTCTACACGTATTATCTATGTCTTCTAAGCCATCCATACAGTGCTACAGAAAAAAGGTAATAACGCATTTATACCACATAATTCCCAGAACAGATTTCAGGTATCATAGGATATGACAACGTAGCATAAACTAAGATGTGGCAAGCAGAAAGGACAGTAAGGCCAAGTTACTCTGAGCCAGTAACAAGTCTAAAACTAGATGCTACATTCACCAACACACATATTTGAGATGGGCCACACTTTTGGCTCCATGCTTTCTAGAATAAGAGGAAAATGGGAAATCTTGTCAATTGCACTATTCACAGTGTCTCTAATATGAAAAACAAACTAAGGGCAACCAGTGGTATCCACAAACTAACTTTGACTTATATTTCTAGCAGAACTGACCACTGTTTCCCTTCTTTCATACCTTAGTGAATCTGCTTATCATTCAAGAAAACACCTAATCTACTATCTTCATAGGCATTTAGTTCACATAACATGAAAGAAAGTTTGCTTTTTATCTCTTTTATAACATTTAATTCTTTTTCTATTATCTTCCTTTTTATATTTGTTATGACAGGCATTTGTCCTATATCCCTCCCTCCCTTGCCTTCAGCTTCTATATATAACAAAGTATTTCCCTAACCATTTTGAATCTGTCTCACTGCAACTACGCAAATGTAGGCCCTTATCTCATCTCTCCTGGCAGTCACATTCTGTTTTCCCTGACTCTGGCCTCACCTTTTCCAAACCATCTTGTACTGTCTATCGCCTTTTAACACACAAACCTTTCCCTGGCACCTGGTGCATATTCCTCAATTAGAATCCAGAAAACTCTACTTTAATCACTTGTTTTCTTTCCTCTCCTTTAAGCTGATCTCCCTATTTTTTCCCAATTATTTCTTCCAGGCTAAGCATAATTTCTGAAAAAGAACATGGTTCCTAAATGAGTGAACAGATTAATAAATGAATTTCCTAAACTAAAATATGTAAGTTTGTGTATGTGTGTGTGTGTGTGTGTGTGTGTGTGTTTAGAAGAAAGAGGCACACTTTCTTGTTTTTTGACAGTTCATTAAAGCTATCAGGAAAACAGAACTCATCGTAGCCCCAACCCAACAGTGTGTAGGTTCCCAGTTAAAGAAATGCTCAGACATGCTTCTTTAAATTGCAACTATTTCTAAGAGTTATTACACAACAGCAGGTTTTCAAAATGTTCTCCTGAAATTTTATGCATGTTCTTTTAACATGGGGGAAACTGTTCTGTTTGTGATCACATCCTTTTATGTTAATTAATACAGTAAAATTAATGATCTGTTTGTAATTTTTCAAAATTAGATTCTATCAATAGGATTAAAATAACAGAATACATGTCTCTCCATTTTACGAAGCTAAAAACAATGAATATGTAGGAGGTCAAAGTTACCATTGTCCGGAAAAACTACAAGCAATTCAATAACTTGCCTTGTCATCAAAAACTCCCCATGGAAAACTTTTACCCAAATTCATTCATACTGACCTACTTTATTAGTTCTCCTTAAGAACCAAAGGAAGTTCCTGGTATTCACAAACAAAGCTTTTCTACTTCTAGTTACTACCATCAAACGGCAGGCAGAAATGAAAAAACTCAAACCCATTAGTTACTTTTGCTTTTTAAGTTTGTGTTCTGTATCTCATTAAAGTAGAGAATGTCTATTTCTAGTCTCTATGTACAAGTTCCTGATTTCAATGTGGCCAAGTCCACTGAACTAACAGACATACATATACAGATCTTTTAATAATGTAAACAGTTATAGTGTCCCTAGATGCCTTTCCACATTTCAGTGTTGTCTATTCTGCAAAGTTCACAAAATCCCAAGAGACAATGATTTAACAAAATCTTTGAGTACAGTTGAAAATATTTCTTATAATATGGGGCAGGGAATTGATGTGGATGTGTACTAAAAGCTAAACATCAAAAGAAAGTGGCAAAATCCATTTAAGCAGGATCAAAGTGCATTAATCTCGCCAGCACAAAACTGCAGTGTAAACACTATGAAAGGTAAACAGAGTTGGAAAGGATTCTCTCATCTGGATGGTTTAAATGGTATGCCTTTGGGGAATAAACTTTGTCTTTACAAGTACTGTGGTACTTCTGCAATGCCCTGAGCACAAGGTAGAAGCTGAACAAATAATCGTCTGTAATAATCTTGGGCCAATGCTATCATGTGAAGCATGGAATCTTTAGTCATGATAATAGCAATAAACGCTGAGTAAATACACCTCTCTTTTCTTTCCCCCTTTATCTCCTTTACCACCCCCTTGACATTCTTCCACACCTCATCCCACAGATGGCATTTCTTGCAAAATTCACGTTTGGGCACCACCTGCCACTTGTAACAGTATCACTCTGTCGAAATATTTTTAGCAGCTGCAAATTAAACCGTCCTTCAGGTGCAATCTCACACTTAATGAAAATGACACCTTGGCACAGGACACCCGGTTGCCTTTATGATTCATTTGGCAGCTCGAGCTTATTTAAATAATGAACACATTTTGCTGCTCTCAGCATTAGGATCAATCTAAATCTCTGGTCCAGAAACATTTTGACCAGCCTTTGGCTGGACCTATCCTTTCCACCAAAAAACCACCAGAGAATAAGAACACACAACTAAAACTGTAGAAATGTATGTTTTTTTTTTGAAAATGAATTAAATTAACAGGATGATTAATTAAGATTTTTGGGTGACTAGGTAAGAACATATATTGGCTTTTTAGGACATAAATTATACATAGTTCATTTGGATGGAGGGTGGAATAAATGATTACAGCTCTCTTATGCAGGTCCCCCACAAACTAGTTGGTTTGACACCATGAAATAGGCCTCTTGTTAAGCATGAAAGTTCCAGAGCAGAATAGGAGCATAAACCCACTGCAGGAAAACAACCCAAATTACCCCTCTCTCTCTCGCTTTCTCTGAATCAACTGTGACAGCATCTATGAGAGGAAAAGGAAGGCTTAAAAGTTTACATAGTTCACAAAATATACATACATAGTTTTATCTTCTTCATACTTGAAAGGCAGCTCCACTACATTCTGACCATTCATGCAGGAATATTGCTATATATGCTATATTTGCCAATATAAAAAGAAACAAATTCTCCCTTCACTGTATATATATATATATAAACTATCTGGGGGGTGCCTGGGTGGCTCAGTCTGCTAAGCGAGGGACTCTTGATTTTGGCTCAGGTCATGATCCCAAGGTCATGAGCTCAAGCCCAGCATGGGGCTCTGCGCTCAGCAGGGAGTCTTGAGGTTCTCTCTCTCTCCTTCTCCCTTTGCCCCTCCCCTCTGCTCATGCACAGGCTCGCACAGGCACACATACACACGCACGCACACAGTCTCTCGCTCAAAGGAAGGAGGGAAGGAAGGAAGGAACGAAGGAAGGGAAGGAGGAAGGAAGGAAGAAAATCTACGGTAGGACTCAAAACTGGGTAGAAACCTGGCTTCTCACAACCATTAGATCTGTAACTTCAAAGAATTAATGTCAACTAGCCTCAGTTTCCTTTTATGTCAAAAAGCACCTATCTCTGAGGGGTGCTGGGAGAATTACATTAGTGAATATGTCTACATCTACATCTGTATGTTTGTCTATCCATCTACATATCGATTGATTGATCTATGTTCTATTTCTTTCTACCTACCTACCTATGTCAGCATATCATAGGCCTTCAAAATTGCTAGCTGCTATTATTTTATAACACAATTTATAAAACTTTTTGAAATATCCTCCACAAATACATGTTTAAAAGTTAATGGTAATAGAAACTTAGATTGTTAATAAAAGCAAGTTGAATCAGAAGCCAGCTGATAAAGAAGCTATAAACCTGTTAAAGAACACTGAGAAGAACAAAGGCAAATTGTAAATTATGTAAATTTTAAAACAGCATTTTTATAATTAAAAAATTTTTTTCCAGTGCCACAGTCTCAGGCTTCAAAATACCTATAAGCTAGCTAGCAGGGCAACTGGTGATAGGGAAAAATCATCACCAGATGACACCCAATGCCCTCAAGGGGCAGTCATAGTGACTGGTTTCTTCCCCTTTCAGCTTTTGCTGCAACATAAAGGGGGAAAAAAGCCCCAAAGAATGAAAAGACTGTGAATGGGAACTACCAGCACACTGGGAATGCAGGGAATGCAGCCTAAGGTCATCTCACATTCTTCGCTAACAACCTAAGCAGAATGGATATATCATTTTTGGCTGTGGAAGAGAAAAACCTCCAGCCGCCAAGGAACAGGCCTGGAAAAACTTTTGATGCATAGCTGGCTGGGAAACTATGAACAGCCCTTGGGGTAGTCTAAATGGTTCAAGATGAGTCACGTGAGGATAGAGAGAAAGGCTGAATAGACTGGAAATGAACCCGAATGGTAAGGGAAGATATTAGTATCATTTACTGTACCCTTCCTTGTGCTTTTTATACATTATTCTGATCCACACGCGTTCCAGGAAGAAACCCCGACAGTAAGACCGAGCAAATGCTCAGAGTGCATACTAGTAACTGGGAAGGCCAGGACACGAACAAGAGCTGAGTTCTTCCTACTGTATCACATCGCCACAAGTATTTACATCTATGTATTTTGCAATATGTCTTTAAGCTGCATATACACTATAGTTATTTTGTTTACTATTTTAATAAAGAGATCAGCATTTAACATCAATAAAAAATTGGTGGAACAGCTTGCAGCTCTTTACCACCACAAAATAAGGCTATTTAAACTACTGGGTCATAACCAAACACCACAAGTTTTCTTAATGGAAACTAAATTAATGAAGAGGACGTGGAAAGACTTTAGGATACTGGACCTAGAAGAAGAAACCCATGTAGTGATCACAAACATCACTGAGGACTGAGGTGCCTCCACCTCTGTATGTCACCAAGTTAATTACCTTACAGTTTCCCTTATTCAATCCTGTAGTCAGAGAGAAAATGTTTTTCCATTTTCTTCTTTTCAGTTTCATCTCCTGTATCTTCTAGGTTGGCTTTTCGGATCAATTATATCCCTAATACATTTTTGGCTATTTTTCCCCCTTATTTTTGTCCTACTTCAAGTTCTTTCATCTCTCTCCTAAAGTATTGCCCTGCCTTCTTAAAAGACCCTCCTGCTTCAAATCATTTTTCCCAACTGACACTTCATATGCTCAATTTTATGGACGGTTGTCCATGAGCTAAACAATTAAATTCAGACTCCTTTAAAAGGTATTCAAGGTAGGGGCGCCTGGGTGGCTCAGTCAGTTAAGTATCTTACTCAGGATTTTGGCTCAGGTCATGATCTCAGATGGAGATGGAGCCCAAGCAGCTCCACACTGGGCGTGGAGCCTGCTTAGGATTCTCTCTCTCCTTTCCCCCCCACGTGCACTCCCTCTCTTCCTCTCTCTTTCTCTCTCTCTCTCTCTCACGTGCGCAAAAAAAATGCATTCAGGTCTTTGCTACCTATTCTCTATATATAATTCTAGGCTCGGCCCCTACTGCATTTTCCCCTGTACCTTTCTATCTTACTACTCTGGATTTCCAGAACTTTCACTCTTAAATGACTTAAACACTTATGTGAGTTCTCTGAGGAATCATGCCAATTTTTCAAGGCCTTTTTCACATACCTTTCAAAAATAAATTCTTCACGTAGAAATTTGTCTTCTGGGTTTCCATAGTATTTCGTTTAAATTTCAGTTGGAGTAGTTATACCTTCCCACCTGCTCTAGATTATTCCTCACAGTGATACACCATGTTTCTTCACTAAGTTCTTTTTATTTTTTTTAAAGATTTTATTTATTTGTCAGAGAGAGAGAGAGAGAGAAAGAGAGAGCAAGCAAGGGAGTACAAGCAGGGGGAGCTGCAGGCTCCCTGTTTATTAGCAAGGAGCCTGATGCGGGACTCAATCCCAGGACTTGGGATCATGACCTGGGCCGAAGGCAGACATGTAGCCAACTGAGCCACCCAGGCGTCCCCACTAAGTTCTTTTTAGGCAGAATTTTGTCATTCATCTTCAAATCCCCTTATATGATAGTGTATTACACTTTAAGATACTTGCTAACTTGATTTCAACTGAACACTATTCTATTTATATAACTGTCTTACAGTTTGTAAACCACCTTCACATGGAGGATGGCAGTTAAACAGTGCAGCAGTTAAGGGGCTGTCACAGTATTCAGCTCAGCTCTGCTACTTACTGTGTGACTGTGAGCAAATTATTTGACATATTTGTGTCTCAAATTCTCATCCTAACGTAAGAATATAGAGATGTTATAAAGACCAAATGACTGGGATGCCAGGGTGGCCTCGTGGGTTGAGCATCTGCCTTCAGCTCAGGTCATGATCTCAGGGTCCTGGGATCCAGTACCCCATTGGGCTCAGCGGGGAGCCTGCTTCTCCCTCTATCTGCCACCCTTCCTGCTTGTTCTCTCTCTCTCTGACAAATAAATAAACTATTAAAAAAAGACCAATGACCTAACAGAGCTAAGACACATGTAAGAAGAAGAACACACTATTGTAAAACGTGACTGTCCTTTTTGTTATCCCATGGTTGGTTACCTTTGGTTCACTGTCTAGCCATGTGCTGTTCACCAGAAAAAAAGAAACAAAACATATCATTGAAGTCAACAAAGAACAAGTATCTTTTTAAAAAAAAAAACAGGAGTAGAAGCTTCAGGGCAAAAACAAAGAGCAAATCAAGAGCTGCTTTTTTTCACATCAGATAGCTATAATGAAAGAGAAGATCAAAATGAGTCAGAAACTAAAAAGAGCAGCAGTGACATTATTCTCTATACTGACTTTAGATAAAGACATATGATTTAAAAGATTCAAAAGGAAGTTTTACTCTTAATGCTGGGACTTGAGCTATACTCAGAGCCAAACAAAACTTGGTGTGCCGTGATATTTACAGGTCTTTCCTTGTATTCTGTGTCAACAAATTAATTTATACCATGAAGTATACTTACTACCTTTGCAATAGTTAAATTATTGTTGTTTTTAATTACATTAAGTATAAGAAAGAATATATGGTTGTGCATAACCATTATGAGATAATTAAATGTTATTTTAGCTGTTAAATCAAAGAATATAAAAAAGAAAAAGAAATACTCAGAGTATACCACTCAATGGATACTGCCTCTTACCCTTTGCCATAAAATTGGTTTTGATTATCTTAATCAATTTGACTCCCCAATTCATAGATATTCTTCTGTGTGTGACATTATTTGGCTGACTTTTGACCACCTTTACTTAGTATTGCATATTTAGTTCTTCAAAGTAAGTATCGCCATCATTTCTACACTTGCTTCTCCTAGAATCTCATCTTCCTCAATGCTATCTTATTTGTTGAAGTCACTCAACAAAGAAGCCTGGGATTAGTCTTGACTTCTTTCTTTACATTGACATTTTATCAATCATCAAGTTTTATTTCTTTCTCTTAAACTTCTTTAATATCGATCTTTATCCTTCATGTCTTAATTTAGGTCCTTAATTATTTTCCACCCTTTAAATAGTTTTTTGAATTTCTTGTTATCAGTCTCACCTTCCTACAATCATTTCTTTCACATAATGCCAAGAGTGACTTCACCAATATTCAATTTGTTTACACCAATCCATTGTTTAACATCCTCCATTATACAGTTTTGGTGGGAGTGTAAAATCGTCTGGCATTTTTTAAAAAAACGAACATAAACCTACCCTATGATTTAGTCATTCCATCCCCAGTTATTTGAGAGAAATGAAAGCATATGTCTATAACAAGATTCAAACAAGAATGTTTATATAGTAGCTTCATTACACCCAGGTGCCTATCACTAGGAAAAAACACAGTGTGGTATATCATACAATTAAATACTACTCAGCAATAAAAAAGAACAACTTACTGATGTATGTAGTGACATGATGGACTTCAAAAACATTACAATAAGACAGTACATGTTGTATAAATCCATTTATAGGAATTTCTATTCTATTTTACTCTAGAATAATCTACTGTGGAAAATTCAGAACAATGGGTTCCTCTGGGGGTAAGGATATGGGGGACTCACTGGGATAGCACATGAAAAAACTTTCTGGAGTGTTCTATATCTTGATAGGCGTTTGGATTACAGACAGCTATCATCTGTCAAACTGTCATTGAATAGTGCACTTAAGATTAGTGTACTTCATTGTACGTAAATTTTATCTGAATAGAAAATATCCATACACAAATATTGAACACATATTATTGTTAATCATATAAGAAAGGTGTTCTCATGTCTGCAATCTACCTTGAATTCATAAAAAAAAGATGGTTGATGGATGAAGAGGAATGGATGGATAGATATATAATAAATTATAAATTGCAAATTTGTAGAATCTACATGGAAAACGAAGAACAGAGACTCTCAAGTGGACTCCTCCCTACCTCTCAACTAAGCACAGAGCAAGAATCAGGGCACCATCTCATGACCCTGAGATCACGACTTAAGCCGAAACCAAGAGTCAGATGCTCAACTGACTGAGCCACCCAGATGCTCCTATTTTCTTCTTCTTATTTAATGGCTGTTAATTATCTATCAAAATATGGTCTATGTTTCTACCCTTTTATCTTGTAAGTATGTGGTCTTTTTTATTGATTGACTATAAGAGAAGTAATTATTCAATATTTCTATGTGGGAATGATATAATCATGCACTTTATTCAGTATATATCATAGTGACCTTTTCTACTGCAGATTTTGGAAGCTGCATATGATGTCCTGTTATTTACAAGTACACTATGTACGATGGTTTAGAGGTCTGTGTTTTATCATGTTAAATATGGATTAGAAATATTTTGATGTCTTTAAGATTTAATCCAGTTACCTCGACTATAATGTTTTTAGACATTTCCATAATTTTTGACTATTTAGTCCCTCTTAACTGTAGGAAGTTGCAATACTTATAGATGTTTCCTTGTATTAGAACCTAAATAAATTCAAACTATGAATGCACTCATCCATCATCATAAACTGTTCTTTGAACATTTATTATGTTTTTGAATTATGTTAAATATAAACTACTATATGGTTAGATTAGATCATTTGTTTTTTGAGAAGATCAGATGCAATTTCACAGAGGAAATAATCTCCAGTATTTTTTTTATTACCTCATAATGGCTACATATACACATACCACACACACACAATGTACATGTTGTTGCAGGTAATAATTTGGATATTAATATTAATTGTATTTAAAGACAGCAAGGACTTAATACAGAATTTTTTCCCAATAAATTTCTATAAAATTAAAAAGGTTTGGAAAAAAAGACAATTAACCTTTAGTATTTTTTCATTACACGGGTTTTCAACATGAAGGGAAATTAAATGGAATATGCATTATATAAACTCTGCTCTCTAAATGCAAAATCATGTTATCAATGAAGTCCATGATCATAAAGTAATTACAATATTTTGCATACAATTCAAAATAAAAAAAAATTTCAAACTTCGATGAAGAAAACCAAGGCAGCAAACTCTTATTTTCTACATCCAAAGAAAACAGGACTTTTAGGGCACCTGGGTGGCTCAGTGGGTTAAAGCCTCTGCCTTCAGCTCAGGTCACGATCTCAGGGTCCTCAGGGATTGAGCCCCGAATTGGGCTCTCTGCTCAGCAGGGAGCCTGCTTCCTCCTCTCTCTCTGCCTTCCTCTCTGCCTACTTGTGGTCTCTCTCTCTCTGTCAAATAAATAAATAAAATCTTAAAAAAAAAAAAAGAAAACGGGACTTTCTATTTAGAGAAGTCATTGCTCCATGATAACAAGTAATTTATGTGATCTTACTGAGTAATGACTTCACACTAAAACTTTCTCTTAAAGAGGAAATTGGTAGCAGTTCAAGAAATGGTATTCCTGACTCACTTCATTCTAAATTACGGCATGTTTTTCTTCTCTTTGCCAGAAAGTTCATCAAATTTTTTAGACAGTGTGCTTACTCCGCTTTATTAAATGAGATGAAACAAGTGCATTTATGTGTGGGTGATTTATTTTTTAAAAGTCTCAGTGCTTAAGCAAGAAATTAAAAAAAAAAAATCACCACACCAAAGAGATATAGTACAGGTATGATTTAAATCTCTCTGAGAAGGAAGAAAAACGTTAACAGTATCTCCTTTCTACTCTTACTCCAATCCACAGTCATATCTCACTCACTGCTAACATTTAAAATAAGAAAAACTGGGGTGCCTGGGTGGCTCAGTGGGTTAAAGCCTCTGCCTTCAGCTCCGGTCATGATCTCAGGGTCCTGGGATCGAGCCCCACATCAGGCTCTCTGCTCAGCAGGGACCTCTGCTTCCCCCTCTCTCCCTGCCTGCCTCTCTGCCTACTTGTGATCTCTCTCTCTCTCTCTGTGTCAAATAAATAAATAAAATCTTTAAAAAAAATAAAATAAAATAAAATAAGAAAAACTATATACATTTAAGATGCATTTTGGGGTGCCTGGGTGGCTCAGTCAGCTCTGTCTGACTCCTGATTTCACCTCAAATGATGATCTCAGGGTCCTGAGATGGAGCCCCATGCATTGGGCTCCACACTCAGAGAGGAGTCCACTTTTTTTCCTCTCCCTCTGTCCCTTTTCCCACACCCGCCCCCCCCCCCGCCCCGCACATGCATGCTCTCTCTAATAAATAAACCTATACATCTTTTGAAAAAACAATTATAGACAGAATGAGAACACAAGTCTCAGACTATGAGAAAATATCTCCAAAACACACATTTCATAAAGGAGTGTTATCTAGGGGCAACCTAGGTGGCTCGGTGGGTTAAAGCCTCTGCGTTCGGCTCAGGTCATGATCTCAGGGTCCTGGGATTGAGCCCCGCATCGGGCTCTCTGCTCAGCAGGGAGCCTGCTTCCCCCTCTCTCTCTGCCTGCCTCTCTGCCTACTTGTGATCGCTCTCTCTGTCAAATAAATAAATAAAATCTTAAAAAAAAAAAGGAGTGTTATCTATATGAAGAACTCTTAAAACTCAATACTAAGCAAACGAACAACTCAATTAAAAAAGGGCCAAAGACCTTAACAGACATCTCACCAAAAGAGACAGTCAGATAGCAAATAAACACAGAGAAAGATGTTCCACAGCATGTCATTAGGAAACTACAAATTAAAATAAGAAGGTATCAATATACCCCTATTGGAATGGCCTAAATCCATAATGCTGACAATGCCAAACTCTGGTGAGGATATGGAACAACAGGAACTCTCTCATTCAATGCTGTGGGACATCTAAATGGTACAGCTACCTTGGAATATAATTTGGTGTTTTTTTTTTGTGTTTTTTTTTTACAAAACTAAATATACTGTTACTATATGGCCTAGTAATCATGCTCTTTGGTTCACCAAAGAAGCTGAAAAGTTATATCCACACAAAATCCTCCACATAGATGTTTATAGGAGTTTTATTCAAAATTGCCAAAACTTGATAGACACCAAGATGTGCTTGAGGAGGTGAGTGGATAAACTATGTTGCATCCAGACAACGTAGTATTATTCAAAGTTATAAAGAAATGAGCTGTAAAGCCATTAAAAGACATAGAGGAAACTTAAATTCATATTAGTAAGCAAAAGAAGTCAATCTAAAAATGTTACATACTATATGATTCCAACTACTTGACATTTTGGAAAGAACAAAACTATGGGGACAGTAAGGAGTCATTGCCATGAGTTAGGGAGTAGGGAGAACAAACAGGTTGAGCACAGAGGATTTTTAAATTAGTGAAACTTCTCTGTATGGCACTATAATGGTGGATGCATGTCATTACAAACATTTTTCCAAATCTACAGAATGTATAACATGAAAAATGAACCCTAACATAAACTATGGGCTTTGGGTGATAATGACGTATGGGTTATAATGGGTAGGTTTACCAATTGTAACAAATGTACCACTTTGGTAGTGGGATGTAGATAATGAGGGAAGCTATGCATGTGTGGGAGTAGGGTTACATGGAATCTCTGTACCTCACTCAATTTTGCTACAAACCTAACTAAAACGGCTCTTAAAAATAGTCTATTATTAAAAATTAATTATAACATTATTACCTAAATTAATAGTGTTTCTGAACATTAAGAACTTTAATTGGGGTCCAACTTTTTATTATTATGTTAAGAACATTTTCTTTTACTCCTAGTTAACATATTTCAACTAATCAAAAAAAGTCATTTGATTTACCTTATTTTTCAACATTAAATAAATAAAACACATATTTTGCTTTTAAAATATTAAGGTAATGAGTTAAGAGACTTCCTATTATTATATCATCCTTGTAATACTAGAATTACACATGGCAAAACTGGAATTTATGAATTCCATTAACAGTTTTGTTCAGAAAAAAAGCTGATTTTAATACAATCATAAAATATACTTTGTAAAAAAATTTCTCAGTATGTGATCTCACAAAATTTTTTTCCACTTTGAAATAAGAAGTCAACTTTATAAGTGAAATGAGATAATGTCCTTTTTGATATCTGTGCATTTCCTGGGACATGGTAATAATTCGAGCCCTCATTCGAGGACTGCATTGACAGGGGGCTTTTCCTGTGAGTTGCCTCTGATTAGACCCTTGGGGTCCAGGGAAAAGAAAAATTCTATAAGAATGTGGCCTGATTCTTAAAATAAAATAAGGATTTAGGGACCAGAGAAGATTTAGGTCAATTTTTATTCGACACAGACCTTAGCAACTTTTTAATAACATGAATGTTATTATAGATAGAAACTAATTATCCTGATTGCAACAATAGCAGACCTTCAGCATTTCTATCATCCTCTGGTCAGACAGTATTCTCAAAAATGCTGGGAATTCAGGATCTCTTCAAAGAAGAAAAACATGTTCAACTGTGATATAATTAGCTGTTTCTATGGCTTTTGTTCTTAAGAGACAATAACAGTTTTGATTCTTGAAAATGTCTAATTATATAGGAAGGGAAATTCAAGGCAGATGATAATTTATAGCATAATTTCAAAGTAATTAGAATTTGCAGAAAACTATTCTTATTATACATCCTGTTTAATTTGCAAGATATTATCCCTTAAGAAATAACAATTCAAATTTTATATTAGTTACTATTTTTTGTACTTTCCTAATCACACTTTATTGAAAACAATTATTGTTATTTTAACAAAACAATTTTCCTTATTTTTAATTTGAGTTTTGTTTTTAGGATTGCATCTATGTGAACTAAATGGTGAAACAGTTGTTAGTTATATTCATATGAAATTTGGAAAGTTGTTCTTTAATCAGAAGGGTTCTATTATATATATAAGATCATATTATAAAATCGTATATTTTACATAACTATATAATATATAAAATCATATATTTATATATAAATATGTAATATATAAAGTCATATATATATAAATCATACCATACCCTGTAATTTAAAATTTTAGGTTGTAATACAAAATTTAAAGTTGTAACATAAATGTATCATTTTTGGTTTTGTATTTGGGTTTTATTCTGTTTCTTTGCACTAAAAGTCTACCCAATTTTTATTTACTGGATGCTCCAACAAAAAGATGTTTAAAGGAAAATAAGTTACTGCATATTTTAAATTTTATGTTGCTATTTTCCAATCTGCTTTATTATTTAAAATAAAATATTATTAGTACTAGTCCAGCTGTAGTGAAAGACAGGTAATTTATAACTGTTTTGAAAACAAGTTTTTTTTTTTTTTTTAACTATTTGGGGTTTCACTGAACCCTAAAGGTCACCACCTCTACCACAATTTTTTTTTTAATTCTTAACATTTACCAAGATATGCAGTTGTGGGAGATTTTATGGGCTATGGTAAACATGCTACCAGTTGTATTAATCTGACACTGTCTCAGCAGAATAGATTCAAGCAGGGTAAGTAAGGTAGGTCCTACTAGCCTTACATAGAGGTCTCATCAGTTATTGGTGCTTGAAATTCCAGCCATCCTGTTCAAAGGACACATGTAGATGGTACTTATATCTCCCCAGTTTAAATAGAAGCAAAAGGCACTAATTTCAGAAGGCTGATTAGAGGAATTGGAGAGTTTAGATTAGACCACACACATCAGTAATAATTTAATCTAACCACCAATGAATACACAGAAGCACACACACACACACACACACACACACACACACACACTCTCGTGTGCTGTCAATTTAAGCTGAGATGTAAGATAGTCTACCCAGGTAGGTTGGAACAAAACCATTATGTCTCTATGTCTCTTGAACACTCAAAGATGTAATATACTTTGTAATATGTTTTACTCCAATCCTTCTCATATTTTAATGTAGGACCTTGATAGAGTGCAGATTCTGATTCAGAGGGTCTGGGTAGGCTCTGAGATTTTGCTTTTCTAACAAGTTCCCGAGAAGCACATGCTGCTTGTTCAGGGGCCAAACTCTAGCAGCAAAGGTATATACTAAGTTTTCAGTGATTAAAGCTATGCATAATCATTATAGGATAAAATCCTTTAACCCTGGCAAATCTTTGCTTTTTTAAAACGGATGCGCCTGTATTTTCCCATCTAACTTAATAAACACTTCCTGTGTGTAAAATCTTTAGCAAAGAACAGAAATACACAAAGTTTAAAATGGTAAATACTATAATGAACATGTCAGAGAACAAAACTGAAGGTTCAGAAGATACGGGTTTAGTCTCAGGTTTCACTCAACAGCAGGTTACTACTATCCTCTTGTAAGCTGCTTAAATTTTATTACTTGCAGTTTTCCATTTCACAGGGTTTTTGGAGAATGAAGTGATCTTACAGGAAGCATTGTGAAAAGCACAAAATACTATACAAGTATAGGATTTCAATTGTTCATTATTATTTCAATTATTTCCTTAGGTAAGGACATCAATTTCTCAAGTCATTGCTTTAATTATTATTAGAACTTTCAAATATTCAGTGTAATAACAATGTCACAGCATCTACAGTGCGGTGGATTCAATTTAAAATTGCTTCTGATGCTTAAATCAATTTTTGCTTTTTGCTCAGTGAAGGTACTCTATTAACACTATTCTTACCTTTTTTTTTTGTTTTTGCACTTCTTTCCAATTGTTTCTGCTTTAAGAATGATTATGTATTCTGAGTACTAATATAAAGTTGTTTCTACAGATACCTAATCAAAAACTCCCAATCTAGGGGCGCCTGGGTGGTTCAGTCAGTAAGCGTCTGCCTTTGGCTCAAGTCATGATCCCAGGGTCCTGGGATCCAGTCCCACATCAGGCTCCCCCCGCTGAGCGGGAAGCCTGCTTCTCACTCTCCCACTCCCCCTGCTTGCGTTCCCTCTCTCACTGTCTCTCTATCAAATAAATAAATAAAATCTAAAAAAAAAAAAAAAAACACAACAAAAAAACCCTCCCAATCTGTTTTTTTAATAAGTGCAGGGTTAGCCATTTTATTTTAGTAACAGTAAGAAATGGTTTCTAATGCCTTTAATATGGATTAAATTGAAGTTAGTGCTACTTTCTAATGGACCTCCAATTTCAAATAAAATAACTATTAAAAAATACATAGAACCAGGGTGCCTGGGTGGTTCAGTGGGTTAAAGCTTCTCCCTTCGGCTCAGGTCATGATCTCAGGATCCTGGGATTGAGCCCCGCATCGGGCTCTCTGCTCAGCAAGGAGCCTGCTTCCCCCCTCTCTCTCTGCCTACTTGTGATCTCTCTCTCTGGTCAAATAAATAAAATCTTTGGAAAAAAAAATACATAGAACCATTATCTGAAAAATGCTCTGAGTCTTATATAATTACATATTATTAGAATATATTTCTTAGGCCACATAACAAGAAATATATATATATATATATATCCCCATCTTCCTAATCCATTCATCAGTTGATGGACACTTGGCTGTTTCCATAATTTGGCTACTACAGACAATGCTGCTATAAACATTGGGGGTACGTATATCCCTTTGAATTAGTATTTTTGTATTCTTTGGGTAAATACCTAGTAGTACTTATGCTGGATCATAAGATAGTTCTATTTTTAACTTTTGGAGGCAACTCCATACTGTTTTCCAGAGTGGCTGCTCCAGTTTGCATTCCCACCAACAGTGCAAAAGGATTCTGCTTTCTCTGTATCCTTACCAACACCTGTTGTTTCTTGTGTTGTTGATTTTAACCATTCTGACAGGTATGAGGTGATATCTCATTGTAGTTTTGATTTATAATTCCCTAATAATCAGTGATATTGAGCATCTTTTCATATGTCTGTTTGGCCATCTGCATCTTTATAATTACGAATATCTGACATTAAAATAATGTTAAAACCTATGTCATATTATCTACAGTTTTTCTGATTCCAACAGATTTGCATTCTTTTTCCTTATAACTTGAAAGGGTTTCCAATTTCTTAATTTTTTTTTAACTCCCTTAAACACACAGTCTCTAAGAGAAGACTGTTGGTGTACGGACAAAAGATGGCCTCCCTCATAAATTGTTATATCTCACTATCATTTTGTAGTGAAAGCCTCAGTCAGTGGCTTTGATACTGAATCAGTCTGAAAATCAACTGAATGAACAGAATTTGTGTTTCCTTGAAAGAAAAATGGATAGTACCTCCTCCCTTTAAATAGTGGTTTTAAGATATTAAGATATCTTTGGAAATATATGCATATGATCCCACTTCTAGGGCTTTTCATTTATAAAAAGTTCTGTAAGTACTATCCTGGAGGGCAGGAATTGCTCTTACTCAGCTGTTTGTTATAACAGTTCTTGGTACCTAGAGAGTGCTTAATGCATGCAGAAAATGGAAGTTGCTTAGAGTAATGATGGTAGCTAGCTATTCACCATGCTATTATCATTAATCTAGGAGGGCTTAGAATACAACTGCAGGGGAAAAGGAGAGAATAGCCTATATCAGTAACTGGGGTGAGTGATAAATTTAAGTTAGGCACAGAGAAACAGAAATACTGTTGACTGAGATGAAAAGGGACTAGACTTGGGGAGATTAAAAATACTCATTAAAAACATTTTCCCATTTTGATATTCTCATATTAGCTTTTGAGACATTATAATTAAAACCTTCCTATCTGAAAGCTCCTGAAATCTACTACTATAGAAGTATGTGTGTCAAGTGGACATTTAATAATACTCCAAACTTATTCTTCTCCCTCAGAGTGATCAGAAGGTAAGAAGTTTTGGTACCCCCCCTCCCCCAAAACTATCCTTGCCATTAAAATTCAATGGCATTGCTTTCCGTCATTCAGCTTTATCTGGGTAAAATCCTTTAATTCCCCAGCCCCTGCTGTTGGGGAGCTCTAGGCTCATCACACTTAACCTCTGCCTAGGCTTCTCAGAAAAGAATTTGTTTCAGCCCATTCATAGTTTCAATAGTTGAGCAAGCCACACGCAACTGCATACTGGTCTTTTACCCTGAGCACACTAATCTGATTGTTTTTCCACTCTACAAACTCTGGGTCAACAATCAAGCTGCCGCCAGAAACTAATTAATTTGCAAACAGGCTTCTGTTTTCACAGAGGGAAAGCTTTTGAGAGCCATGTCAGAGAGGCCAGTCACACCATGGTTACACGCATTGTCATGGCATCCACTTCTTTGGGTAAATCTCTTGCTTGATGTCACTGCACAAATGAACCCAGATTACCCAGTCAGCAGTAAATCCCTATTGAGGCCCAGTGAGCTCTGAATGTAGTGAGTCTGGAAGAGGAAATTGGTATAGACAGGCTCTCTATTCACTAAACTGATGGTAAGACCAGAGAGAAAAAAGTTAAAAACCAGAAGAAATAGGGAGCTGGCTTTAATTTAAAAGAATTTTCCAAGATACTGTCTCATTTTTCTGTATTTTCATCGACTTTAATTTAAAAAGTGGGATTCCCTAAAATAAATGTAATAATTCCTTAAATGTTACTTTTCTACTTTCACCATTCAATGATAAATTCTGAAATAAGTGGTTCAAAGTTTGTGGCTAGTATGTTGTACTTTTTAGCTTATCACAGAGAAAAGTTAACATAACATATCCTAACGATTGTATTCAGGTCCCTTGCCTCAGAGGCCTGAAAAAACTAAAATCACTTCCTAAGCATTGCCACTAATGAGTTAACTTTTATTCCAAACTTTTACTCATTTTTCTTCATTAGTGCAATGTAATTTCAAAATCAGTTAAAAGTGATTATGTTCTTTAGACAAATGTGACATAGAAAATAGGTCCTCAGAAAAAGAGACCAAATAAAGTTACATTTTGATAACTTTGTGCTCCTTACAACAAGAAAAAGCACATTTAGTGAGTTTATTAAATTTATCATCATTTGGAGAGTGGAATAATTTCATGCTGTGTATTTTTTTAAAAAAAGATACTTCTGGGGACTACGCATTATTTGTTAGTATAAAAATTTTTCTGGGCAATAGATTCATGAGGAAGAAAACCTCAGATAATTATTTGGTTGTGTTTAGGTAGAGATTGTTTTGAACTATATTATACATCTATGTTTCAGGATAATTTCAGCAAAAATAACCAAAAATATTATCATTTTTATTTGTGACTCTTTACATTTATGCCTCAGGATGTTTAATGAATATAGAGCATAATTCGTAGGAGATGTAATTCAAATTTAAAAAAAGACAGTATTCCTGTTGCTTTTTCATAGGCTATGAAAACCAAGAGGACATTTATGGCTGTTGTTGTTTTAACTGAATGGTCACTCAATTTCTATGATACTCATCTGTTCATATAACCCTAAAATAAGGCATCCAGAGGGCTTTTTCTCCCAAGGTCATCAAAATAATATTGATGTACTTAAGCCAGAGAAATAATTCGGACTTGCATCATTAAGAAGTCTGACATTATGCAAAGCTAGATAATTCATTTTACTTAAAAAAATTTCCAATTGGATATTCTGACAGTATATGCCTTTAAAGATGGTAGAATTAAAATAGAGCATCGAAAGAGTTATACAAGTGATTTCAGATTATGTACTATGTAATATTAATTTGTGTTCTCATAGATTATTTGTGGTCGCATTGCTTGGTTCTATTTTCATAAAAATGTCTTGTGGAGAAACTTGAATCTTTAGAGAACATGAAATATCCTAGTACATGACCGCAGAGGAAGCTATGCTGATTCCAAAGAGGGCAGGCCATCCTGGTATGAGTGTTACAAGTGAGAGGAAGTGGAATGATGACTTGCATACCATTTCAATTACAGAAAAAAGCAAGTGGGTTGGTCTATCCACAGGCACGATCCTTTTAGGAAATTCCACTAAAAGAAAACAGGTCTTCCTGAAATGAGTGGGAAGGCCTCACACTCTGGGCACTGTAATTAGGTCTGTTTGTGTTCACTGGGCCTTGGCTCTCTCAAGGATCCATGTGGTTTCATATATTAAACCCGACTCAGACTGCCCTTTCACCCTGACTCAAATATAATCACTCACAGAATGAGTCTGACAAAGCTTCCTAAGCATGTTCCACCCAATGGAAGTAAGATAAAGGATACAGAGAAAATTCACAATTATTAAGTGCTTACTATTCGCCAATCATCCACTTAGTACTTTTTATGCATTATCATGCGGTCAGTTTTCCACAACTATAAGAGGTTAAGTAATATTATAATCCCATTAAAAGTAAAGTCAAAGTGAAGCTTTGTTTTACTCCAAAGACTACAGTCTTTCCTCCATAATCACATTGTATCCCAGCATTAGTCCAAGACAAGAACAATATTGGAAATCGTGTCCATCAAGAAGAAGAATAAATGTAGGTTAGCCATCCATCTGCTCTAATGAATGGCTAACATGTATAAGAACTAAGTAGTAGTATTTACATACTAAATGTTAAGAAATTATTATTATTATAACAGAAGCATAAACTTATTTGCTTCCTTATTATGAACATAGAGAACTGTACCTAAGTTTCACAGTGTTAGTAAGCTGAAATTGGAACTGAAGTTTAAATGAAGTTAAAATGACAGAATATTGAGAGAATTTCTAATACACACTGATACACTAATACAGAAAAACACTGAATTCAGGCACATCATGTCAAACACATACAAGTACATTTTCTGAAATCAAAAGTTGTTCTAAGACCTAGTAACCTTAAACCCGGGTTTAAAAAATTATTTTTTAAAAAGCAGTTATGTAAAAGTCAATAGATTCCATCTCTCTTCTGCTTCTTCATCTAAAATTGTTACTCATTCCTAATTTTTCCTGTTAAAATGAAGCTAAATTTAAGCCTTGACTGATGCTATTATAAAAATGTAAATTTTAGTGATTATGAAAATAGTGAAATTCCATTAAAAATATCAAGATATTTTAAGATCTAATTCTAGGCAAATGATTTTGTTTTTTTCTTTAGCAGGAACAAAAATTAAAAGTCATCTAAAATAGGCCAACTGATTTGTCCAAAATAACTGAATAGGTTTGAACTGATTTGAGAAAAATAAGTCCTGGGCCAAAATTAATTTTAATAGCCCCAAAGACCTTTCAAAAAGTACCTTGCAAGTATTTATTACTTCTGGCAGCACAAATGATTGTGTAGTCTATGCTGATGCCTCAAACTCATTTATTTTATGCATGAATATGTAAACATTATGTTTCCAATTTTGTTCTGGAATGGCATTTAATTTCAGGAGGCTTGTGATTCACACAGTCCCTTGGTTCTCTCTCCAATGTGTCTGCATCCTCCCTCTTGCAGCAGTTCTGGTTTCTGCACGCTGTCAAATGTAACCTTTGTGCTAATTTGGTAAAATCAGTTCTCACTTTTAGTGCTGAGAGACTGATAACTGAATTCTCAAATGAACTACACATTTGCAAGATGAAGTACAGAGCTGTGGACAATGACTGCTTTCCCACAGTGTAAATTCTTCAGACTCAGCTGTCAACATGTAATTGTGCAACACAAAAGCAGCTTTAACTTGATGACTTTTTTCCTCCTAGGCCATAAAAATGAAATGGATACTATACTCTCCTTTATGTTATTCCATCTTCTTGGATTTTCTTTTGCATGGACAGTGAAAGCCTGTACGCCCTTTAGAGTTCTTAGTAGATCAAAGTCTCCTTCTTGGTGGATAAAAAACATTTTTCCCTCCTACATAAATATTTCAGTTTGAGAATAGACCAGAGAGCAATCTTGAAAGAGTTTTTTCCCCACTAATTTTGACTCCATACAAAGTTTAATAATTTGAGGTGGATATTTTAAAATTGTTCTCTGTGATTTTGTTGGAGCATGGCTCTTTTATAGTTTTGCACACATAGTTTTATGGTGATCTCAGCATCTTTTCTTTTCCTTGGTGAGGCCTCTAATTTTTCATATGGCCACCTACTATTCCTCCTGAACCCCCGAGCATGGGTATTTGCTTCTATGTCCAGACCCTTCTGATTACCACAGTGTTTGTACTCAATTATGTACAAAATTATGTTTGTACTCAATTATCTTAAATGCATCATCTGCATTTAAGATACAAACAATGAGGAAATGATGTCAAGCTTACCGGAAACTTGGCAGAGCAAGAAATGAGGGAAGCTAAGAGAAGTGGCACTTTCAAGAGAAAGGGCTATTTAACAGTGAGAAATGTTGCAAGAGATAGTGTCCAAATGGACAGACTGATTATAAAACAGGGTATAGAAAGTTATTTGTGGCCTTTGGAGAAGCAGCTCCCTGGGCTCAAACTCAGGTTTAAAGTGGCTAATGGTGGTGAAAATGTTGAAGAAACAAGATCCTAACCAGACTATGGACTTAAACACACAGGGATTTTACATCATACCAGGATTAAAGGAAGAATTTGGATAGAACAGACGAGCAAGTTTTCAGGTCAAGGGAAGAAATCAGGGAAGGAGAGAGAAAGATAGCAAAGAAATGTACATTGGGTAAATTTATGAAAAAACATCAATAAAATTAAGAGCAAAGGCAGTGTGGTCAAACATGGAAAGTAAGAGGCACACCATTCACACTAACACATAAAAAATAATAGGATGATCAGAAATGTGTCAGGAAGGCAGAGAAGCTGGCTGAGGTAATTTGAAAGTATGTTTTATGTTTTAAATAGTCACTTTACGAGATATATCAGAACAAAAATTATCACAGACAACTCATGGTCTCCTGAAGTTTCAGCAAGATTCACAGAAGAAGTATGATTTTTCTCTAACAAACCAATGAAAGAGAGAGGTGATAAAAGGAATTTTGGGTATCCCAAAAGGGCAGGAAAAACAGGTGTGACAGAAGTTCAAAGACTGAGATATTCAAGCATCTTACTGAGAATACAGATGGACTATAACCCATGAGCTCCATCCTTATTAATGAGGCAGGTGAAACCAGGAAAAAGTTCATGGATGGCAGATTAGGGTCTGGACAGCTTTATTTCATAAGACTGAAGACAGATATACATGGAGATAGTTAATAATAAAAAACATGACAATATTGTGGGGGCCATTATAAAAATCTATGATAAATGTGTAAGTGAATAATAAAAAAATCAAACTCTACATAGAAGAATAGATTAGGATTATTTGGTTCAAAATCTGAATGAAAATGTTATTTTAGGCATATACATTTTGAACATTTGCTCCTCTATTAAATTTATTTATATACTAAAAAGAGAAGGACAGTAAAAAATCTACGTGATCAAGTTGAAGCCAGTGTCTGAAGTTTAAGAAACTGGGTTCTTGTTCCAAATCTTCCACTAGGTTACATATAATCTTAGATAAAATATCAGTCTTATTTTTCTCACCTAAACAAACTGAGAGAAGATATTAAGAAGATCAAAAGAGAAGCAAATGAAATAATATAAAAGTCCTCTGAAATTCTGAAAACACTTTCAACATAATGTTATTAGCACTACAATCTGTTTAAACGTTCAAGAATGTGTATGACACCCTCAGGGCAATATGAGAGGTGTGGAGGAAAAAAATACTACATCATGAGATTTGTTGTGCTGTCTGTGTAAGACAAGAACGGTAAGCCATTATCTGTTTCCATTGCCTCCCTTCCGCAGCTCCAGTCCAGATCTATTTTTTTCCACAGTTAACTACTGAGAAACTTCAATTTTGGCACGAAGCAAATATTTTCCTGAGTTTTTAATCTATCTTCATTTTCTCTTCTTCCTCTATTTTCTCACACCCACAGTCATGAAGTCACCACCATGAGTTTAATTGCACACTAAATCTCAAGTTACAAGGAAAGCTGTCCACTGACAAGTACAGTTACACATGTTACGTAACATGCCTGGGCCTGGTCACCGCCACCTACCATTGAGCCACCTGGAATCATGCTGCTCCGTCCTGATTGGGTGGTGGTGCCCAAGAGTTCTGAAGATCGCAAAATCGCGTCCCATAAAATCAGCCGCAGTCCCGGAGTATAATTCTCCATCTGCGTTTTGACAAAATAAAACCACATACACATCCTTTAATTCAATTAAGGAAAGAAAAAACAAAATAAAAGTTTCATGTAAAGACCCTAAAAGAAAGAAAAGAGAAATGCTTTCTGCATCATTAAGCATTTACTTATTTTTATCCTAAGTCTTTCTTGAAAGTATTTTAGTAAATGATCACTCACTGACTAAGTATCTGACTACTCATTAAGTAAGAACTTCGTAAAATGGTGTAAAATATGGTTCAGGGGATTTTCCTAAAACATAACATTTATTCCTTTCTACTATTACGTGAGACAAAAGAAAAAAGGCATACCATATTCATTACATTTTTATATGTGTAAAGCTATTGCGCTTCTAATATCATTTATTAGGATAAGATACCACCTTAAAATATTGCTTATAGTTTTTATTTTATTTTATTTTATTTTATTTTTTAGGACTTTTTTTAATTTATCTTTTTGACAGAGAGACACAGTGAGAGAGGGAACAGAAGCAGGGGGAGTGGGAGAGGGAGAAGAAGGACCCCCACTGAGCAGGGAGTCTGATGTGGGGCTCGGATTCCAGGACCCTGGGATCGTGACCTGAGCCGAAGGCAGACTTTTAATGACTGAGCCACCCAGGCGCCCTATAGTTTTTATTTTAATGGAAATTAAATTTTCACAATATATTTCCTTTTTAGTGGTACCTCAATACGATTTTGCAATACTTTAGAAAGGACTAATATTTTCCTGCCAAAACTGTTTTCTTGCTTTTTATTTTTGAATATATCAAATGGGAGAAGTGTTCTAACTTAGCATAAGTTATCACGTAGTCTAAAAACAAGAATTTAAAATATAAAAGAATTATGTCTGGCATCTGGCTGACTCAATCAGGAGAGCATATGACTCTTGATTTCAGAGTTATGAGTTCAAGTCCCATGTTGGATGTAGAGATTTTACTTAAATAAATACAATTAAAAAATTTAAAAAAAGGAGAAAAGTCTGAAGAGGAGGAAATTTTGACAAGTACAGGTCATAATCATCACAGTTCAAGATTCTATTCTATTGTGTTTTTTGATTCATTTCTACTTAAATTGAACTAACTCTAAGTCAGAGTTTAATAATGGAGGAATCACAGTGACCAGGTTAAAATGGAAAGGAAAAGGGAGGAGAAAGAGAAGTTAATATTTACTGAATACCATTCTGTGTTTGCTGGGCAGCTAGGCAGTGGCTTGACACTTTCAAATTATCTCATTTAGTTCTGTCAACAACCCCATGATGTAAATGTTATCCCTATTTTACAGTTCAAGAAACCCAAGGTTGCTCAGCTAATGACTAGGAAAGTTAAGGGTGAAAGTTCAAACTCAGGCCTGTTTAATCCCAGTCATCTTACACTAAACCATACCAGCTCTTAATAAACTGAAGGTTGTAAAAATTATATTTCTTTCCTTTAAAAAGAAAGTACCTCCTCTTATTTCATCGAGGAAACGCAGTATTGCCTGCTTACTGATAGTGAATTATCAGCAAAATTAAACAATTAAAAAATATAAAATTTTCCTCTAAATAATCTACCATAATCATAGTAAACTTAATATTATCTTATCGGTCATTTGGATAAGTTAATGTTTCTGCATTCACTGATTTGAAAAATAATCATAAAACAGGAGTAGATAAATTATAACTTAAACATTTGTATAACACTATCATTTCCAAAGGATTTTCATATTTATTAGGTAAACTGAAAAAACTTCCTGTGCATCTTCAGGCATAAATGCCTTTGGGAAAGTCTTATTAATCTGATTTCTCATGTGATATTCTTTGTTCACACCCTCAATTCTCACTTACAGATAAAGGCTTTATAATGAAAATAGACATTCTCAGTGGTCCAACTCAATCAATTCCTTTGGTAGGACCTGTGGTTCTCTGATGTGTCTGAATGCACCAACAGTGGAGAAGACCTAAGCAGAGTGAATCACTGCACAACTCGAAGGTTTAGCTTGAAATATTAATAAAAGACACCTTTCCTTACAGATGTGTTTTAAGACAATGATCACTTATTTCAGATTGCTGTGACTCAAGACAAGTAAAAATATATTAAGTACAAAGTAGTACGTAAATGAATGGTACTCTATTACTCTAAATTGTCATAATACGGCATTTTGGGATTGAAAAACATCTTGTGTTCGCTTCACCTAATTAAATAAATATCAAGTTCAAATCTGACCTGTTTTCATCATATACTGCAATAATATTTTATCTGCCAACAAGGTAAAAAAAAATAAACCTTTTCTAAAAGCACAAAAATGCTATGAATAAGCCATAAGTTTCAATGGTATTTTGAAATATATAAATGCCTACTGTCTCCTTAGTTTTAACTTATTTTCAATCACTATAATACTTTTATTAAGGTTGATATTTTATCTTTTTACAAATAACTTATGAATAGATGTAATAAATTTTTAAACTTCAGATAAATTATTTTTCTTTATCTGTATAAGAGGGCATTAGTTAAAAATGTGTTGTAAAAGCAGCCTAAAGTTTTCATATTAATTTCAAATATTTTAATGTTGCTACACCTGCCATAGGATGCCTTGAGTCCTCTTTACCTTGAAAAATCAAAAGTATTAAATTATTAGTTGAACCTCATTGCCCTCTCAACGACATGTTAGATTATGAAAATCAGGAAAGGTGAAAAGATAACCATGAAAAGAGAAAACTGAACAATTTCATACCAGAGTGCAGTCAGACAGAACATGCCTAACAGGAGGTATAATCAGAAATGGAAGAGTAAAGAATGTCATTAATTTTTTTTTTTTTACATCTCTATAACTTATTTTACTATATAACTGGAAATTAGTAAATTCAGTCCCTTTCCCCTATTTTGCCTAAACTTTTTTTTTTGTTTTTTTTTGGCTTGCTTTAGTGTGAGTAAAATCCATAATTACACTTGCTATTTCATATAAAACTCTATGCAGGGGAGAGTAGGAAGTAACAAATCAACACCAAAAGCAACTATTATTTGGATGTATATAAGTATTTGTTTCTCTTACTATATACTTGCTTTATAACTTACACTTTTTTCATTCATTTCCAGATAAGGCAAAAATCAATATAAATGAAGACAAAAGCAGAAAGTTTGATTCTATTTTTCTTTTGACCAACAGATAAGTAGGTCATTTAGAGAGAGTTCTTTAGTAGGAAAGCTATTCATCAATTTATTACTGAAAACAGAATTAAAGAACTGACTTAGACACCAAAGGAAGTTTGAAGTTTAGGCACTGGTTGCCTCCAATCGTAAGAAATTCCCTCCCACCTAAATATTATTTTTAGCAAGAGTCAATGTGAGTTTTGTGAGCTGTAAGGGCACCAGACGATTAAGTGGCCATGAAAGGTACATTCTCATATTGCCAATGCTCATTATCAGTAACTGTTTTTTATATAAGGCCTTAAACCAGATCTTCTGCAGAGGTATCTATAGGATTCTTATCAGGGATGAACGCTCCACAGAAATTGTAGATATGTATATGTATATGTATATGTATAGGTGATAGACTATCTTACTTTTGCATTCTAATAATCAAATAAGTAATAGTCAACTTAGTACATACTTTATTTAATACATTTGTGCATTTCCACCATGGATTAAAGACTTAGTACATTCTGTGGCTATATCAAATGATCTAATGATAAGTGAGTATAAGAAATTTACTATATCTCAGTTGGCTTATTTTTGGAGAATAAATATGTTTAACAAAAAAATCTACTTTTAAACTTCTCTTATAGTTTCTAGGTCATTTATGAAGTTATCAAATTATATGTTGATTCTTGGGCATAATGCTAATTTTCCAGTTTTCTGACCCTTAATATAAGTCTTCTTGAAAATCTGAAGTAGTGTATTAGGTAAATGTATCCTACAATGATTTGAATAGCATTATGGTTAAAATGCATACTTCTGGTTTTCCATATGTACTAAGCTACTAGTGAAAGAAAATATGACATTTGTCCAATTTTATTAAACTGATGGTATAATAATATGCTCAAGGAATTGTTATATATATCAAAAGGTAGTTGTGGATACTCTGTCCAACAAAGTTTTTAGTCTCTCCACAACAGACACCATATAGCAAGTTTGATGACTCAAAAATAATACATCAAACTAAGAAAAATTAGTGCTGACAGATGTAACTAAGAATCTAAAAATTGTCAAATATGAAAGTTAGTATTTGAGTACTCTGCCATTCTTTCTTAACTGTAAGATTTCCAAACTATCTCTATGAAAAGCATTCTTTACTGAGATGAACAAAAAGTTTAGTGAACTGCATTTCCACCATGGCAGAATTACCTGAGAAGCATGGGTTAAAAACAAAAGTTCATACGTACTTCTGGACTTTATGTTCACAGCTCAAAATGAAGTAAAAATGTGGCTTAGATCAGTTACTGTATTGGATTACAATTCCTAAGAAGGGTGTGGTAAGAAGTAGAAGGTAAAAAAAAAAAATTTCCTGATGAAATCACAGCATTACTAACACAGGTGTAACGTGTGACATGGATGTTGAGCAAAAATCAAACAAACCTAAGGACAAGCCATTATGTTGTTAACACCTTGAGTAAATTCCACTCACAGAGTAGCAGAGTAATTAGAAACAGAGGAAAAATGAATTTATGTCTCTCTTTCTCTTGCACACGGATTACACACGCTCACACACAAACACGCACACACATGCAGGGCATGGATGAAACCCATTTCTTGCGAATGGAAGGGTATGGGAATAATTTTACATTTTTACATCTACTGAGCACCTTCTCTGTACCAATAAATATAATATGCTGGCCTTGTTACTTACGTTATCCTTTTAAACTAAAATTTTTTGAGTTTATATGTGCACATGGTACAAAATTAAAAATATAAAATTAATAAGGTTCCAAATCTCTCTCTCAGACTCCTTTATAGCAACCACTGTTATTTCTTTTTTCTCTTGCTTTCTACTTCTACATACATCCCATAAATATTTAAGTACCCAAATGTGATACGTTATTAAATTGTCTTATTTAACTCTCACAACAAACTAGTAGAATTAGCATGGCCATGCCATTTTACATATAAAGAAACTGAGGTTCAGGGAGGTTCAAATAATATTCTCAATTATACTTAATTAATTTAGGGAGTACATCATGTGATCTAATACCAAGTGAGAGCATATTCTAATGTCAAATTATATTTTTTTTCCTGAGGCAAGGCAGAATTCTCTCTTGGGGAAATAGACCATAGCTAAAAGTCCTAGACCCCTGAAACAGATTTCAGTAATATTACTTAGTGATAGATTATTTATAAATTATTAGCACTACAATGCCTAGGGAAGAATACAATGAGGAAATAAAAATACTTTCAAGCTGACTACACCTTTCACGTCAAGAAAATGTGAGATGACAATTAGTGTGGAAAATATAAGATATTATTCTTGTGTCCACACCTGGCATTTATTCTGAGTAGGGGAGAAACTATTTTTAATAAAGGATTTTTAAACAAAGTCATTACAATTAAAATATTTATAGGTGGATGAAACAAGATATACTTACAAATAAATACTAGGATAATTTCATACTGACAAAATGATTTTTATTAAAGGGGGTTTGAAAAACTAACCTTACTAAGGAGATTTATTTTGTAAATTTTTTTATTTAAATTCAATTAGCCAAAACAGTACATTAGTTTCAGATGTAGTTTTCAACAATTCATCATCAGCTGTGTATAACATCCAGTGCTCATCACATTGTGTGCCCACTTAATGTCCATCACTAATTACCCCATTCCCCTCCCCTTCAGTGACCCTCAGTTTGTTTCCCAGAGTTAAGAGTCTCTCATGATTTGTCTCCCTCTCTGATTTCTTCCCATCCAGTTTTCCCTCTCCTCCCTGATGGCCCTCTAAAAACTTAGGACATGTTATAGGATTTGGAGACTTAATTTAGTAGCTATGGACTGCTCAAGAAAGAATCCATATTTTCTGTGGTCATCAGCTTAAAAACCCATGGCATTTTGTTTAAATTCCAGTTAGTTAACATACAGTGTACTATTAGTTCCAGGAGTAGAATTTAGTGATTCATCACTTACATATAACACCCAGTACTCCTAGTGCCCTCCTTATATCCGTGAGTTATAATGATGTATCAGTGTTGGTTCAATACCTGGAACGAATGTACCATTATGGTAGAGGAAGTGGATAATGGGGAAGCCTATATGAGTCGGTGTGGGGGGCATACATAATATCTCCGATATCTTCTCCTTAATTTTACTGTGAACCTAAAACTTCTCTAAAAAGAAAGTCTATTAAAAACATTAATGATAAACAATTATGGCATTTTGAAAAGAAGTTATACTAAACCTTCATAAATTTCATAAACTAATTCTTAAGCTGTCATCTGGATTGAAAGCTTATTAGTGGTTGAAACTGCTTAATAAGGGACTGATGATATAATAAGTATCTGCTGTGAAGACTCATCTAACCAGTTTATAGGTGGTTTGAGTCAAACATGAAATTTTATTTCCCTGTATTGGGGAAGGAAATAGTCTGGAACTACCTTGAAAATTTCTCTTATGTGATGACATGAGGAGAATACATGCAAACTCTCTTGGGCAGATAGGCTTTTCCAATAGCCATTCTCTAACATACAATGTACAATCTGTATATTTCAGAGACAGCTGTTACCCTTGTATGTAAAAGTTTGGGAAGTGCTACAGAAAATACTTATGTTGAAAAAAGACTCCATCAAATGCTTTTTAAAGCAGCATAAGAGAAAATGACAAGAAAAACCCAACAAACAGAATTAAATGTACTCCAAGAGGAGGAATTTATAGCACAGTTATAAAAAAAGCAGGTAACAAAGTCACAGTTCTTTAATTAAAATGATGTTGCATGTATTTTGAGGGATTTTACAAGGTCTACTATGGCATTCTCATTTTTCCATATCTTGCTATTCAGCTGATTCAGAAATTAATTTATGTTGGCTTGAAATTTTCCTTGTAAAGAAGCACCAAACACCTCTAAAAGTTACTCGATTATTTTACAGATTGTATAGGTGAAGTCTAGACTTGCATTTAAAAGCTGCCTTTTTTTTTTAAGCCACACATCCTCTTCTTGACTCATGAAACTCCCGTCATTCTCTTTTCCTTTTCACAAACTTATACAGCTTTTTCAAAGAAGTTCTAATATAAAACCCAAACTACGGAGTTTCATATTCTTTGTGGACTTTGTGTGGTTGCATACCATATGAACTATGTAATACTTACCTGTCATCATCCTTTTTCAATGGAATATTAAAATAAATAATCAAGCAAATCCCCACTGAGAAACATACCACAAATTAAAGCTGCTTTAGGCACAATTTAACATAGCCCCTTTAGAGGAATATCTATTTTTTTTTTTCAGTATGCAATTTAAATAAGTATAGGCTGCAAGTTTGAGCAGGTAGAACTCCTCCCCTTTGTTTAAGACAACTTTCACATTTCTGTGTGTGCACTTAAGGAAGTCATCCACATGTAATCTCTAGGCCATCTGTGAATAGGAAAATTATAAGTGTGCTACATTTGCTGCATTCCTTCAGGTCTTAAACTTTTGTTAAAAAGCTCCATAAATGGATCAAATGGACTGAAATTATCTACATCTGAAAAGCAATAGAGGAGATAATTCATGTTGTAATGTTCTTATTCTTAATAGAAAAAGAGATCAGTGAAACAGTGGTAAAGTAAACATTAGAGAATACTAGAAAAAATGTATCTTCATACTTAATGCTGTAGTCAGTGTGACTAGAGTTCATTTAGTTAAGTAGAAAAAAAGTTATTTTTAAAAACAAAAGACTGGCAAAACTGAACTTAGGACACCATCAAATAATAATCTACATTTTCTTTTTAAAAAAATCTAGATTTCTCATTCAAAAGTCAATTAGAAATTTTATACTTGATAAATTGCACTATTTTTATTATCAAATAATTACTTCCTACATTTTCTAGAAAAGGGGAAAAAAAGAAAAGGAAATAAAAGTTATATAATTTATACAAGATTATACAGAAAAATATATTCTGGAACAGAGTAATGACTCAGAATTTTTTGTGTTTTTGGTTGTTGGTATGCCCGAAAAGTTAAAAGAAAAGAAAAAAAGAATAATTGTTTAATGATGTATCACTTTTTGTTTGTGTGTTTATTTAACATAGTCTAAAGGTTATTAAAAGTATGTGGAAACAATTCTTTATCTTTCAATATAGACTAAAGTTTTCTCCTTCTGCTTGCTTCTATCTTCCTACTTCCAACCTTTAGAACTTTGACTAAGCATTCCCTCCCCAGCTACATTGAAGGAAAAAAAGAAGACAATCAGAAAAGAAGATGGTTAGAAGAATGTATAGAGGAAATACATTAAATGTTTTGTTACATTAAAAAAAAGACCTAAAGTTAAAAAAAAAAAGATGACTACAGAGGTCCTTCATTAACTCAAGGTAACACAATAGGGTCTCTGCCAGTTGTACGACCATTAAAACTGATTGTGCTGATTAAGTTGTCCAAATATTGAGTGTGACAAATCTTGTAATGACAATGAATAAGACAGACTGAATTTCATTCTTGCCTTCTGACTTGTCAAAATTCCCCCTGGAAACACCTCTTTCATAAAATGAAAACCAAAACCATTTTCTCTCAGAATATAAATTTTAAAGTTCTAGTGGGGATGTATACTGATTGAGCAGGCAATTTTAAAGACACTTATTAAACAATTTTGATTAAAAAGAATCACAGACTAGACAGTGTAAAAATCAAAGCAGCATTTAGTGTTTTTTCTTCATTTTCAAAATATTTGAAAATACGTCAACTGACATCCTCCTAAAATAGTTTGTGATTAATAATGGAAAGTCTTGATATATAAAAAGAATTTATATATTTATATATATAATATATATTATTCTATTATTCTAATGTCAAAATATATTTTTCTATTATATTCTAATAATAGAATAATATTATATATATATAATAAATATATTAATTTATGTAACCAGAAATATGGTTATTATCTATAGAAAATTCACTGTTTAACTGATGGTTGACTACGCACCTATTAAAAGAGATGCTGTCAGCAGTTTTGGGTCATATGGACTCTTCCCACGGCCATTTTCAAAATGTGAGTCCTCCAGCTTAAAAATGTTATCCTGTAGAAAAGAAAAAGAAGGACGGAATTTATTTATAAGAGGAACTATGTTAACATATCTGTTAATCAGAGAGAGGTTGAGTACTCACGTCTACCAGCAAGGGATATTATTTGGTAAACTTTAGAGATGGCAAAATAACTTACGTAGGTTAAAACCAATTATTACTAGCCAAATATCTACTTAGCTTGGTGATTTTTAGTAACATTTATCATGTTATAAGTAATAATGTATAAATGAATTCTAAGGAATAAGACACGTCATAATAAGAATAGAGTGATCATCTTATCACATAGGTATGCCAAGCACAACCCTAATGGCTCTTGAAAGGAGAGAATTTTAAATTTAAATGACTCTTTTTCTTCCTTCACAAAGAAGAAAAAATAGCAATCTGCTATATTAGATCTAGAACAAAATACACTATCTTACTTTTCCATATGTACCTTCCAGAAGGAAATGCTAAATAGCCACAGCAGTCACTTCCCCCACTCTATCATTCCTACAACTTTTCTGTTTATATGCTTCTCAAGCATTTTCAAATTACTCACATTAGAAGGTGCAAAATACCTGAAAACTATCTTTCTCAATTTCTGTAAATGTGAAATATCAAACCAGATGTTAGGGGCGGTGTGCCTAGAGGTAATGTCATCAGAACAACAGCACAGTGACACATTTTTATCAGGGGAAAATCCGCTCAGCTGAGGCTCAACTACCCAGGAACTAGAGTGAACACCTGACTACCTATAGAAATACACACAAGTACCAAGGTAGAAAGCATTCCAGAAAGCTCTGCGACAAAAGCCTTAAGAAGGAAGTAACTAATCATGACAGACACCCAGTTCTCAGAATGCATCAAGCTACTGAAATGTCTATGTGACAGTGGAGTAAATTGGGGAGAGGGATCATTTCCAAGCACTCATTTTAGAACCAAGTTCTCTGTGAATTAATTAGGTCAGAATATATATGCTTTTTCCAGTAGCACATTAACTTGTCCACAGACCAAAAAAAAATAGCTTTTTTGGCAATTTCTCTACTATTCACATAAAGTATTTTCTATCTCCTTAGAATAATAAAGGGTGTTCATTTTATGGCCAATAAGGATCACTTTATTTAACATTTAGTATTTCTGATGGAGCTAATGGCAGAGGTTCAAATTATGACTCTTAAAATTCATTTGAGTTAGGGAAGAAGAGTGCAAAAGGAAGCAAACCAAAAGCATTCTCCATCTTCATTATTGTGAGTGAGAATTACTGATTTTATTCTTTCCTCGCAATGGTTCTGTGTTGGTAAGCAGCTATTCCATGGCAATGATGGTCCTTCAGCTGAGTTCTGAAATTTACGGAGCACAGAAATTTATGAGGTTTCTCAGAACTGTGCTAAGTTGTAGTGGGAAGGGCAGTGAATCAGAAGTCAGGCCCATTTGGGCCAAGGATTAGCTCTGGTTCTTTGGTCACCAATTAAACTCTCCGAGCCTTAGGTCTCTAAAAGTCAATGCCAATAGGGTATTTAACTTCTCATATTTATTATAAGGATTAAAGAACTGAAATAAAGCCTTTTTAAAGCAGCAAAATAAAAAATGAACACAATTTATTTTCACTCTAATACTGTTCACATAACCACTATAACAAAAGAATATGAAAAATTGACACATATTATTACCATTATTGTAAACTTTCCTAGCATAATCTGAAAGAAATATTACTTTAAGACAGTTATGTAAGTAACCAAATTATAAACTTGTTTACAAATACAAATTTATCATAGGCAACTATTAAAATAATATGAAACTTAACATATGCCAAGAAAAAGTACAGAAGAATCCCTTAAGTATTATTTAGATATATTTTGATAAAAATTAGGTAATAATAATCCAAAAGAAATATGCTCAGTAAAAGATATACACTTTATTGCTGCAAATCACAGAAAATGTTATTAAAATTTGCATAGGTGATTATTTCTCATAATAAGGAAGAAGCAGAAGTGATGGTGTGGTTGAAAATACTGTTTTAAGTATTATTACAAATTTCTTGTCCTTATAGGACATTTTACAAAACTGACAAAAGATAGAGGAGGTACCCATCAAAATATGAGACACTTGATGTCTGGGAACATGTGTCCAAGTTAATAAGACAATGCCAAGGTAGATAAGAAGTTCTTCCAACCTCATGTTTTAATATTTGATTTACAAGGTCAAGGGTTAAACTTCATAACAGAGAGGTTAAGCATGGCAGTTATGGTTGAAGAGAAGATGAAAAACTACCCTTTGTCATGGTGTCAGATAATGTGTTCAAAGGTGGCTTTTTCGTTTCTGCTTTTTCCTTTACATGTAACTCTTACCCAAATTTCTGTGTAATTCTATATTCTTATATAACTCTATTAAAGGGTAAAACATTGAATTTCATTTTCAGCCTACTGACAAGAGAGCCTGGAATAAATATAAATTGATTCCTGAAAAGGGACATAGAAGACATTTCTTACATACAAATGTTTATAGTGTAAAATTTATACCCATTATGTACTATAATGGGGTGCAAAGGTGTTGATATCAGACAAAACGATTATCCCTGGCTCTTTTATTAATTCTGGGCCTCAGGCAATTCCTAAATCCTTCTGAAACTCAAATTAGTATGTTCTAAAAAAAATCTGTTAATTTCATTTTTGCATTGTTAATAGTTGCTACAGTAAGATCATTCTTTCCTATATTGATCAGTAGCTCTTGTGCCACAGTGGAAATTTTCATCAGGGAAATCAGGATGGGTGTTTAAAATATATCTAAATTCCATGGACTCCCAAGATGCACTGAAAATTTTTATTACCTTTAGCTAGACCATAGTCTAGCTCAAAAGCTTTCCTGAAAAATATCATTAATTATAGTCTGTGTAAAATTTCTCAACTAAAACAAGACTATCCTTTTAATATATCTGATAAATTCAATGTTATTGATGTAAAGAAACACCTACATTGCTGTTATGGTTATGTTGTGAGCGAGACCTATTAAATGTGTAAAGATATTAACCCATTGTGAAAAAACAAAACAAAAAGTGTTATTATGAATAATAACATCCTACGTTGTCATATGTAACATATCACATAGACAATCTTCTGGCTGGGCTTAGAGGCCTTTTGAAATCTGATTGCTACTCAATGATTTTCTGTTTTAAGAGTTTTAAATAGATCACATGTGCAAGCAGTAAGACCAGAAATCCTAAGACCAATGTACACAACTAAACTTCATAGCTTTCTATGTCTTACTTGGGCTGAAGTAATACTCATTTTTAGAAATCCATGAACAAAAATCTAGCTGCATGAATTCTAATTGCTTTAGCAGATACTATGAGCATATCATATAAGTTATTGGGCCATATTTTATTACATGATTGCATCAGTTTTCAGCAACTATTTTTAGCTTTCAAGACCACTCTTTCCCCTTTGTCTTTTGGATTTCCTGAATGTTATTAGACTGTGGTGAGGTAAGGCATTAGAGGAAATAATAACTGTGCTAATGTCTAATCCAAAGTCTTATAAATTATAAACCATTGGTGACATCATGGCAATAAATTTCCTAAATCTCAATCTTCCCCAAGTAATAAATTTAGGTAACAAAGTTGTAATTTCAGTTGTGTTATTTAATGATTAAAACATAAATGATGTTTGTAAAAAGAAAGGAAAAAAAAAAGAAAATCCTACATATATATGATAGAATGACCATTTTGGCTGGGAAACCAAATAAAATTAAGCAAACCAATACATGGACAGTATTTAAAAACGTGTATTATTCTATTTTTTTTCTGATTGCTCTTTCTCCTCTCTTGCTCTTCACAAGACACACCCTGTTTGCCAGTTATATTGAATTATCAAGTATTCCCTGGTCACACTATGTTTTTTCTCATCTCTGTTTGAAACCTCTTTCTTCTCCCCTCACCTATCCTCAGCCCTCAACCCCAGGGTGAACTTCTCTTCCTTTAAGAGTAAATTAAAAAGTCTCTTCCTAGGAGAAGTCTTAAGAGAGTCTTGCAGATATAATTTATTAGCTTCCTTTGTGCATATCCTAATTAACAATACCACACAGGCAATGACTATAGTGGTTTCAGCAAAGACGGGATGTAACAGGATCTCACAAGAAATACTGTGGCATACTGTATTCTGCCCAAAGGAGACTGCTTTTGTGGATCAAATTCATCTGGAATTTACTTTTCCTAAAAAGGTGACTAGATCTATGTTTTGCAATATTATAGCCATGAGCCACATGTAGCTATTTAATTAATTAAAACTAAAAATTCTACTCCTCAGTTACACTAGCTACATTTCAAGCGCTCAACAATCACATGAGGCTTGTGAATACAGGACTGCACAGGTGCAAACATTTCCATTGTCACAGAAGCTCTACTGGACAATGCGGCTCTAGATCCTGAATCCCAGTCCATGAACAGCAAAGAATAAAACTGGAAATCAGGAAGGCCTCCAAGGAAAGAAGACTTGTCGTCATACCACAGTTATAGAAAAAAAAAAAAAAAAAGACCATGAAATCTACAAGTAGGAATTACACGAAAAACACTTATTTTTATTAACCAGGGTTATACTAAGTACCTTTTAAGGGCAGTACAGATGAATGAATACATGTCCCAAATAGTCCTGTATGTCATTCTTCTTCCATTTGAATCACTTTAATCTAGGTAGGTACACATTTTACTCATCATTTAAAGTTTAGGTCATGATATGCAATCCATTAAATGTTCATTGATTTTCCCCAACAGAAAAAAATAAGTTCTCCCTAGAATTTGCATGGCAGTCTATTCATACCCTCTTAGTGTCATCTGTTACCTTCAACTTTGATATTCCATGATACATATGTTTTTTCCCCTATTAAATTATTCTGTGTTGAGGGAAATATCTTACTTGCTATGTATTTTTTTTAAATACTAAAATAGAATCGAATTAAGGCTCAGTGAAAGAATGAGTGAATAAATGAGTGAGCGTGTGACTGAGTCAAAGAGGCTTTACAGAAAAACTATATAACAGGAAAAGAAAGGACGTAAGACCCAGACTCTAGGGGCTAATGATTTAAGGATACGACCCAGATGAACACAATTGTGTGGTAGAGGCAGACCATACAATTCAAATATTAAAGCAAGTTTTAAAGTAAGTTTTAGGAAATATCATACCCTTTAACTTTTTTGTGTTATTGTGTTACTATTTATTATTGATACTTGTTATACACTTCAAATATGGGATTACTCTTATATAAATGATAAAAAAATAAAACCTAGTGAAAAAGAATATAACCATACATTCCTTTTGTTTTTACACCCCTGTTCCTCTTTAATCATTTTCATTGGGCCTTATTAATAAATACTACCCTCTTAATACAAACATCTTCATTGAGGGTAAAATTACCAGACTGCTCCTTGTAGAACTTCAAAAATCTTTCTGACCAATGTAAACTCTCTCCTGTATATCCTATCACTCCATCGCTCCTCGGCCTTTTGGCTAAGATCAAGTGTATCCTATCACTCCAGTGTAACTGTTCGACTTCACCATTTTGTACTCAACAGAACTTATGTCAAGTATCTCCTGGATATAAGCAAATGCAACAACAAACTAGAGGAGCTGTTTGGGCTTGCCAAATGTAATTTTCCACTTACAAAAACATAATCTCCTGCTGTCATTTCATTTTTATATTTTAGAAAGTTTTATGAGGCACTAATATAAAAATTAATATGATAAATACATAGTGACCTGTGATTAAGAATTTTATTTGAAATGTGAAGGTACGAGAAATAAAAAAATATGTAACAGTAGCACACTATATACATACAATATTACATTATAAACATACATTATATACATGTATACATCTATACATACAATATTACATGATTATAAAGCTATTTGGTGGTTATTTCACTTAACAATGAACATACACTAAGTATCAATGTCTTAGGACTTCAAGTATATTATTTCGCTTTAATCTTCAAATACCTCTAACTATTATTATGCCAGCTTTACAGACGAGAAACAGATATTTACATATAATACCCAAAGTCATAAAGCTGATTAGTGGCAGAATAAGACTTTGATAACAGAACCCCTTCCAAATCCATGTTTTTAACCACTATATTTAAAAATATGAGTTTACCACACACAGTATGTGAGAGGTACCCTAAAATGAGGAAACTGGAAGCCACAGGAGTTGAAAATGGGGTTAATTTTCTGCTTCAGCATAGGTAAAAAGGCTTTATTTGATTCACACTTAAAAGATGTATTCTGGTGAGAGATGAGTATATCTGTGAGCATGCATGTGCGTGTATGTGTGTGCACTGGTTGTGGGTGCAAAGGGTCAGAGGAGCTCATAGAGGGCAGAGGAAGCAAGGAGGCAGATTATTCTACCCAGGGGAAACAGCATGAATAAAATCCCCTCAAAAATAAATTCATATTTGATAAATAACAAAGTCGAACTTAGACAATGAAAGATATATACATACATTAAGAGATAAGGCTAAAAAATACATTTGGAATCAAACTGTGGAAAGTTTTCTGTGCCAAAATAAGCACTTTAATGTGTATTCAGAAGGTGTCAGTGACACAGTGATAATTTTAGCTGGAGAACAATAGCATCAAAGAGGTGCAATATTATGATGACTCTGACAGTGATGTGCAGGATGATTTAGAGACATACGTGCCTGGTGGCAGGAAAAGAACCACTGCCATAGTCAGGGGAGGGGAGAATTAGGTCTTTTTGCACATTACAGCAATTTAGAGGATTTTTGTATGTTGTATGTTATGTCTTGGTCAAGTTATTTGGTCAAGCTTCTTTGTAGCTCACATTTTTTTAACTTCTTTTGCAACAGAATCCCCTTTCATTTTCTAGCAAAGCTATGGATTCTTACCTCAAGAAAACTGAAGCTGACCATATACATATTTTATAAGCAGTCTTTAGGGATTATTGACTTTATATGGTAGTCACGTTAAGAGTTTCCAAATCAGTTATTTTATAAGGACATTTCTATTTCGAACATGGTGTGATTTTATTATCCTATCACTCTGAACTTGGACATTTGCTTCTGGCTCTGTGTCCCCTGTCCTTGAGCATAATGCAGGGATATCCAGATTTTTAAAAACTATTTTCTTTTTCATTTTCTATATACTGTCACTTGGAATTCATTTATTTTTTTATAAATTCAGCTTCTGAACTTCAGTCCCAATTCTTCTGCTATTCTAATCATTCAAACTTAGTTTCCTGGCCTGTTTGAGCCTCCTTATTTTCCGTAGTGATTTCGAAATTGAGAACTATTAAAAGTCCTTGGCTCTTCAAAAGAATATAAGACCAATAACAAACAATAAACTTCATAAAAGCTAGTCTGTCGAAAAGAGTTATTTAACAATGTACATTGTAGAAGACACAAAAGAAATGTAACCCTGGTCTCTGTTACTAAATGTCATATGAATAAAGCAAATACGATCTGCTGCAATGATTATAATGTATTAGTCCTGCCTCAGATTTAACTATGACTTCAGCCATATTACATCATATTAGAATTGTATCTTTCTCTGCAATAAAACATCACTGCAAATAAATGACTATTAATTGGAATATAAAACAAGAGCAAACAAGCAAACAAAAACACCTCAGTGAAAGATAAGCTCAAGAAAAGGATTTATACCTATAAGGACTTTTAAGTCTGAGTTACTCAGACTTAAAACACATCGTTATGCCTTCTTTTCATATTAATTGTTTTGAGTAGTTTTTTTTTTTGAGGGGGGGAGAGTGTACATGTGGTGAGGGAGAGGCAAAGAGAGAGGGAGAAGGAAAGAATGAATCTTAAGCAGGCTCCATGTCCAGCACAGAGCCCGACATGGGGCTCAATCTCACAACCTTGAGATCATGACCTGAGCCAGAATCAAAAGTCAGACTTTAAGTGACTGAGCCACCCAGATGCCCCTTGTTTTGAGTAGTTTTAGATGTATAAGAACTATAATATTCGGTTTTGAATCCAAAATGTAGTCATTTGATGCTAAAATATTTAGTCAATAGTAATTATTACACTTATTCAATAACTACCACTTTCCTGTGATCCAGAAAATTCCTGTTATTTGTATGTTAAGGTAGATGTGATAAAATATTGTTTATGGATTATGAAATCTAGATGTTATGACTCATTGTGCCAATTACTGATCTATTTGAAGTACCAATATTCTTACCTATGAAATGGAAATAATCTACAGATTTGCCTCAAGGATAAGTGAAATATATTGAATATATTGAATATTGAATAGAGAAGCATATTTAAAACATACAGAAATCTAATTAATTATAATTTTAATTATCATAAATATATTATGAATGATACATCTTTGGTATGATAGCATGTTGATAACTCATTTTCCATAATAGCTAATATCTGTTAGGCAACTATTAGCCAAGCACAGTCTCTTAAGTGCTTTGTAGGTATTATTTTTTATCCTCATAATACCCCTTGAAATACAGAATGTGATTACCCTCATTTTGTAGATGGAGTAACAAAGAGAAAAAGTGACTTGCCTAAGGTCACATTGCTAGTATATATCGAGCCAGGGAGCCAATTTCTAAAATCAAGAATAGCTGGAGAAATTATAAAAACCTAATTTTTTTGTAGTTGATTTGCACAACCATGTTACTTCATGAATACACATCACACATAAAATGTTGCCATAATATCTCTTAACTTTGCATTCCCTGTAGTTCACACGTTAGGCCTAGAGGCCTTGAATTAATCTAAACTGAGTGATCATGACAGATAAAACCGCATTTAATACAGTTCTTGCATTATACTATTAATAAAGACAAGTAGAAGGAATTAACATATTTCTAACCTTCTTTGCAAAAAAAAATATGAAACTGCTTTGTTCCCAAGTTTGTGAAAAGTTAGTATCACTTTATCCTCGTAACAATATACAGCCCTTACAGCTGGATTAAATAGGATTTGCCTTCTAAATTTAAGGAACCTGAATTTATCTGGGTTCCTCAAACAAACAGTGACATAATTCATCTGCTTTCTGTCATCATTAAAATTAATGATATAAACCAAGGAAAACAGAAAGCATATGTGTTCATACTTCATGCAGATTATGTTTTTAATAGGAGCTTAATTTGAGTTTATGCAGATAACACATACCTGTCATAGTATAATTATTCAGCTACAAATGCTTGTTAACTCCCAAGGCATGTAACAATGAAAGGAAAAATTCTATGTTGGCTAGAATGAGAAATTCCAGAACATGAACAATTTACTCTACAGTGTTTTACCCCAGTGAGACCTGATAAAGTAAGTTCAACCAAAGACCAAATCATTGGCCCCCCCAAAAATAAAATAGTGGAAGAACTAACTTGATCTTTCTTTCCGTGTGCATTTTAAGCCTTCTATGTTCAAAGCATAGTTACTTTTTTATTTGCTATCTTATCATTTCATAAAGCACCAGCATTTTTTTATCCTAAATTGTGAAAGTATAGCTTTCTTTTCCTTTTATAAATGTGTTTGTCATATCCATGATTAGATACTACTGGGAATTTTTATCAACAAATGTAAATACGTCAACAGAAAGAAACATATGTACTGTAAGAAGTATTGACATCTACTCATATGGATTCTTTACACTTCAAGATTGTTTCATAGATACTATCCGGGAAATAATAAGGCCAACAGATGTAACATTTTATTTATACCAAGATATGTTTAAGTGAAACTTGGTCATTTAAGTATTGTCATAATCATATGATGTAAATATACGGTTTTCTTTTAGCAAATTAGGAAATACTTAAATATTTATTATTTTGGCAGAGGTTTTGTAGGAGAGCTTACTATGAATTATTTGTGAGAATATAAGTTTTAGAGAATAACTTTGGAATTAGAAAGAGCCTCAAAAATGTCCACACATTTTAATTATTTTCTTTTTGGAAAATATACAAAAGCAAAGAAAAGAAAAGAAAAAATTAAAACAAGATTAAGTTCATGATGTAATTTAGAATACTGAAAAAAATTAAATACCAATACAAAAAGGGTGGTAAATTATGTCATATCTACATAACTGACTATAATACAGGCATTATAATAGATGTGTCTACTAATTATAATACCTAAAATTAATACCTATGAAAATACTGTCGAAGCAATAATGCAATAATTATGTAAGATGCATGAAAGAAAACTGAAGGAAATTCATTATAATATTAGGTCTCTTCATTATGTTATTTGCATATTTTTTGTATTTGTATTGGTTTTCTCTTAATATTTTATGCAATAATCATGTAGCTCATATATTTTTAAAAAAGAGGGTCTCTATATCTTATTATCTAAGCAAATCTTCAAATTGACAGCTAATGAACCGAATGTGGCCAGGAAACATGCTTTATTTATAAGCTGGCACAAAGTTTTGAAATCTTGAATTTGAATGCCTTTTCGTAAGACTTAGGACTTTTCATGGGACAATTCATTTCCACTGTTCCCTACAGTTTTGTTTCCTTCTCCATCTTTTTATGTCACCTGTATGATCAGCATAGGTATTTGAGTTTGCAACCCCTATAAAGTATTATAACTTAACTGAATCACCAAAAATACACTGCATTTCTATCTACTAGTCCCCATTTTTCAGATTTACTTCATATGACAAAGTCCTCAGAAGGAATGTGATCATCCTCACATATCTCATGATGGAAGTACTATAAGACTTAGCAATTAATCATGGTTAAACATGAAGTTAATGGGGACTTCAAAGTGATGTGAAACTCTGTCATAGCATCATAAATTTCCATAGTTTTTGCTCATTCTTTTTATATAACTAAGTTGATCTACATACATACTGCTCTTCGCAACGTCTCTTAATTAAAAAATGGACTGTTCCAAATATTTATATCTCAAATTAATTATCCAGAATCCTTAAGAGTTGAGCTTTAAGAGTGTATAGTTAACTACTGAAAAATACAGGCACAACAGTCCTTACAGAAGTACCCAGATATTGGGTGACTTGTTTTGCTTTCAAATTAATGACCTAGAGATATTCCATCTCATATGTTGAGCTTCCTTTTGGGTCATTATTTCTAATATATTACAGTAAAAATCTGAATTATTTAGAAATGAACCTAACTGGTAGAAGTAGTTTCTGCCTAAGCCAGATTTCTTTGTTATCAAATAAACAATTATAATTATATAATCTGGAATAAATCAAGGATTTTTATTTGGTTTATTAAACAGAGCATTTGATGTTGAAAATTAAACTGTACATCTAAAATTACCATTCACATGGACTGGAAATTTATATCATTCTAAATGACATTTTCAATTAGAGAAGACAATGAATCTTTATTATAAATAATTTTAAGAGTACTTGAAAGCTCAATTAATATATTGCTCAGATTATTCATGGCCATTTAGTTTTCTTAAAAAATATACTTTACTCCCTGTCATTAAAAAATTTAAAGTTTTAGGGGTAGGGAGAATATTAACACATAACAATTGAGAGTAGTAAAAATTAATTACTTTACGCTATGACATATATTCCTACATATTTTGTGTTATGCAAATTCAAAATGAAGAGACAGTTCGAATAAGCTGAATAAAGAATGCATATGAAATATTTGTGGCATACTTAGAAGAATGACTCAACTTGGACAATGGACAGATATTAGAATAAAAGAAAAATTTAGTAAAATTGTGTTCCCTCTAGGCACTGGTGAATTAAAAAACAAAAAAACAAAACTGTCAATATCTACCCAAGTCAATGTTTAATGTTGATGGGTAACACACATAATTACAATCAGAAAGTCCCTAAATAAATATGTATGTTAATGGAAAAACTGAAGTAAATCATGCAAATATAAAAAAAGTTATGTTGGACTATTATGTCTATATATGTATTATAGTTGTAAATATGCATACACATATGTACATATACATACATATGCATTATACATATTGACCTCATATATATGTTACATATAAACATGTGTACAACTTAATATGATATACTTTAAAATCTTATGTATGATAGTGGGTTTACAAGTATTTTAAGATATAGATATGCTCAGACTATAATGTATGTTAAAGGTTAAGAAAACAGACTTTTTAAAAATTCTAATACTGACTAAAGTGTCCTTATTTTTTTCCGCCTTCTTTCTTTTTTCTGTTTCTAACACTAGGGTGAACAAGATTGAAGATGACTTGCCTCATGGTGGCAAAAGAAAAATATCTTTTTTTTTTTTTAAGATTTCACTTATTTATTCATGAGAGACAGAGAAAGAGAGAGAGGCAGAGGGAGAAGCAGACTCCCTGCAGAACAGGGAGCCAGATGTGGGACTCAAGCCCAGGACCCTGGAATCATGACCTGAGCTGAACGTAGACGTTTAACTGACTGAGCCACCCAGGAGCCCAGAAGAAAATTACTTAAAAAAAAAAAAAGATTCTACCTTTGGGGTAGCTTTTTGGTTTGCTTTGTAGTTTTGCTTTATTTCTGCTCCATTTACCGGTATGTTATCATCAGCTTCATTATTCATGCTACTGTTGTGTGCTAGCACACTCAGAGGCAAGAAGTAACACTTTTGAAAGAGTGGACTATATTATATATGTTTCATTCATTTTCAAATGGTGAATTATTTATTTGAGCTGCATTCTAGCTGTAAAGCTAAGTAACAAGGATAAGTGGCAGGAAGTGGGAAGTGGAAAGAGCTCAAAATGATGACAAAAGAATGGGAATGATAATGAAAAAGGCAGTGAGTATATTGTGTAGCAGTAAATACTGAGGAATTCAGGTCATTTCGAAAATTATTATCATCACTGAAGAATCCTGTAACGCTAAATAAAGCAACTGTATTTGCAAAAGAAATATATTTTCTTTAGTCATCTTTATTTATTTATTTATTTATTTATTATTTTTTTTTTTAAGATTTTATTTATTTATTTGACAGAGAGAGAGATCACAAGTAGGCAGAGACAGGCAGAGAGAGAGGGGGAAGCAGGCTCCCCGCCGAGCAGAGCCCGATGTGGGGCTCGATCCCAGGACCCTGAGATCATGACCTGAGCCAAAGGCAGAGGCTTTAACCCACTGAGCCACCCAGGCGCCCCTAGTCATCTTTATTTATGACCTTGCATAAAAATGCTGTTCTTTAATTTCAAAAGAAAAGGTACTATTACATTACCTTGTAAAAATTTCGTCCTGAGGTCCTTTACAAAGGATGACCAAGAAAATCTAAAAGCATCTTGAACATAGAAAATCAGGGCAAAGTTTATAATACTATTAGTTTTGAGCTCAAGGAATACCTGTATGAATCCATTATTATTTCTAACTCACAAAAAACTTTGGCCTAAAATCTACACATGGATAGAAAAACTAAGTTTTGAGTTTGGCATTACTAAAACATTGCAGGTGTCATGCTCTCAGAGCAGTATTCCATACCTACAATAGTACATAGTCAAATGTTGTCCAAATTTTACAGGATCATTTAAATAACATATAATGCCAATTGCTAGAACTATTTATTACTGTGCCATCAACATTATAATTAAAAAATAGTCTTTATCCTCAAAATCTGATATTTGAGTTGAATAGTTGGGACACTTCTCTTCATAGAAATACAAAAAGTATTTTTAAAACATACATTGTCAAAATGCAAAGGAGATCCAAATTTGATTGAAAACTGATCACTTAAATTATTTTGGCAGCTAAACCAATTTCTGATAAATAATATTTTCTATCTTTAAATTTATATTAAAAGGCATTAAATTATGAGCAACTTATGAGAATTTATAATATATATTTACTAATATCGATTAACAATTAAGTACAAATACAATTAACTAAATAATAATTTGAGGCCATATATCTTTAAAAATATGACTATTTTTTTAAAAATCGCCTTTAATAAATGTAAATAAAACCAAAATGATGACTGACTCAAATAAAGAATAACCATGACTTCTAGGTAGTTTAGATTCATTAATATTACTATTTGACATATTCCATCAAAATTAACAAAATCACTAAAGTTCAGAGACAATAAGTAATCAGTATCTTTTAGAATCTTTCCAGAAAATAATCCTGCCTCTTTCCATGGTAACCTTTGTGGATTACTATTGCAACATGTATTCCTAAATCCACAGCTAATTCTGTAAAGGCATTATTCTTTATACAATACAAGCTACATCTCAAGTGCCATTATAATTATGTTTAGTTTTGTTGACTTGCTTCAAGTCCAGATTTCTGCTTAGCTGGGCATCAGTGATCATACAAGTGGTGGGTGTGTGGCAGGCTCAGAAGCACCAACCATGTCAACGAAATTTCAGCTATTGTATGTTCATTAGCTTGATTTTTTTAGTGTATGTGCTGCCGAAGCGAGCACCACTAGCTTGATTTTTGAGGCTGGTTTAATTTTATAAAATTACTTATGTTTTGCTACAGTTCTCTATTTCTTTACCTCTTTCAAATCACTAAATCACTAATCACTATTATTTTCATAATAATGCTGTAAAAAAAAAAAAAAAACCTGATTGTAAAAACCAGAAAAATGACTTTGTGGCTGTTTTTTCCAAATAGTCTTCAAAATTACTGTTCATTTTTTGAATAAATGACTAAGTAGTTATCAAATAAAATGATACACTTTATGTGAGAGCAATTTTAAAATTAGGATAATGAAATAACATAGCAGGATAATCAGGTCTAATTAATGAATTGTAATTCTGTACATGTTGCTTTATAAATCTGCACTCAAAAACACCTGAAAACAAGATCACTCAGCTCTCTGGATTGCTGGATTTACAGAGTTGAGAATAAATCTATAAAAACGTAGGCGAAACCACTTATGGCATGCTCTGATTATTCCAATTTTCCATAAATCATAAAATAACCCCCTACACCAATTCTGTTTAGAAGGTCTCACAACTAATTTGAAATAATAAGGATGCGGGACACAATTCATTTAGATTACTAAATGGTTAGCAATATAAATGTTGTTGCTCTATGTGGTATTATAAAAAGTTTTCCCCAAATAGGCAAAAAATCATGAATTCAAGCTTAGTCTCCTGTCATTTAAATTCTTGTTCCCAGATATGGTATGTATTAGAAATCTAGCTCCCTCTACTTGAAGACACTCAAATTTTGCTAAAGCCAATGTAGAACACATAAGGAAAAATAAAAAAATCAGGCAGCTCTCCAGTTGATTAATAAAAAGCCGCAACATCCATTTTCCTCAAATATCCTAATGCTTCAGTCAAAACTTCTGAACGTGAGCAAAATAAGGTAGGGATCTATTCTCGACAGCCAGTGAATTATTTTATTTATTTTTATTTTTTATTTTTTTGATGTTTCTAGTTTTTATTTAAATTTGTTAGTTACCCTATGGTGTAATATTAGTTTCAAAAGAATAGAATTTAGTGATTCATCACTTACATACAAGTAAGTGAATTATTTCTGTCTTTATAGATATATACTGTCCAATATTCTGAAAACTGACTTGTAAGCTGTTATTCAGTCATTATACACTGTCGAGGATAATGCCATTAGGAAAAGTAAAGTTACAGTATGCTGAAACCTGAAAATGCCTATGTAATATGCCTGACAATGTGGGATTCTCAAGGGATATTAAGAATAAAGGATAAGGATATGCCTATATTAGTAAGGGAGGATGCTACATTTGGAATGAGATATTTTTTGGCTAACTGCATCAATGGGCTGTATTTGAAGTTTAGGAGGAGCAAAGGGAGGATGAGCGGGGGTGTTGTAGGAAATGAGAACATAGATGTAGGAGGATATCGTATTACACAGAGCTTTGAACCTGACCATAAAATCTTAGACAATGTTCTAGGGGGAAAAAGTAACTGGTGGGCTGGGATGAGGACAGTGAGTAAATACAGATGGAAATTAAAAACGGCCGCAAAATCAAGAAAGGAGAAAATATGATAGGAATGAAGTTGAGGAATATATTGAATCATGTGCAGAAGTTACGAACCACAGAAAAACTGGAGGTTGTGTAATTCTGAAATCTTTTCACAGATAAAAGTAATATTTAACAGAGGACAAACAATGACAAAACATGGAAGACATCTGTTGAACCATTTATATGATAAAATTAATTTTATCTCAAGTACCCTGTTGTATTACTAATTTTTTGTATCTTTTTACCTTTTGAAAAATAAATGAAACCATTGCTCTCCTTTAATATTTTTGTATCCCCCTTGAACTTCTGAAAACAAAGGAGGTAAAATGGAAAAGATGCGTGTGAATGTGTGATCAGGAAGACGTGGCTGGTTGTTAGTCAGAAGCTTTGATGTGTCCAGTGTTTCGGAACAGAGAAATACAACGGAACCTCAAATGTATGGTTAACCTAGACTGCCTGCCTTCTACATAATTTTTGTTCCTGTTTTTGCCATTGTTTGGCACAGCGTAATTGCTTCAATTTCCAAAGACAGGTGCCGCCCAGGATCAGGGAAGAGGACAGAGCAATGCTGTTTTTCCTGTTTTCCTACCCCTATTGCTATTATAAATTCTCTCTAGGTGACCTGTGGGATTCCTTCACAGAACCAGAGGGTGAACATCAATGGTGTATCGACGGTGTAAAGCCTATTGCTGGTGCTGGGGCACTTCTATCACTTTTCTTTACACTGGCTCTCTCTCTGGTACCAGGATTAAATCATGGCAGCCTCACTTAAGAACACAGGAAGATGCTAGGTCCTGTGCTGGGCACTTCCACAGTCTGAGGAATTAGAGCACCTGGTTTTGAGTACAGGCTCTGCTGCTTTGTAGTTGTGTGTCTCTTGACTTTCACCTCCCTAAGGCTGTTTTCTCATCTGTGACAATAACATAGAAACTCTGCTATTACGTTTATTGTTATTTTCATATTATATTTATATTCCTCGCAAACGTGCTACGTGGTAGAGATTATTTTATTCGTTTGAAAGTTAAGGACACTGCTTATGCTCCAAGGGGTACAACTAATAATTAACAGAGCTGGAATTTACAATAATTATATGCATGGCCAAGGTATTATAATAGAAGATAATAGGTTTAACTGTTCAGGTTGTTGCTATATGAAACATTATGATTTTAAAAATCCACAGCAAAAAAAAGATGTGGTTTGTGTGCTGAGAAAAATACTCTGAGAACAAGGAACCATTATTTCTAATCTTGCTCTACCACAAGTTGTCTTAACTTGTTTCTTCATATGTTCAAAATGATAACCAGGGGCCTGGGGAGCAAATGATAGACCTGAGAAACAAAGATAAGTCTTGGGTTTTTTTCTTAGGATTCTTTGGGAAATATATTTTAAAGACAAAGATAAATTTAGCCAGTTGCCCATTTGCTTTTCCTGCTGACCTAGACTCCCTTGAACTGTATTCCTTTAACAGCCAAATTTCACATATAACTCGTTTTATACTTACTCCTTTTCCTCACTTATTCATTCCACATTATCACTTGTTTTCCTGAATTCCATTCCCATTCTTTCACTTGAAGGGCCATATTAGAAAACACCAAGGACTTTCTTGTTCTAACTTTCCTGATGTTTTCCCAAGATGTTTGTTTGTTTTTGTTTGTTTGTTTTTGGTTTTTTTGGTCATTTCTGTCATTCCTTGGTATTTCCATTGAACATGGAAATTCTGAGTACCTATTTTAAGGGAAGATTTTCTGTTTTGACTGTTTTGAACACACTGTGTGTGTTCCAACCCTATCTCCATTTCCTGTTTCTTCATCACTTCTCCCCGTTTCACCAAAAGTGTTTTTGCTAAGGCCAAGTCTTGGGCTTTCTTGCATTTTATTTCTCCTTAACTATTACTCAGAACTTCATAGTCATGACTTCCTTGTTTACGCTTCTTTTCTCCTTCCACGCAGTACTTGCTTAAGTGACACACTGCTTGGATGTCTCTTCCAAACCATAACCTCGACACAGTAGAAACCAAGCACTGCACCTTTTCTTAAGACTAGGATCTTATAATCAAGTTAATTCTCCTAATTATGCTCCAAATCTTAACACTGAAATCCTCATTATTTCTCACACATGTTCAAAGCTCAGAACATCCCGTTGGCTTATCAGTTTCATTTGTTCTTTATTATCTACCAATTATCAAATCTTTTTTTATCCATCTACCAAAGAAGCTCTTATATTTCTTTTCTTCTACGTTCACCATTCAAATATGGCTGTGATTATATCAACACCAGACTTCTGCTTTGCTTCCGAAAGGACTTCTTCGATGCTATATCCCGTTTTACCACTTTATCACATACTCCACTAGCAATTTAAAATTCTATAAAACCTGTTTTCATCATATTAACTTCCTACTCAACAATTCAGAATTCAACAATACAGAAAAGTTTTCAGAAATAAACTAAAAAATAGTAGTATGTTGTTGCTGTTTTATTGTTACTGCTGTGATTACTATCATCTTGAAATACTTCCCAAACACTTCATTCCCATCGACTTTTGTTCTCCGAAAACCTACTCCATTATTACATTCTTTTACTATCTCTGGAATTCCTCTATGTTTTTGCATCACTCCTTTGTGCCTTACAGCGTTATTCCCATTTGTGGAAATGATGCTATTCTTGTCTTAACTGCTTTGGAACGAGCTTAAATACTCTTAGGCAAAACTGGATATTCCAAAACTGGGGCTTCTGTGGTACTTTCTACATAACTGTATTGTAACTGTCCATTGCTTTATGTTACATATGATTTCTTCTCCAAATGCCCGTATAGCTTTGGGAGCAGAAAACCCCATACCAATGTCGGTATCATCATAAAATGAGCACAGAAAAGGAAGTATTTATTGAAAATGTTTGTTAACTTAGACAGATTTATGTCTCTAAGTAAAATCCTAAGTTACTTAAGGCAAGATTTCATTTGTGGTTCAATTTTATTTACAACTACCATAGTGTGGCATAAATGGTACTCTGCATTGTATGCTGATTGATTATAAAGACATGTTTCACATTTTAAAGACAATAGAATATTTTATTATCCTTTGACTATAAAATTTGGCATATTTAAAAAATGGTATGAAATGCATGATTCTATTTATTTTTATCAACCTAGTGTCCAACAAAATGAAAACCGCTATAATATGAATATTAGTTTGAGAATTCAAAAATAAATTAGACATAATCATCCCTTGGTTAGTGAAAAGTCTTTGTTGTTGCTCTGAATGTTCTTTCATGCTATTTTTTTCAGAATTTGAAACAATGGAAAGGGGTTTTTAAAGTTATTTGCTTAACTTTTTTGAGCTTATTCTACGAGTAAAATCAGCATCAAAGTAATAAGTCTCCTAAGACTGAATGATGAGTCAATTTAGAGCTATCTGGGAAAAAATGCCATTTGGTGAAAAATTATATGTAAACACTCATCTCAAGCACTACTTTGTAGCATGTTTTCAGAGTAGTGTTAAACACTTCTCCTTAAATAGGAACAGAAATCTGAAGATCTCAGTTCAGCTCAGTTTGAGATTCTACGTGCAGAAGAGTCTGTGTTACATATATTACCATTAGTACAACTGGTTCAAATTTTGC
>CM052887.1:23068669-23123261 GCA_028534135.1 Potos flavus
TGCAGGAAGAGTCTACCACATGGCAATGGCATGTTTTCTCTGCAAGGAGAAAAGATTCAACCCAAACCCAAGGAATAGGAAACATACAATACAGAGTTGAGCAAATGTAAAAGGCATTCCAGCTTAAACGTAGAAGCAAAGAAAATAAATCAAAGTGGAACAAAATATTATTTAAGGGTGTTTTTTTTTAAATAAAAACAAGGAAATTTAAAATTGGTACTTTTAAAGTTATAACTATGCTGACACTGGTGGTTATTTCCTTACTCAAATTAATAAATATTACCAAGTGTCTAACATGTGTCAGATGGCTTGCTGTAGAAAAGTGTGTAGACTGACAAAAAGAATATACTCTTATGCAAAATATTCTATATTTTGCATCTAATCAGAAGAGAAAACTCCAAACTAAAATCATAAACCTTGTCATCTGGAGTGCGAGGGGGAAGAGGAGGGGTAAGAAACAGAATAAGGAGTATTTAGGTGTCACAATTCAGAATCTATTTAGCAGAGCACTGTACTAGGTTAAAAAAATACAATGACAATATCTCTTTGAGGTGAAATGATACAATTCACTTGTATCTACTTGATCAATCCACTTGTAACTCTTTTTCTAGCTAACACTGTGGTTAATCCAAAGTGGTTTCTAAAAACTCAGTCAGGCTTAGGGAAAACTGCTTTACTCTGACTCTGTGTTTCAGGCAATATCTTCAAACTTTTCTCACAATGAATATCCACAAATGTATTCATTTATTAATAACTCATAAGTAAAAAGCTTACTTCAGTAAAGCTTTTTTCAGTAAGTTTTTAGTCAAAAACATGCAGTGATTTTGATTATGATGCTCTTTCTCGATGCTTTTTTTCTAACCTGTCAAGTATCACAGAATTCGGAGATGCTTTATCTAGAATATAAATCAGTAAGTTATATACAAAATTAAATGCCATAATATTAAAATGTCCTATTTCTTCCCAATCATGGACACGAAGGTGGCATTTTTACATAACTATGTACATTCTGCTAAATTCTAAAGTCTGAAATCTAGTTAATCTATGGTCTGCTCTCTGAGAGTATTAGTGAACTAATGTTTCGTACATGCCAAATACATGCTGCTCATAAAGAGGGGGGAAAAAAGGCATTTAAGGAGCGTTGAGAGAAACCTGCTCCTTGTCAAACTGCTCAACCTCTGAAATACCTGATTGTTAAGCAGGCTGTGTCATCTCCTGCCAATTAAATCCTGACGGGGGAAGATGAAAGGCAATTCTTTTACCCATATAAAATCTGCCTTTATCCTCAGAGAGCTTTAATTCGAAACTCAAAGAATGCTGCATACTTTTCTCCTAAGGCTACCTTTAGTTATTATGTTTGGTAGTGTGTACATATTTCTGTCTTTGCCTTCTACTTGTCTCCTTGCCCTCTCAACTTAAAACTCCCACTTCCCCACCCTGACAGGAGAAAAGCTGCTGCTGAACATCACACTGTTTATTTTATTTATTGCTTCCTGTGTATTAGTCTCCAGAAGTGAAATGTAGACTTTAACATAGATGTTATGTTACAAGTGAAAGCAACCAAAGAATCTTTAAGTGTCAATATTCAAAGGATTGAAGTACAAGGAATTTCTACTCATTTTGAACAAAGGGCCCAAAATAAAAATTAAAAGATACATTACTATTGTTGTTGTTACTACCATTATTGTGCAATAAATTCCATCATTAGCCCAACCTGTTTTATCAAAGTGGATTTTGACATGTATTTCTTCACTCCTTCCTTCCCTTCCTCCTTCCTTCCTTCCCTTTTTGACTCCCCTTCCTTTCTTCTTTTCATCCCTCCTTTAAGTTTGGCCATGTATAACCTCCAACTACTTCTTTCTTGAATTGCTACATAAAGGCTCTAAACAGCAGAATAACTTTCAATTGTAGATCTGTGTAAATGTTATTGTGAAAAATTTTTTAAAGAGTTATTTATTTATTTGAGAGAGAGAGAGAGTGCGAGCATGGGAGAGAGAGAATCTCCAGCAGACTCTCTGCTGAGTGGGAAGCCTGAGATCACGATGCGAAACCAAGAGTCCCACGCTTAACTAACTGCGCCACCCAGGTGCCCCCTGCTATTGTGAAAATTTTAATTAAAACTGCCCTCTACTAAGGACTTACGCATATGAGGAATAAAACAATTATACCAATCAAAAAAATCAAAAGTGTAAAATTTCAGCATAGTTATATGCTAATGAGTATGGATTATTCCTAACATAAAGGTAGTGATATATGTCAAATGTATAAAATGACTCATACTGAAATATGGAATACCCATGAATTTTTTTAAAGAGACTATTTGGTGTTATTCAAGTGTTCCTACTAGCTGAGGATTCTTATTTCTCATTCTAATTTATACCTTGTGGCTTTTTGCCCAGGAAAAATACAATAATAATAAACTCTTGAGAGATAAAGAAATGATACATCACATTTTAGAGTTTATGATGTGAATCCTACCTGCAAATACATATCCTATTTCAGACAAATTCTCTAATCCCTATTACAGATTTATCATAATATATTTATCTATTTGCCTGTCTGCCTCCTCACTTGTGCTGCTAATATATAGTATTATCTACAATATAAGAGAAGGGAGATAAACTAAGGAAGCAATGCTGGAGTTGAGATCAGAAGGATCAGACGGATTAATTAAAATAAGTATCAGGGGAAAGATCCATCTAGGAAATAGAAACAATAAGCACAAAGACCTAGGAGGAGAGAGACTGGGAATGTAAAAGAACTGAAAGAAAAACAAACTCCAGAGTGTCAGGAGAGGGTCAGGGGAGAGTGGTCCAAACAAGCAGAGGTTGGAAGGACCAAGACCAAAAAGCAGATTTCCCTAACTGCTAGGATTAAAAGAAAGCAAGGAAATGTCTTAGAAAGCTACCATTTGCTTTCTAAGAAGCCTGCTCTGGCTTCATTGTGGAAACATGATTGGACAGGACAAGTGGTAGAAGAGAGGAAGAAGTGAGTCAAGAGTGAAATATCATCAAGGGAAATCATATATCATGGTGACCTTTACATCTCTGGTCTGGTGTTGAGTAGAAAAGTTACTTAGTCTATTATACATAAGCATGAACTGTAAGAGGCAAACATCTTTTTTGGGGCGCTTGGTGGCTCAGTCGGTTAAGCATCTGCCTTCAGCTCAGGTCATGATCCCAGGGTCCTGGGAGGGAGGCCCACATCGGACTCCCTGGAGTCTGCTTCTCCCTCTCCCTCTGCCTACAGCTCTGCCTACGGCTCTGCCTACTTGTGCTCTCTCGTTTTCTCTGTCAAATAAAGAAATAAAATCTTCAAAAAAAATTCTTTTTCATTTCCTAAATACTTTCTCATTATATCTAAGATCATGACTTCTTGCCATTTTTTGCCCACGACTCACTTTCAGTAGCTACTGTTACTATTTTTTGAAAAATTTATGTCCAACTTAAGTTTAAGGCTCTAATGTCATTATTTTATCCACTTGTATTCCAGAATATTCTTAAGCATAATTGAGAGAATATCATATACATACATGCCACCCACCAGATACAAGATTGGTAACAGCTGTTGTATCATCCAGAATCCTGGATGTAGTTTCATGGTAGTGGAATCTATATTTAAAACAGCATAATATGATGTCAATTCTAAAAAGAAAAACCACCAAGAACAACAAAACCTTTTGGGATACAAAAACTCATAAACCTGAAAGTCCCACAAATTTATAAGGTACTGATAAAATGTCTTTGCTTTGGATATTTGTGATAATCATTGAATGATGGACAATGCCAAGGCAAATTCCACCTGTATATAGAACCGATCTGTTTCAAAACAATCACTTTTCCCACAACAGGCAGTTATTTCTTTATGCTAAATAGAAAACAAACTAAAGCCTGTATTTACACATATATGTTCAGGCAATCTAAGTTGACTTATATTCCTTATACCGTCACAATTTTGTCTAAGATATTCCCATCCCTATGGATAGAAACACACACATACATATATATAATATATAGTTTTATATAAAAGTCATATATAGAGATATACAACATTACATACATATTTCCTATTGATATAAATTATAGAGAACTCACTATAGGAATTATACATACTTTAAATATAAATCAAACTGCATTTATTTTAGTATCTTTTATTCTAAATCCAACTTTATCTCTTTGGATCTTTCAAGATCTGTGACTATAAATAACTTTGTTTCTGATTTTATCTTTTTCTTTTCTCATGTTTTATGTCAACACTCAACTAGTCTCCACCCTGTTCATTAAACTTTTTTTTCTAACATTGTTTTTTTTTCCTTTTAACCTTTCATGGTATCCAGGAAAGATCAAAGCGTTTAGTCATTCTTGCCCATTGTATGCAGAGGTGTGTGGGTGAAATTTTGCATGATGCTTGTGTTCTGGTTGCTTTCCTAATGTTTTCAATTACTTTCTTTCATAATATTTGATATGTGTTGACTATTTCAACTAATAGAAATCATCTTAAATCCAGCTACTTTTTGAGAATAAAGGGAAATAGTGTAAAGTACTATAACAAGGACATTCAAATTTTACCTATTTTGAAGAGGCAATTGACTAATTTTCAATAATATTACTTTGTAAAGAAATCATGTGATTTTTCTCTGAAATTACAAAGAAAGTAAAAGATAACTATGTTTTTTAAAAATAATTATCTAAGGTTACTTATTCACATTATTTTAATTTGGGGGGAAACCCTCATAAGTAGCTTGACATATATGAAACATTCTTTCATGTTTTTTCATGAAACATGAAACATGATTGGCAGTGAGAGTGAAGGCAATGTAGTAAAATGGAAAGGACTCTGAATTAGCTGTCAGGAGAACTGAGTTTCAGTTCAGCTTTTACCACTAAGTGGCCTTGGGTTTTTGGAATACTACTTAAGCAATCTGAGTTTAAATTTCCTCTATTATAAAATGAAGGACAGAAATTAGAAGAGGTAGATGGCAATAGTAAGCTACAGTATTTTATAAACATGTATTTTTTTCTTTTTTGAGGAAAAACTAAGCCTTATTTATTTAAAACTGAACCACTAGGAAAATATATCACAGCTTTGAAACACCGAACACAGGCTATATTATCATTTCAAGTAGTAAGTTGGTAAAAAGACAATAAGGTCCTTATCAAAACGAAAAGGTGCTAGAGCTGGGGCACGAACACTGCTTGCTGCAAAGGCCCCAGGCAAAAGTGGTGTTTGGTAATGGGGGGAGTTGCCCCTCTTTTCCTTTAAAGGAATCATAGCTCACCCTTGAGTTGCCTACTTTTTCTCCTTTGACCTTCCTGTTGCCAAGGGATTGTCTTGATAGGGCTCTGTTATTTCAGGGGGGCAAAATAAGCAGTACTGAGTTTAGGCTTTCATTCCATTCTGTTCTATAAAAACCAGGTTTTTCCAAATCCAGTATTTAATAACTCTCGTAATTAAGAAGACAACAGTTCCTCTTTCAAAGTTCATTCCTGGATACTGGTATATAGTGCAATCAAAACCCCCTTTCCTTTCAAGGGAGAGTGTCACTGCGAGATTGTCCTGTCGCTCTCCTGCAGAAGGCCTCAGGGCCCATTGTGGCAGCCAGTGAGAGGGAAAATCTGCTTCCCATACCCAGTGTAACATCGCTTGTCATGATAAACATGTATTCTGAGCAAGAATTTTATTGAAATTGTGGTCACAGTTTAATTCTGGACATAAGTTTTTTTTCATATATATATATTTTTAAGAGATATCAGATATTGCTGAGCTTTGTGTTCAGTACAGTACTGGCCTGAAACGGTTATGTAGACATCAAGTTCTCCAATTTAATTTTCGGTACTAAAATCTTCCAGATCAAAATATTTTCCTTAGCAGCATAGCTGAAAAATACTTTTCATTTCTGTCTTAGGAGATTAGTAAAGTTTCATACTTGATAAGTGCAAGGTGGAAAAGTAAAGGAGATTAAATTTTTTGTCATTCATACAGCAAACACATCATTTCATTTTATTTTTCATTTTATTGAAGTTGATTTTAATCAAAACATTGGAATACTGATTGCCTCTGACGCCTTTCTAAACAAGGGTATGTCAGTTCACGCTAGTTGTCTGGACATCTGTGTTGTAAAAATGGTTCTATTTTGCTTGTCACTTACATAATCTTTTCCTAGTCATTTGTCAGATAAGTTATTACACCCTATTCTAGGGGGAAAAAAAAAGATTTTTACATATGCCTAAGAGACTGTGTAATTTTAGGCAGAATTTAAAAAAAATTCCATATTGCTATTAGCAAAAATTTGATGTAGTGTCAAGGCATTACCTAGAATTGCTAACTAGCATGACATAAGACAAAGAAAAGCTATTCCTTACCGCAAATCTTAAATTTGCCACCAAGATTTAGGGCAGCAAAGGGCAAGTAAATGTGGGGCACTAAATATCCATCCTTTCCAGGTTAAGTAATTTAAATATGAGGTAAGACAGCTTTTAAATGCCAACAAAATGTAAATCAAAAGAAGAAAAGTTTGCCAGGATGAAAGCACTTAAAAGGAGCTTGAACCCTGGCATGTATACAAAATCCCATTTGCAACATTAGAGAGATTCAGACAGTTAGCCTCTGTAGAAAGCTTTGTGATCATCTCAAGTGAGGTAACTAGCTGAAATAGAAGCTAGCTCTGTACTTAATCACTAACCAATTTTCTTAAGTGAATATACAAAATGCATATTAGGTAAGTATATTTTTTTTATCACAAGAGAAATCTTGAGGTGTAAAAATTCTGAGGACACCAATTTACTGTCATTTCACTGGCAGCAAAAGTCACACAATGAATCAGTGACAAAGCTGTGAATTGATTTTAGATCCCATTAGACTCTCTTTTTAACCACTCAGCAATTCCTGAGATTGCTTTCAGTGACCAAAGATGCAAAATTGAATTAAAATGTCAGACTGAAAAATAAAAATAAAATAAAAATGGAAAGTAGTCATTCTATACAGTTTGATTTCTGACAATCTGAAACAATATATTTCCTGCATGTCAATGTACAAATCTCAAGGCTGTACTGGGGCATTGATACCAGATTCTATCCCTTATATAGGAATAGATTTAAATTACCAATGTATAATGGCAAAATATGCAGATACCAATAACTGTGTTAAATACAATTTTAAGGCCTATGCCATTCAGTTTTTTAGGCAATGATTAAAGGATGTCCCTTCATATAAATATACATTTCTCTAAATGCATTTGTTTTAGTTGGAATTTCTAAATACTCTTAAGTATAAAATTAAATTTGAGTAAAAAATGAAGCTTTTTTTCAAATACGTTAATATCTCAATATCTTCATAGGCAGAAATAGCTTGATAAGGCCCATTCATATCTAGAAACATGGAATAATGACTGATAGTCTTCTGTTATTTGATAATTTGTATGCCACATAAAATTACGTATTTTCTGTTTATTAGAGAATCTAGAATTCTAAATATGTCAGCATTCAGACTTTTCAATGTTCTTGATATAGTACATAATCAAAATATTAAGAAAAACTAAAAGGACATGTTTCACTGCTAACTTTAAAGGAGAGCTGCAAAACTCATTTTTTTTTTTAATATTTTAAGCATTTTACTTAAAATATACTGCTTTTAATGCTACAGCTTCTGATTTTCCCTTTTGGGTTAAAAGAATTACAACTCTCCTGGATTATAAAACATAATACCACTCCCCTGTGTGCCTGAGTGGAAGCACGAGTAGTTACGTTTTGCTGATCTTTGCTCAATATCTAGATTATATAATTAGTAGAAACAGAAAGTGTTTCTGTGAGCTACCCTAGCACTTCTTTTACTGAAACATGACTCTGATTATGTTACTACCATATCCGTTAAAGGACTCCATGAATTTGTCACTGCCATCAAATTTTACTAACTTGACAGGCACTGTCACATTCTTAATACAAAGAACTTAATGTTTTTTTCAAGAACACTCCTAATAATGCAAGTGTAATTCAATGTTTTGAGAGTGTTTAGCCTGGAGTATTAACGAACACATAGTACATGTTGTTGAATACAGCTGGCTTTCTTTTTTAAGGCTTAATAATATTCTGTTGTATGTGTAGACTGCATTTTCTTTATCCACTCATCTGTTGATGGATACTTAGGTTGTTTCTCTATCTTAGCTACTGCGAATAATGCCGAAATGAATCCGAAGGATATTATGCTAAGTAAAATAAGCCATTGCAGAATGACAAATGTTCTAGGATTCCACTTAAATGAGGAATCTAAAACAGTCAAAGTCATAGAAACAGAGAGTAGAATGGTGGTTGTTAGGGGCTGTGGGTTGGGGATATGAGCAGTTGCTGCTCAATGAGTATTAAGTTTCAGTTACATAAGATGACTAAATTTCAGAGATGACCTCTACAACATGTGCCTACCATTAACAATACTGAATCACGCACTTAAAAAAGGTACTAAGAGACTAGATCTTGTGTTAAGTATTCTTATGACAATAAAAAAACTAAAAGAAACAAATAAAAAGGCACAGCATCATTCCAGTAAGATATAAGTGGTACAGTATCACACACAAGATTTATGTCACCAGAAAAGCCACGTTATGATGGTTATGACAACAGATTTACTAGTTGTGTGATGATATAGGTATGTTGTTGAACCACCCTGAAACTTCATTTCTTAAATTGAAAAATGAAGATAAAACTTCCATTACAGAGTTGTGAAAATCAAATGCCATAATATTGATAAAACCATCAAGCCTCCTAATAATGACAGCCATTAATAGTAATAAACATAATGAAAAAATCATGGGGAGTAGTTACAGCAGGAAAGAAACTGAACAGAATAACAAAGGATAAATCAGGTCCATCATTTTCATAAACATTTCATAGAATGAGTATAAGCTATAACATAACAATGAAATTAAAAATAAAGCCTGGATTTTTCATTAAAATCACTGTTTCTAAGTACTATATGTTATATCTTACTTCTGTTAGTTGTTTTTTGTTTGTCTTTTATTTTTATTTTTTAAACAAAGTGTGTTTGAATTGCTTTCACATATGCATTACACAAAATAGTATTCTCTGGATTTACAAGCTTGGAGAAATCATGCTTTTGTGATAACGCTATGGGTGAGACATTCACATAAGTTTGCATATGCCAATTAAATGTTTTATGAACAACATAAAGTCAGGTTATTTGTAGACTTAGAAGTGAAAACTGTGCATGAAAAAAAAAAAAGAAAACTGTGCATGAACCACAATATGCTACAAAACATGTCTACCTAATTATCACAAAAGAATTGGGAAACCATTTTTTCATCAGAGCATTTAAACATTGTCCTCTTCTCAGTTGTTTTTCATCTAGTGGCTTATGAGATTTGGATATTATTTTTATTCTTGTTTTCCCATGAGAATTTTAAATATTATTTGTATCTTTCACTTAGTATTAGTTCAGGCTCTCATCATGTCATACTACTCAATGTTTGCCACAATCTCAAAATGAACATACCTACATGTCCATTCATCACTCTCTACCCCCACCCATTTACATTTACACCAAAAATGTGTTTACACAAAAATATGTTCCAAAATCAATCATGGAAATAATAGTATTTTTTTCTTAAAATTTATACTGCTTTGACTAGCTTCTGCAAACACAAATTGATCCTACTTTTCTAGCCTCCTTTTTTTGTGAAATCACTATACGCTGCACATTGGGATATTTGCCATTTCCCCATTTCTGACTCTGTCCTTTTATTCTGTCCTTCTAGCCTTTACTATCTTCCACATTCATCAATACTTCACCCATTTTTCTAAATCCAGCTAAAATGTGAACATCTTTGTTCACTTCATGAAGTCCCTGTGTTTACAGTCATCACCTTATTGAAACAAGGCACACATTATTTTTGAAATATAATAAATACAACACAAAAATCTCAAATTTAATCCCTTAAGTTAGAATTAATGACTTTATCCCTTCTCTCCCACTGCATGCTGCTGGTACTTCCCTTTAAAGGAGAAGGTTGTAAAAAAAAAAATAATAAATAAAAATAAAGAAGAAGGTTGTGGATTCAGACACAAACCACTGAATAGGATGCTTGCCTCAGGTACATTCCAAAATACCATGAGAACCTTAACTTTCTCAACAGTACAATGAGAATTTAAGAGTACCTAGCTTATCAGATTTTGTGAAGACTGAATGAAGAACACATTCAAAACAGCCATCCCTGGCCATATGTTTATTGCTCAATAGTTGTTTGCTGTTGGGAGTCTAATTGTTATTATTACTGATGTTTTCACCTATGTTGAAGTTAGATATTTATATATATGTTAGCTCTTTGGGGGAAGACATTTGTACTTAGATTCCTCACTATTACTATTAGGATTTTGCTTAGGAAAAATGTTTCCTATATTTTTATTAAAGTCAGTTTTAACTCTATTGAATCAGTCATCTGAATACAAATTACTTCCAAGTTCACCTGGGCATTTATTGTAGCAAGTGAGTAGAAGTGAAGCTACAATTCTAAAGAACCCAAGATATAAATGTTAAGCCTCATTATTTCCTAGTATACCTTCAAATCCATTTAATAAATAAAACTTGTATTCCAGAAGTTCTGGTTTTCTCATTATGTCTTTCCTTTTCACCTCAGTGCTATTCTCATCACCTCACACTGATTCTCATCACCAGCCTTCGTTATTTCTACTTCCCCAGCTCTCATCCCATCCAAATTGACCACATGTGTTATGTCTGGAGCAGCTGAGAACCACGAGGAGCCCTAGACCAGGGGATATTACACTAGGGCAAGTAGAGTGTCCTCAGATGTAAACAAAGAGAACAGGGAACACTATCTGCTTAAAACCTACCACAAGGTATCTTCCTAGTGTGCTGTCAGAGTTACCTTTCATCATATATTTTCTAACAGTAAGTAAATTTGCAGAATTATATGTTCTTCATGATTAAAATTCAGTACCAATAAAACCAGAAAACAAATACAATTAAAATTAGCAATAGTAATGCAGTGTGATAATAATGCTGTGTATCCTAAAACGCAAATACTTTCTTGCAATACGAACATCGTTTTAGTGTCCAGAAGCTACAGTCTTTGGGCCTACTAGTTCAACCCTCCTCTGTGCTCTGGAATGATTTAATTTTCTAACCACTTTTCTCTATTTCAATCACAGCAAAACTTCCTTCACACAGCCCACTCTGACCTTACTTTGGCCTATTCTTGGCAGGCATACATCATTTGCATATCAAGTCAACCTTTGTTTCTTTCTCATTAGCCCAAGAAAATTAAAGGAGTGTTCTTGGCACTCACATGATCATAATCCTCAAGCAAACAAAGAAACTAAAATTTTAAGGTTTTACATGATTATGTGGTAGTTATCCAAATAATTTAGAATGTACTTTTATTATTTTTTCAGTTTATCATCAAAGTGAGCCGTCTGCAACAAATCTACAAGATAACTTGCTGATGCCCACTTGAAACATATTGCAAAAGAAGGGAAATATATTCTAATCTGTAGAAATTCACCTAAGTCTATTCTGTTTTTTTCTTAAGTTTCCATTACATCAAAATAACACCTTTCTCCCCTATATATCCAAACTGTATTTCCACTATCTTAAAGTTTGGTCCCGAAGAAAATAATATAGGCAAGAAGACAAAGAGATAAAGAAGAAAAACACACAACCAGAGTTCAAGGGCAAAGAAAAGGTCATAGTGGAAGAAGGAGAATGGAACAGAAGAAAAAATGGACCAAGGAGGTGAGCAGACAATGGGGTTTAAGTACTACTACTCTGTGTGTTTCCTGTAAAATGTAATATTGGTAACAAACAAATTAAAGTTTTTATGGATAGAAATTTCCTCTTGAAATACATTATATGAAGAATGAGTGCAGAGGAATCAGTAAAAAAAAAAGGCATATAAAGGGGAGAGAGTAACTTGGGTAGTATACACCTCCAGTGATAGGGTAGATCCAGTAAATGTAAGATCTTTGATCCAAAGTACTTATTGAGAGTTCATGAGAAGAACAATATTTTGATTAATATGCTGTATATGAGTCAGTCCTTGTATCTATACTGATTTCTGAATGGCATCGTCATTCACAATCTATACTGATTGTGAATGACGATGCCATTCAGAAACTAAGTACTATATGTAATAAAGACTTTTAGTAAGTAATTGATAATGATGTCATTGCATCAATATGGGTGACCTTTAGAAAACAGTTTAATTTTGTCCAAATTATTTTTCTGGCAATAGGTGAACCAGATCTGATAAAACATGAAACTAAACACCCTACAAGTTAAGCACTGAATGCTAACATTTCCATTTTTATTTGGCACTGTTCTTAGGACTAAAATGTAGTGAAATATTGTGAGGGGAAGAAAAGAAAAAAACTTCTTACAATTGAACCAAATAAGTGGTAGAGGGTAAAAGAATATTAATATCATAACTAAAGTGTTTTCATATCAAATATTTAGAGCAAAGAAGTCAAAAAATAAAATGGTGATATGAACATTTTAAATAGGGTGGTGGGGGATTTCTGGCGCACTCTCACTCTTTTTTTGTACCTTTTGTGACCTCTTTTTTTCTTTTCCAGTTTTGTTTCTAATCATTACTTAGTTCTGCCTACTACCTCACTTAGCTACTAGCTCTATTACTCTTCAAAAACTGTCTTATTGCTAATAATTAGAGTTTTGAATGTTAATAGCTCACGAAAAATATACTGCTGAGCTCTTAAGTTCACTCGGAATCTATGAACTAGGATGCTTTTCCTCAAATATAAACATCAGAGTGTTTTAAAATTTAATTTGCAAAATAAATGGTGGTATTGTTTATTTAGGATGGTAACTTGTACAGGTCTACCTTCCAATGTGATTCAAGCATTGGAAGATTAGGAAAGAGAAACCTAGAAAACCATTATGGACTTATTCTAACTACATTTTGTTCAGTTAATAGTGCAAATGACGAACATGCTGCCTCTGGTGGAAATAATGAGTAGCCAAGAAGAAATCTCCAAGGAATCCTGACTTTTCCCACCTTAGTTAGCCAACTACAAAGTAAATTCAGATTCCAATGTATGACCTAAAAAAGATGAAAAGATGTACCTGCCCAAAAGTAACTCCTCATGGTTTAACCAAGATATCTAAATTTTTGAATGTTAGTGTTTTCTCTTAGAAATAAACTTGGGCTCTGTTGGAGTAAATAGAATAATGCCCTGAGAGAGATAACTCAATCATAAAAAGTTAGATTAGATGTATAAATTAGTCAAAAGAGCACTAACTACCACTTAGATAACATTTTGGCCTTGGAGACTAACTAAGAGCATTTGATTCAAAATTCTGCATAAAAGCAAAGACTTATTCTTGGTGGAAGGAAAGAACCAGACAAAACATTTTATTTTATATCTAGATATATTGGTTGTCATTGTAGAAATGACCTTGGAGATAGCCATTAAGCTTCATTGCATTTCTTAATGTCCCTTTGGTTCAATCATAAATTGAGATCATGACATTAGGAGAGTATTTATAGAGTTAATATTTTCCAGCTCTCATCTGGGTCCATCTTTCTTTAGATTTCCTGCCCAGTATTTAGAAAAGGCCCATTTGGAATCTGAGAAAACATGCAGAGACTTTTTTGAAAAGTTATACTCCTCCTAAATTCATACATTTTTTTTATTAACAGATGTAAATTTGAAGGGGAAATACCATATACTATAAGCCATTTGGGAATATTCTGTCTCATAAGGATGACTTACACTTTTCATTTGAATGGCATGGATGCTAAGAGCTTAAACTCAAAACTCATCTGTACTCTTGCTTGGGATCATTCCTTCTGTGAACTCCGCGTACATTTTTATGATAAACACACACACGTGTATAAAGTATGTGACCTCACTATCAGTTATCTGCAGTGTCAAGTACCATTGGCAGATACCCAAGAATTGATTGACACACATCTTATAGAACTGGAGTTAAATAATAGGTCTACCAATTCCCAACTGTACTACAGGAAACAGAAAATCTGTTTAAAACAGTAATCAATGACATACTGTGTGTGGTCAGAAGATATGCACTATATGGAAAGAGTAGATTTTGGAATACAGTATTCAGGAGTGCAAATATTGCTATTAAAATGCTAGGAGGCTAAAGTAAGGTCTATCATCATAACTAGAAGACTAAGCACGGGTTTTCTTTCTTTTTTTTTTTGCAAACTGTTTATCATTATTTAAAGGAATTGTTAATTTCCTCCTATAAGATCTGTGGCTATTAAATGATAAAGGGAGTCTTGATTTGCTTCAAAAGTGATGTCTTTACTTCTGTGGCATTCAGTCATCTGAAATAAGTCCATAGTATCATTTTCTAACAATGAGTTTCAACAATTTGGGGAACTCAAACATAAGATAATGAGTTATTTTAAAGAAAGAACACTGCAAAGAGAAAACTGAATATTAAAATGTCTTCAAAGGCCATGATAAAAGCGAAAAGCGAAATGTCTTATTTGTGTGTGATAAAATTATTTGTAATATGTAAAGGCAGGACGGAGGTTTAAAAAGGATACTATTTCATTATTTTATGTAGTGTGAGGCAGGTAACAGCAAAGTATTTGTGCTACTTATAAACTAGAAAGATATGTCCAGGTTTTAAATGAAAAGACATCCTTGTAAGTAAGTAAAAGTTTCAAACTTCATGACACAAATCAGTCCTGTTCACTACGTGATATCCTCCTTTTCTAGTCTTTCCATTGCTGTCATTCTTCTCCTTAAGGGCATGAAGCAAACCTTGTCTCTTCTTCTCAACCTCACAAACAGCATAACTGTCTAAATCCAAGGATAGGGTTTTAAATACCAGTAGAGATCAACTTAAAACAGATTCTCTCTTAAGGTACCTTAAGCACTTGAAAATTAAATTTTATGTTGTCTAGACAAGCTATCTTGATAATATCTTTTCCAGAATTTCCTAGATTGACTGTCTAGACTGTCCCAAATTCCCCCAGATGACTGTATAATCATCTACCTCTGACCTCCTAAAGAGTCTGGAACAGTATTTCCCAATATATAGCTGCCATGCAAATCAAGATCATTGAGCTTCTGAAGGAGGACCTCTCTCAAAAGCTCTGAGTTTCAGAATCTCAGGAAAATATCTGCATCCCAATAATCCTACCTCAAAGGAGATTAGAAGGGAAGCTTTATTTCTTGTTTTCAATGGAAGAAATGGCCTCCTCCATTTCCTGGGTAAATGGCCTGGCTCCGAAACCTGTACCTCTCCTTTCCCCTGTCCATCCATAAGGGAGCGATAGTTGATGAGTTATAAAGGAAATATGCTGTGAATTCTACTAAATAGCAACTTCAAAAAGATAAAGAAAATCAATATGTGGGGGGAAATGATAAAAATATGAGAACAATGTATGATATTTTAATTTTAATGGCCATCAGGATCATCTAAGCTTCAAATTTTAAAATGAAGGGAATTAAGTAATTGCAAGAATCACCTGGTAAAAGTGAGGGCCCAGTGAAGTAATTTATAATATCTGCTAAAGTGATGTACAAGGTGACAATTACTAACATGAAAGACAGCAACAGTCTGAGATGCAGACTTAGATTTTAAAAATCATAATTGACATTTTTTCAGTACCTACTACCTATTAGACAATGTTAAACTCTCACAATAGCCATATATAAAGAGACACAAAGAAAATAAGTAGCTTGTTCCCGATCAAGCACCTAGTCCCAACTGAGGTCAGACAAAAGCCCTGCACTCTGGGACAAAGGACACGTGTTTAACAATGATGGGATTAGAACTCCTTGAGTTTCCATAACAAAAAAATGTCAGTGGGTCATGCCCTTACTAGGAGGGTTGGAAGACAGTTGGAGTCAACCTCTCATTTACAATATATGGGCACTGAAGATCAAAGGGGTTCTTTTCAGTTTTGTTTTATATATTATGAGATAGAGTTTCAGAGAAGTTAAGGAATTTTTCCAGTGCTCCAAAGCTCGTTAAGTTGTAGAACAAGATCAGAAGCCAGATGTGACTCCACAGCCTGTGTCTTTTCTATTAACCTGTGCTAGGAGCTCCGCTCTCCTCTGATTCCATTGCCCTGTACAGCATGATCCCTGATAGACTGAAAAAAGTGCAATCTGATGTGGAAGAAGTTGTCTAGAGCTTCTCCTGAATACAGAATAGTGGGGCAATTACGCCAGGCCTAATTTTGGGGATGCCTGACTATAGGAATAGCTGAGAAGGAGGCAAAGAGGGAGAGATTTCTCCAGAAGGTGCTAAAAAGTTAAGCATACAAAGTCTTCTAGACCATGTGCAGGAAATTATTTCTAATTTCATCAGTATGAAACGAGTAATTTAAGTAGAACTGCCTTTCCTTAAAGTTAGTTTTACGTAAAACTCTTGGGTATTTCAGCAAGTATACTATACATGCTTGTATAGGAGAAGAAGAAGGATGTACTGGGGGAACAGGCTGATGAGGAGCAAATGCCGGCACTGGTGGGACCTTGGGGAAGTGTTTTAATATTTCCAGGATCATCAGTAAAGTAATAATAATTGTGTTTAGTCTAGAAACCACATAGTCTCTAAGGTGTCTCCTTATACAAAGAAGTTATAGCACAAACTGTTTTGATTTCTAAGCCTTTTGGCTGAAAGAACATTTTTTTGTATTACTTTGGGATACCTTAAGAAAATTTAGGGAGAGAATCTATGAAGAAGTGGCTAACATAAAAATTAGATTTTATCTTGAGGATTTCAGAAATATCTGGGGAACAAATCCTTTATTTGTTGAGTATTTCTGAATTCCAATTTGAAAGAAAATTCTGTCACAAATGATTTTCTCACATGAATGCTTTTGTTCTTCTTGGCATTTTGTGCCAAAAAATTTTAAAAGAGCTTGTAATTGAAAGCTACTGGTATGCCCGATTCATGGAACTGCTTTCAGTACTTATAAGCTTTCCTTTAAATATTTCCCTAATATCTCTAGTTTTACTTAAATTTACCTAACTTTAATTTTCTTGCTAAAACATCTTTTATGTACAACAAATTAAAGACACATTTCTTTTTCTTTGCCAAACTGCTAAAATTATAGCTCAGAATACAGAAACAAAGCAAAAACACAAATGTGAATAATTTAGGTCAAACATGAGATCAGATCATTGTGCACATATATGGCATCCTTCCCTAATCCCTAGGCAGAAGAAAACAACTGGGGTGGCAGACACTTCTGGCTGAGGATGGAAATGGAGGGGAAAGCTGGCAATATACAAATGAAGGAGAAAACAGTACACATTCAGCCTGCTGACATCTGCTGCACATGCAAAATGGATTGGACTCTCTAATCCAGGGCGAAAGCAAATGCTTTCTTCCTTCCTTCCTCCTGTTCCATACTTATTGCTGAGTGATGGTCTCATTCTTTTCACATTCACAGATTAAAATTAATAACAGCATCTGAATTTGAAGTAGATCCCACTGAATAGCAAACCAGAAGCTAAATGAGCTGAAGAAACTAGTAATGAAGCATTTGAATAGGGAGAGGTCATGGACAAATACCATTTTTTTTAAAAAACCAGCTTTACCTCAGGATGATGTCCAATTTCAACGTAGGTGCAAATTGGATGAAAAGCCCCCGTTCCACAGGCGTACAAGTGAGTCTGATTATAAGCCTTAAGCACCTTGATGAAATTAGCACATTCCTTCTGTAAAACAAAAGGAAAACCAGTGAGTTCTAGCAGTCAGCATGACTGAAGGATCCTCTGGGGTGCTAGGCATGCTTGAACAGATTTTTCTTTTGTGTGCTTTTCACAACATTTTTAAAAAGGGTGTATTTTTCTATTGTTTGTTCATATTACTAAATGAACTAAAATACAGACATTCTTATTCTTTAGGGGGCTAATAAAATATTCTCTTCCATAATGTTCATTAAAACTCTTTGCAATCTATTTATACAAAAGTGGAGTAAAGGTACAGATAATCAATAACTATAGGTGACTTTTCTAGAGATGAGGGGAACAGGAAATAACATGGTTAATTAAAGATATTTAAAGAATACACTGGTGAAATTTCTTTGCAAAAATCAGCTGTAAGTTTAATTTTAGAAAAACAAAATAAAAATAAAAGATGAAACAATCTTCTATTAAACATGAATTTTAAACATCATTAAAAACCAATAGTGATGGGCAGATGACTTTGAACTTCAGTTCTGCTTGTTGGTCTGTAGAGCCTAAGAATGTGAAGCTGCCTCCTCTTGAAAATGTCACTTCAGCCTCAAAGACAATGTGGATATATTTATATGAGATAGAGAAGATGTTATAGTACAGAATGTCTATAGATGGAAAGAGCTTTTGTAGAGTGGGTATAATTAACGAATATTTTCAGGAGGTTCATGGACATCCTGAACCCATATGTGGATCACCTGCCCAATAGCCATGAATCCCCCAGGTAAAGAACAGTTAAGTTTTAAGAGGATATTCTAGTCCTATCTTATTATTATTTATAGACTGTTTAGACATCCCTGCCATTTTATTTTCTGAATAAAAGATCACTTAAAAATAAAATAGGTGGTTAACTAGGTAGAATTTAAATAAACATTTGGAAAGAAAAATAATAAAATGGACAGAGCTATTTATATTCCTCTATTTATTCTATCTGTAGGTCCTGTGAAAGAAATTATTTTTGTGAACAGGAATTTTAGCCCTTTGTCCCTATTGATAAAAGATCTGGGGGAAAATCAGATAATCAGAATATAAACTGATAATCCTATTGCCCAAAAAATCCAGAACAGAGAAGACTCAATTTTTGCAAAATATTTTTAAACAGATGAATCTATATCAATATTATAAAAAGAAAAAAAAAATGAAAAGAAAAACCCAAACTGTCAAAATAGCTTCAAATAAAATGCTATGGTCTCTTAACCATATAACAAATCTTAAAAATTGAATACATATGAGTAGAAAGTATGAGTTCATCATGGAATACATAATATCCATTTTGAAAATAGTCAAATGTATATTCACATGCTAAATAATAAAAACTTCTTAGAAAATTATTTTGTTATTGATCATAGACCGTCCTCACTAATTTTGTGTATTTGCCTATAAATATTTGGAAATAAGAATCAAATATGTAACTAGAAATGCAGATAAAGATGAAAAGCAGGCTATATTGCAAGCAAGGCTGGCAAACTAATAGAAGAATCAGTTGATTCTGGCACCTCTAAGTGTGTAACACTCTCAAATTCCTTGGTGTGTGACATGTGACTTTTCAAGTGAAAGCTCAGAATGCATTTGGACTTTTTCTTAGTCAGTTAGAGTTTATAACTGAGATGTTACAATAATGTCAGTACATTTCCACATGACGTTGGGTTTGCAGCTGATAATTTTGGTTTTATCTCTATGACCCCATAAAATAAGGAGGAGACAACCAAACTTGAGCGGAGTAATTGTTACTTAAATTCAAATAGTTGCTTTCCATCATCTCTGATTTTTCCGGGATGAAACCTATGGATGTCCTATAAATACACTGCCCCAAAGGTGAAGTAGACCAATTTAAGGTAAAATATGTAACTTCCTAGTTATGACTCCTCATTACTTTCTTAACACAGGCTGAATAGTTTAGAAGAGTAACTAAAATAAACATCTAATTTCTACCACTGTTTTGCCGCTTCGATCCTGACTCTTTTGTCTGGTAAAGCATTACAACATACACAATTAAGTTCTGAAATCAATTAATTTTGCAAGTTGTTATGAAGAAAAATTTCCTAACTTGAAGAGTATATAGATCTTACTCATATTTAAGGCTACATCTGAGACGAAACAGATTAAAACCTAACTTCCAAGACTCTGAACAACAAACTCCTCATTCTCTAACACTTTCTCTCCTCCCAAGAGGCTAGGGCATGAATGACTAGGCAGAGAAAGAGGTTGTGGAGAGGGAAACATCTGATAAACTCATTTACAAATGAGGCATTCATGAGTCTTACCCAAAGGATTTATTTGTACTTTAAAGAATATTCAGCCAGTTGCAAAGAAGTCATTTTCAGGAAAATGTTTTATGGCACTCCCTTTTTTGAAACATGTAGGTGGCCACATACTCTGCTTTTACATAAAGACAGCCATCCCTAATTGTGGACTCAATATTAAAGCAGTCATGATTATAAATAACCAGTTCCGGCACCATATGTTGAAACCAAGAAACTGGCTGTGTATATATTGGTAAGCAAACAAATATTCTAATAAAATAATAGTGGCAGAACCAGATGGATGTCTTGTTCATTTTAGAAAAGAACAGGGTTTCGGTTTGCCTGCCATGCCTTTAAAGATACGCATGTAATTCTGAATACAAATTCAAATTCTCTAATCCCTTAGTAATACCTAAGAGAATCCTAGAAATCTGAAAATAGATCCTACTTTTCCACAAAAAGGAGGAAATACTTTATGAGCACAGATACTTATGAACACAAATGATGACTCATGTCATTTCTGCAAGTATTATGAATCCTAAGATCATAGAATTTGTGAGTTCATATCTCTTATAGATTGGGCAATTGATTAGCAATAATTAAAAACTCAGGGTTCAGGAATTGAGCTACACTGAATATCACAATTTTGTTTTCTGTTAAAGAAGCATCACTGTAGTATGACAGCTATCTCTCTACACAGCTGCTGGGAAAAAAAACAATCAGGCGACCATAGCTTCGAAACCTGGCAAAGGGTTCTACTGAGAATACTGATAACAGAGTCTATCTGTGCTACAAAGGTATAGATCCACCCTATTGGCCTAAGGCCTGGAATGATCCCATTCATTTCTCCAATGAACTCTTCTAGTTGGCAAGCAGATTGTATTGTTGCCATGCCCAGGGGCTAGCTCAATATTATTTTGAAGTGAAGGCTGATGCAAAAAGAATGGGGAGAAATTTCTTGGGTTGTAGAGTAGGTTAAGACATTTGAAATAAACAAAGAAACTAAATAAAATACCTTCAAAATTGGTTAAAAAACACCTGCAAAGAAACCGTGAATTAAAAGTACTGGACAGAGAGGAACCAAAAACTTGAAAGAGGCATTGTTAATAAGGATTGTTCTTTAAAACAGAAAATCTACATAAAAGAGTATCAATTCTGTCATCCATTTGCCTTCATCCCCTGGCTTGTTGCTGCCAAGGGTTTTTTTGGTGCGGCGTGGTGTGGTGTGGTGTGGTGTGTGTGTGTGTGTGTGTGTGTGTGATATTTTTTGTTTTGTGTGTGTGTGTGGTTTTTTTTTTTTTAATGTTCCAAAACAGGACATTCATTTTATTTGGAAGCAGCCTAGACATTCCTCTAAAAAAGAAGGAAGCATGGCAGAAAAAGGAAACACACTTCACACATTTCTGTTCTAGGGAGACAGAAGAGTGATTCTGACCTTTTCTTGAACCATGATGATTCTTAAAACTTAGAATGTAATGTACTTTTTGGCATTAAACTACTGCGCTGCTTTGCTCAGCACCAGCGGATTTACAACGCAATAAAGAAAATGTAATCAGTTCAAAATGAATTCATTTTTCAAACCTTGATCCTTTTTGGAACTTAAGTTGATATACACAGACAAGTTTAGCAACAAGTTGGCTTCCCGAGAGTCAGGCAACCATACTGACCTCTTATTTTACTGAAATGTACTCCAGGCCCACAGCATTATATATTGTTAACTTTGCCTAGAAGTAAAAGCAAAGGCAGTAATAAACCAGTAAACCCCAAGGCCACACCTGAGGAACAATGATTCATCATCCCTAGTGACAAACTATTCTCACTTACTTTTTTAAGGTTTCTAGTGCTTTCAGATCAAATTGATAGAGGATTTACAGAAAAGAGATATCAGCCTGGAAAAATAAATTAGAAAGAAAATGTCTACCCCCAGAAAAAAGATATAGGAGCCAAATGCACTGTGATTCAAAAACAAACATTACAAATATGTAGCACTGATTAGACTATGTTACGCAGACTTTTCCCGGACGGTTACAAAAATAAAGTCCATCCATCTGTCAAAACAACTGCTCCGTGCATGAAAATTAAAACAGAATTGAGGTGTTTTTAACTAACTTCCGATAATTATACTTTCTACAAAAGAATGTAATTTACCTCCAATTCCAATTACCTCCTTGCATGTTCTTAAATTATGGATGGAGTAGTGAAATGTTACTCTAAATAAGAGAAAAGAGGAAAGAAGGCTGTGAAGATGAACAGTTTCTATTCAAATATATTCAGTTCATGATTAAATCAAACAACTTGTTCTGGTTCAAATAAAAATCCGCCCAAAATGAATGGGTATAGTATAGTATTGCCTCAGGTCAGTGAACATTCATTTAAAAGAAAAAGTCTCTATCCCCTCAGTAGTTTATGTAGAAATATTTTAATGTATAACCTACCATCTGGGAAAGCAAAGGAATCCTTTTCCTATCATGATGGGTGGATACATTTCTGCATGAAAATCCATTAATAAGCTTAATTCCTGAAGTTAATCTGTTGACTTTCTTTTTCTCTGGTCAATTTATTTGGCAAGCTGGCTGAATACTAGGCTCTTCGTGCCAAAGCAGTAATCCGTGAGATTGTTCCTGTCACTCACTTCATCCCTCTCTCTATTTAAACTGTTCCATACTTATCTAGCAATAATGTTTTGTCTTTTTTCCTTTTAACACTGTGCTATTATAGCTGTGACCAGATCATCCCTAATCATGTCTTCCTAATACCTCAGCATTCATTAAAGGATGTTAGATGTCTCTTCTTCAAAGAGGCATATGTAATAAAACTAAGATTTAACTGTGTTCTAATTATAATCTTAGTCATCTAACGTTGAATTTGTGACCCGGAATTTCACCCACATTATGGCTGTTCTATCCATCTTGGGAGACATTTTCACCTTCACTATTTTTGTTAAATATTTATGTTATTTACTTATTTGAGAGAGAGAGAGAGCGTACACATGCAAGTGCGAGGAGGGACAGGAGCTCAAACAGACTCCGTGCTGAGCTCCAGCAGGACCTGGGGCTCAATCTTAAAACCCTGAAATTACGACCCAATCTGAAATCAAGAGTCTGATGCCCAACCAAGACACTCAGGCACCCCTGTTTTCACCTTCACTATTAAGAAGAATGATAGAATAATAAAACCAACTGACCTTCCCAACTAAATGCTTTGTTTTGTTCCGATTTCAGAGAGGTTTTTTTGTTTTTTTGTTGTTTTTTTTTTAAAGACAGAAAATGTGTGTGCAATTGGGGGTGGGAGGTGCAGAGGGGAAAGAGAGTATCTTACTCCATACTCAGCACAGAGCCAGTCACAGGGCTCCATCTCAAGACCCTGAGATGATGACCTGAGCCAAAATCAAGCATCTGAAGCTTAAGTGACTGAGTCACCCAGGTACCCCCAGAGAATTTTAAATAATGATTCAACTAGGACAATAAAATTCACATTTCACTGCTATTTAAGTTTGTGAGACTATTCATATTAATCAAGCCATAACATCTTTAAGACTTACGGTAACTGAAAAATAAATTTTAAAGTGGCTTGAATGAGTGATAGACTAAATGAAGACTCCTACACAGGGCTACCAAATCATTTTACTTCAATGCTCATTCAATTAGGTGCCCCATTTCACTGATTTTTCACCTCATGATTGACTGTTTGAAGTTCTAGAAATCCTGATTAAGATTCTATAAACATTTTCCTTTCAAATAACTTGAAATCTTCAAACTTCTTCAAAAAGACTATACACATTGGAACTATACATAGAACATGGTATTAGCAAAAGTTGTCCAGTACAATTTTCTCCCATTCTTCAAAGGTGTTGCTTAAGCAATTTCACTTTGAGATTCCATATGGACCAGAGAAACTGATGATATCCACATTTTAGCTTATATTTTCTTTTATATTGTGCTATCAATCTAATTATCACATTTGCACCATTCATTGGGAGTTATTCGGTTTTGAATGGTCCACAATATGTACCTAGCATAACCTTTCTTCATCTTTATTCAAATGAATGCATATAATTGTAAAGTATTACGTGAAACCAACCTAAATATTTTCCTGCCATGCCAAGAGAACTATTTAAGTAGTCAAAAATCCCTATCCTGATTTTAACGATAGTATATGGTTTCCAATTTTATGCAATGGGTTGAATACTTAGTGCTTATGCCTTAAAGCAACTAAGTCCATGATTTACACGAAGTAGGTAGAGTTACAATCTAAAGAGATTTATTGTGGATAGAAATAGTTGGCATATTTAATTCTACCATATATGCTTTATTATAATAGAATTTAACACTCAAGGAGATGAACTTCATCTTTAATCACATACGAGATACAACTATTAGAAAGGAGAAATAAAATGAAATTCAGATTTTAGAGGAATACTTGATTTCATTCACATATACCTCTCTTCTACCCTCTGCCTTGTCGAATATTTTTTGGTAGTAATATTTAATGTCCAAAGTACTAAATGCTGTTAGATAGTTAATAATATAAAATGTTCTCTTAACATATTTTCTAATAAATGGAGATTCCTTGGCCACTTATAATAATTCATATGTAATATATAATATATATTATAATAATATATATACACACATAGATATATGTGTGCATAGGTATTACATCTGTTAATTTTGTAAATAATTTCTGAATATGATGAAAATTTGGAACTTGAAAATTTTAAAATCTATTTATATTTATTAATATTTTATAAAAATGTTAGTTTTTCTAAAGATAGGTATTTATATTTGAAAAGATATTCTCAGAGAATTTAAGAAAAACATATAGGGGCACCTGGTTGGCTCAGTCGGAAGAGTAAGCAAATTCTTATCTCAGGATCATGAGCTTGAGTCCCCTGTTGGGTGTAGAGATCACTTAAATAAATAAATAAACTTAAAAAAACATATAGAGCAAAAGTAATGAAATAATAACAAAATAAAAATTACATGGAGGTATTAATCTGATGCTTTAAAAGTTTAGTCAGACGTAGGTTAAAATTATTCAGGCAAAATTTTTCATTTGCTGTGTGCCTATCAGAAAGTTATTTAGGATCTATGAGTCTCAGTCTCCTCAACTAAAACTGGGATTAATGATAAGAGTAGTATAAAGTACTTAGCATAATGCCTTAGTTCTTATTAATCAATCAGGAGCTATTATCTTATTCTTAAAGTAAGAAATCATGTTTATTTGATTTGAATATTTCCACATCTGCTTAGCTCTCACACCATTCACTATACTGTGGGATGACTTGGGCGAGAACTCTATATGAATTGTTTCTTCCTTTTAAGGACAGATAACAGAGTTTAAGCTCATACTTGATGTAAGGAGAGGTGGATTTAATAGAATTGGTATTGAATATTAATCTGTACCCATTTTTGTTACAAAGGGAAATTATATTTTGTTCATTAGAATTTTCATGAAATTCCAGTCTTCCAAGTGTGGAGGACTATAAATTATAATCACTCTTTCATCAACGTGGTAGATGGCATAAATCACTGTCAGTCAAAAGGTGAATACAGCAACTGTTTAATAGTTGTAGCAGAACTGCACTGTGTCAACTTAGATAAGCTGGAACTACATCTCCTAGAATTCTCTTTCCCATAAACTAGTTAAGATTGACCATAAAAGAAATCTCCACGAGACGTAGAAGGCAGAAGTTGAACTGCAACCATAAAATTCCCAAAGTTGTTCTGATCTGCTGGCCAGCCACCTTGTTGGCATGGGGCAGCATCTGGGCCTGCAGTTCCTTCACCTTCTACCCGATCTTATTTGTTAGCCTCTGTAAGACCTGGTCCTGGAACTTGTGCGGCTCTATAACAAAAAACACCAAATTCTTCTGTAGGTCAGCCAACTCATCAAAGTTGGAGGTAGTGAAAGAGACACTGATTCTAGTTTGTCCTTGTGGGTCCCAGTATATCCTTGTGGGGTTCAGTCTATCCTTGCTCTTCCAACTTCATGGGAGCTTTTCTTCCCTAATGCCAATCCTGGTGACTTACAACTTCAGAACCATTACTTGACTCAGTGGCAAGAGATTGCAGAAATCCATAGAATTCTCCACCATCTTCCACAACTGTATAAGGTCAAATCCCTGTAATAAAATCCTTTTTAACATCGCTCATACAAGTTCTGGTCTCTGATCAAACCCTAACTTATAAAAGGAGATACCTTACTACCATAAAACAGCTCACTACGATATGTGATATAAGGGGAACATGGGTTTGATCCATTTAAAAAGAAAAACACAAGTTATTAGTTGATCATTGTATTTGTTTCTAAATGTGAATGGTTCCTCTCTTTTAAGTGCATATTAAAATCTAGAACCAATAAGTTATATTAATTTTGGTATCACTTCAAACACAAAACTAAAAAAATATTTTGATTCGCACACAGGCACACATACACATATGCACACACGTCTATATAGCATATAGTATAGAGAACAATATATTTAGTATGTTTAGCACTCAATTTGAATGTAATTATGACAATCTCCAAGAATGTTCTGCTCTGAATGCATAAAAGCTAAAAACAAAATTTAAGATTCTCAGTCTCCTGAAATAGTGTCAAAATTTTAGATACTGTAATTTTGCATCCTGTTTTCCTTACCACTCTTAAAAATGTGGTAAAGAGAAATAAATAAAAATTAAATGATATAAATAGAACTTTAGGGAGTTTTGTGATGGACTGTAGACATAAGGGTAATTTTTATTGCTACATGACCAAATCAAAGAAAAACAGTCAAACTCTGACCACTGCCTATTTGCCTTGAGACAGAGCATATCCAAGAAAAATATTCCCAGAGTTCATGTAAAATCTATGATATGATGGTCAACGTACCCTCAGAAATGAGTAGAAATCCATTCCTGAAGATGTTTAAGTGCATAAAGAAGCAGAATACCAATGAGGACTATTAGAAACTACATGTCAGTTTGACCGGGAACACCTGCTAACTATGTAGTTAGAAGTCATTGGCCAAAATCCCAGAGGAACTGTCCAAATCATTCTAATAAACCTTACAAAGTATAAAATGCTTATTCTACTCTAAAAGTATGTACACTAATATGTGAGTGATATACAGTGTGTAATTGAATCTACATAATAGTTTGTCAACCAATGTCAAATATTTCAATTTCATTCCAACCACTGAGGATACAATTAAAATTTCCAGTTTAAAAAAAAAAAAAAACCACCACCACAATCTAAACTCCCCAAACTCTCTGTGAGTTTTTATATACTGGCTCTATTTTAAGTGCTAGCCTTACTTTCCAAGTGCATTTAAATTTTAATCCTGAATCTAAAAGATTAAAAAAGAAACCCCTAAATTTACATATATGAGACCTGGTCCATGGAAATTCAAATACAATAATTACCATCTTATTTTGCCATATTAGAAAAAATATTAATTGAAAATATGAATAAAATCTAGTTTCTAAAAAAAACTTTAATGACAAAGCTTCATTTTCCATATATCTTATGCCTAAAATACAAAACTGTTCTTCAGTTGCTTTGAAAGAAAATACGTATCTTATAACTAAATACAAGTTACATAAATTAGTTAATAAAAGTAATGCATTTAGAACAATAGCCGGTATAAAGAGTAAGCTCCCATATACATTTATATATAAAAATATATATATTTTGTAGTCCACTTACATGGTATTTTCTTTTTTTTATTGAAGTGTAGTTGACACACAATGCTACATTAGTTTCAGTTGTATAACACAATGATTAGACAACTCTATATGTTATACTATGCTCACAAGTGACCATTTTAATTATTATTATTATTACTTCTGAATGCTGAATTTAAACTGTAATCATTTTGCTCAGTTTACCTGATACTGACCCCCAAGCAGAAGTAAACACACATATGTGCACGTGCATGAAAGTCTATGCTCATTCCTGTAGCTTTTAAAAGATTTTTACTGGCTTTCATCAAAAATCAGTGGTCTGTACACCTGAAATGTCATCAGATTTTATCATGGGAATCATATTTAAAAATGAACACAGTGACCATAGTCTTTCACCATCTAGAACGTCTACAGAAATTATAACCAATATTGTCAAGGACTGTAAAGCGTCTGTAATTTTGTCTAACTTATAAGATAACAAGTTATTCAAACAGTTTCATGGATGCTGGCAGAAGTTACATGGTTCCTGAATCAGAGATAAAGGACATTATTACCCACAAAAATAACAATAGTCTTAGAATCAGCATTTCTTATGCCAGTTCCCCAAGCTCCAATTCCCAGTGGGCAGAATGAAAAGGGCCAAGTGACAACCTACACAGGAAATGAGGTGCATTATAGCAGAGGAGCCCTGGGTTAAAGCAACCTGAATATTTTATACTAGTCAGAAGCATGCTGGCCATTATATTTTGTGGGAGATGTTAGTTTATTGTACTGGACAGTAAGCATACCTGCCCTTTGTCCCAAGCAAGACTCTATTCTCAAGGACTGCAAACCAGGCTTTTAAGAGAGAGACACTACCTTCCAGGTCTCTTCACTGTATAAACATCTTTTAAGATTTTCTGCAAAATATGAAGTCAGTGCCTCTATTCATTAGATGTGCAGATCTGTATGAAAGACCCATGAAAAATTATCTCCCAACTATAAGGTTTTGAGGTTTAATGAAGCCCTAAGATGTTTGTAGAGTTAGGAGGGAATTCAATTGCCATTTAAAAAATTTTTAACATGACTTGAAGTCCCTAAAACAAAATAAAAAAATAAAATAAAGTTGATATCAACTTTGACCTTTGAAAAAGTAAATGTAGTTCAAGGGTTAATGTGCATTTTGGACTATACTGAAACTTAAGATGCCTGTGTGCTTCAAATTCTCTATTGCATTCACTTGGCAAAAAACAGTGTTGCTAAGGCCCTGCAATTTGAGCCATGATAAATTTGATAGACATGTTATAATATACATCATAGCATTAAAAATGAATAACAACTAACGACAAAAATATAAAAATAAATCCTTCAAGAATTGCAAAAATGTCCCAAAATTCAGGTGCATGACAATACGCTTTGAAATGTATCCAACAATAGCAATGTTATGAGAATCTGCTTTTTTGTGTTCATCTCAGATGGTTGAAATTTTGATTTCCAATGATGTTCAAAATATTTCTAACAGTCATACGGTTGCCATTTGGTTTTATTGAAACTTAGTGCAAAGAGAGATGGTTTAGTAGGATAAACAAAGAAGATACAGAGAGCTATTGATTCGAAACAGATTCTTTTACCAGCTTAGCATGTATTCAGTTTTAATTTACAAAACAGGGTCAAGGAAGTTAATCCCTCAATAGAAATGTTATTGTGAATAACAAAGTGGATTTTAAGGACCAGAAAAAATATAAAAAATGAAAGTAAAGGTGAATAATAGCAGTCAGGATATCTGGATTGCATTTATCTCCTCATTCAGGGACTCTATCCAATAATATTATATATAATTTTTTTCAAATTACAACTCTCAAGTTACAACAATGGAAAAGTTCATGATCATTTAACTCCTCTAATATAGAAATGCCACAACAATATAAAAGTGTAAAACCTGCTACACCAAGAAAGCATATTAGTTTATATCTGGTATATTCACTTCCACAAAGGGAAAAAATAAATACAGATTAATGATGTTGTCAGAAATGTCATTATCAGCAGCCTAAGACCTATTTACATTCTCTTTTTCCCTTCATCTACACATAGATGTAGAAAGAAAGGGAATATAAATGTCTCCCAGATTGCAGATTCCCTCTTTACCACAATGTCCATCTTTGTGGAATAGTTACTTGAATTTCAGCTGCTGATTTAACATATGTGTTTGATGAAAAACTGAGCCATAAGAAATGATGGTGTGTATCTTTCCAGCTGCCTGGGAGAATGGGAAGGGGCTCAATTTTTTGTATGATGCTACATTCGGTGAACTGTGTAGCTTAAGGAACTATGGATGGACAGGAACTATGTATATTCAATCTAGCGGTATATCCTGACTTCCCAGGTGGCTGTGCCATCTTAACCATCTTAACCAGATTTAAGACTGATCCACTTTCAAGATATATAAAATCAGTCAGTGTCTTTGCCTTACTTTGCCTATTGTACTCTTGCATCTGAATCTAATACTGAGAAGACAGCACTTCCTCCAGGAAGGTTAGTTTAAAGGAGCTTTACTGGGGCACCTGGGTAGCTCAGTCGGTTAAGCATCTGCCTTCAGCTCAGGTCATGATCACAGGACCCTGGGATTGAGCCCTACATCAGGCACCCCGCTCAGAAGGGAGTTTGCTTCTCCCTCTCCCTCTGCTGCTCTCCCTGCTTGTGTTCTCTCACGCACATGCGCGCTCTCTCTCTCTAATAAAGGAATAAAATCTTTAAATAAAATAGCTTTAAAAAAATAGCTTTATTTCTAGAGGGCTTCTTAAGAAAACACTAAAACCAGAGGGAAACAGTAAACTCAGATTCTAGAAACCATGGAGTGCACTCAAGACTCAAGGAGGTCACTAGTTTACTTTCCTCTAAATGTTCAGGTCAGTTTCCATTTTGGTTACAATTCTATCTTGCAGTCCTAATGGCAACAAAAACTACTCAAGCCTCATTCTTGTGGTTTTCAGCATTCACAGGGGCGCTTTGAATTTCTGTCCACATGTCACAGCTGACTATTATTTACTCAAGATAGAGTGCAGAATTTCTAAAATCTATGTGTCACTTTAAAAATCAATCATATTGAATGAAAACTCCTTACCCTTAGTCTTTCTAAGTGGTTAGGAAATTATTGGTAAAAATATTAATGCTATCCAGGAAGTCAACTAATTGCTATTTTCTAAAATCGCATACTAAGAAAGAAATGGAAAAAATGCATCTGTATAAAGTACAAAATAATGAATAAATGCTGTGTATTTTATTCAAATAAAATAAATATGTAAATTCAAGCCTCATAAATGAGGCTACATGAAAAGAAAATAAATTTTAATAAAATGCATTTGAAATGCATAAAATATATTTTGAATAATAGGTCAATGAAAAGCACTATTAAAGGAATAAAATGGGTTAACAGAAAAATAGTAGGAAATATATTTAATAACTGAATGTATTTTATAGTGTTTGTTGTTTAGTATTTGGACTAGAGGAAAAATACATTTTTGAACCAAAATATATGAAAACTATTGTGTTTTTCTTTCAATAAGTAAGTGCTAACAAAGAGAAAACAAAATATATAGCAATTTAATTCAAAAGAATGTAGAGTAGTAACCAAAGAACAAACATTTTATCGTGTTACATTAATTAGTTTACTTTTGAGAAGATTAGTATGGCTAATATTTAATACCATTAAAGATTAGTATGGCTAATGTTTAATACCATTAAACCTTCAAAAATTTACATCTCTCAATGCACACATAATTATCTATCTCTACCATAATGTATGTGACATGATTTGTAAGTTGTTTATTACAAGAATGTTTATTACAAGGCAGTATGAAATGATCAGGTGCCATTAATACCTTGTATCAGACGGCAAACTCTGCATGTCTTAGTTCCTTTTAATTTAGTTTTTTTGAATCCCATAAGCATTTCCAATAAGCCTGGATAATAAACTAAAGTTGCCCTTCTTAGGGAGGAACCTCCCAGGTCACAGTTAGGTTTACCCATAGGGCACTATGCAGCTCATGACTTCACTGCAGCTGCTGAACTCACTGCATCTGGGCTAACACCAGAATCCCTCTGTTTAGTACTGATACCAGAGTGGGAGGGAAGGGAAGGGCAGAAGAAGAGAGGAGGAAATGGCAGAGGCGAGCCATAAAATATGAAGGAAATGCACTGAGGTGAATTTTGGAAACCACAAACACAAAAGATCTCCTATCTTAGCAACTGAATGAGCTGATTCAATCATTAAATTATATGCTCTGTACTTGGCTACAGTGCTTATTACAAAATCCAGATATTTTTTGTCAGATCAATATCCTATTATCTTTAATTTTCAAACTGAATTGAATTCAGGATAGTGTAACACCTCAGTGGTCAAGATGTTAAAAGAGGACCAAATTAATGACATTAATGATGTTTTCATTAGAAATTGCCTAAGCAACTCTATTACATATACCATAATACTAATAGTATTTGTATCATGCATTACAACCTATATAATAATTTCACTTGTGATTATTTCAGTCTTACAGGAATGCTGTGAGCTGGTTATGCCGAACACCATTGATGAAACCAGAACAGGTATTAATTAGAATCTCCACTGTTTAGCTTCTGTGTGTTAACAGGCAAGTTCAAAACCATAAATGCCATATGACACCAAAAACTTCATCAGAGGCACAGAAATTCTGATCTCAACTTCTAGCATAGTACTCAAAATGTTCTAAAATTTTGAATGAAAAGATTTTGAATGAATATTCGGAATCATTCTATTTCCTGATCCAGAAAATGGAGGTAGTGATACCCACCTCATAAAGTTATTATTAAAATTACATTTACAAAATAGCATTTAAATTATCATAGTACTCAACACAGGAAAGATCCTCAATAATTATACGTTTCCATGTCTTTACTTGTTAAACTTTGATAGAAAGGGAAAGAGTCTGTTTTTAAAAGTCACAGCTGTATACCAGTAAAATATCAATTTCTATCCATCCTTAGTTATTATCACATTGAAATCTTTCAACATAATCTGTTAAAGGTAAACATGGCATTCTGACATTAATATTTCTTTGTGTATTCAGTCATGTGTTTCGCCTTATACTTGTGAAGTATTTTCTTCTTTTAAATAATTTTCACAAAAACTATTAATCTTGTTTGTCAATTGTAAAATATGTAATGTCTCATGCAATGGGTAAAATAATAAAGCACTACAAAAGTTAAAGTACTTGCATAAGGAGAGTTAATGAGTCATTGGGAGTATCAACACAAATTCCTAACTTCTCTGGACTCCTACTTCATTTTTCTTTCTATTTACTCCTTTCCAATTGTCTTAACATATGCATCAATTTGGGAAGGTTTAATATTTGATAGAACATACTTTTTTGGGGTCCACTTTCACATAATCAGAAAAATGTTTATTGTACTATGAAGGTGTAATGTAACTTGTCAACACTATATTTAAAATGAAATTTTCAAGGATGAAATTTCCCATGTTTGCCAATATATAATTAATCAAGGATGGGGAATATTTGTACTTCGTGCTCCTTTAACTACCTTCCTTTACCTACAGCAAACACTGCTACCAGATTGAGGCATTCTTTCTCCATGAACTCAGACTGCACCTCTAAATCATTCTAGACATGTACATCATCTTGGGCAACTGCTATCAATCAATTAAGCTGTCCCTTGAAAATATCTACATACCTACATATATATACATACAGGTTAATGTATGTTTTTAAGCACCTAAAACAAATTTCTTCTAAATACCAATATATAAACAAAACATTCAGATTTTTTCTTGTGTTTTAGACATCCAAAAATATCTAAAACATAACATAATACAAATTATGTATGTTTTCAATCCTGTAATTCATTTTACTTTATTGATTTAAATGATTATAACTGCATTTTATGATCTGTGCAAATACTTGGCTATATCTCAAAACAGTGACCCACTTAATTTTACTGACAAAGTTTACTTTAGGAAAAATGGCCTATATCTTTTTACAACGGTAAAACCATTGTAGAGCTGCTTACCGTACCTCTTTTTTTCCATAGCACCCAGGACAACGTCTGTTATGTAGTTATTACTCAATCCATATTTATTTAAGAAACCAGAGTGTATGAAAGGAAGGAAGGAAGGAGGAGGAAAGGAAAGGAAAAGAAAGAAAAGAATGGAAAAAAAGGAGTAGTAATTTAATCGTGACTCAGAAGTAGAAAAATATCATATCATCCAAGAGGAATTCAAGAGGAATTAACATATGAAAACCAATTTGTACAAAGAAGGTGACTTACTGAATACAAGTACATATGCTGCAAAATTGCTTTTGTTAATTACCTTTTACATATATATAAACCCTTAAAGGGAACATATTTTTGCTTTATTTAGGCATGTTACTTTTACCTACTTTCTTTAAATAAAATGTCAATATCTCAAATATTTTGTTTCTAAAAACTGATTAAGTACACAGGTAAAGTATGGTGTTTATTTAAAATAATACCGAACAAAAGTGATGACATAGTAACAGATTACTTATGCAATTACTGAGATGATTTAGTAGACTCATAGTTACCAGGATATCTTTTCCAGCCCACTTGCATTCATCCCTTCTGGTATAAGATACTGGCCACACAATCTAAGGACAGAGAAAAACATAATTTTATGCTCGTAAGTTCTCTACATGATCCAACATTACAGACTGTTGCACCCAGTTGGGGTAACTTAGATAAAGAAGTTCCACAAAACATTATGTGACAGGGACTTTTCAGCTTAGACTTTGCAGTGGCATCATTTAACTGGTATGAACTGAAATCATTCCATCTCTGTCTACCCATTAGACTTTGCTGGATATGGAAGTTGAGCAACACAGAATTCATGTAGTCAACAGAGCTAAGCAGTGTGCAGAGAAGACAACTATTAGGCAGGCTGGGAGGATGTGAAAATCTAGGAAGAGAGGTAGAAATAAACATAATATGTGGCTTACATTCTTCTAAATGAATCTGTCTTTATCATGAAATAGTGATCGTGAAATTTAAACACTGGGTTCTCTGAATCCTATTCCCTAATTCAAATCTCAGCATGACACACTAGAATGAGCCACTGATAGGGTTTAGAAAACTCCACCTTAGAAAGGAACTTTTTTTTTTTTTTTTGGACAGAACAGTGGGTAAGAGTAGCACTGTCTACTTTCTGGAGATAAAGAAGGAAATGAAGAAGCAAATAGCTCTAAAAGCTTCACCACTGTGGGAAAAATTTACACTAACTAAAAAACAATTTTTTTTTCATCCTTAATATTTCACCTTCATCCTTTGATAACATTTCTGCTAAATTTGAAAGGTTCCTATATTCTATCACTATAGTGACAGTGGTAGATAAGACAAGACTTTATTGGTAGTTTAGAGTACTGTGGGTATATTTTCATTCATAATATTAATGGAAATATTCTCCCTTAAATTTTAATATAAAATTTTTCAGTTCCCCAGGTCAATTCAAATGACTCCTATCTGTAATGGGGCAGAACAATTAAATTTTTTTTTTAAATTCATCTTTCTCTTCTGGTAACAGTTAATTTCAGAGAAAAAAATGTCATATGTAAAAAAAATCCAGACATTGTGGCAATCATTTATGTCTGCTAGATAGCTTTAGTCTCAAAATGACTGATCATCATTTATTTGGGAACCTCTTGATAATTCAATATATATGGTTATGAACTTGTGCAAGGGCTGTGATATTCAATCTAGAGAATCAAAGAACAAAATACAACACATTTATAAGCAAGAATGTAGAACATACTGAAATAGCCTATAATGGCATAACAAATACATTTCAGGTCCATGTCACAATTTTAAAAGCCCTAGAAATTTTTGAGTATGCATTCATTTTTACCATTTGAAGCTTTTAATTTATGTATTCTTTTCTTTTTCATGTGCTTTTCCTTTCATGTATATCTGTGTATGTAAATTAAAAGTATCATTTGACCTGTTCCACAAAGTTCTTATATAGTAATCACATAATAAAAAACAATGTAACAATGGTAAATGCACGTCCTTAAAATTCACATTACCCTGACTTCTGATTTCCTACAGCCGAATGCTGGGTAGTTCGTTCCACAGGTTCCACAGCCCTATCTTTACATTGGCTGTGGAAAAGCCAAGTGATCTATTCTTAAAGTTTACAATGGAAGGCTAAAATGTAAGTTTTATTAAAGACACAATAATAATAATACGGGGTAGGGCTAAGGTTTATTGACTTTCGTATTAAGCTTGCCAGCTACATTACATAAAACTTACACATTATTAAAACATAATTTTTAATTCCAAAAGGCAAGTTTTTTTCATAGTTTCTTAGCTCTTGACTGTTGGGTGTTGAGATAGCATGGGCCTCATTTTGTCATTTTTCTCTTATGTCAAATGTTAACGAAAATAATTTTAGTAATATTTATGATTAATGCTCTCATACTTAGAGGAGTATGAACTCTCAACTTTCTAGAGTTCTAGAATAAAAATATATAAATAAATAAAGCTTAAAAATCTGGCATGAGTAACAAATGAGTAAATCTGGCATGAGTAAAACAAATGTAGCATATAAAATGCTATTTCAGAAAGCTAATTAATGAGGATAACTATAAGTGGAATAAATATTTTATATAAAATATATGTATTTAATTGTCATTTCCAACAGTAACAATTTCCACAAAGAATAATTCCTAGCTTTTCAGTTATATTTGTTAACCTATTGATATTTTGTCTTCTTTGCTCAAATATTTCTCAATTAACTAACAATGACTAAATATCTTATTCTCATATTTAAAAAGAGTTTCATGATCTATATTACACTTTCCTTTCCTCATGCCTCTATGCTTCTGTTCATGGAAGCCCCTCTTACTCATTATTTAGTAAGGAAGCATTTATGCCTTAAAGAAATAGCACCCTTTTATCAAGGCCTAGAATCTTTTCACGGTCCTTCCAAATGTGAGAATGTGTTGTCTCTAACAAGGATTGGCCTACTATGGACCTATATGTTCATAATCTTATCTTTAATATTATAAATCCCTCAAGAATTATTTATGATATTCTACAGTGACCCTTATAAAGTTTATCACAAGAGTAGAGGCTTCAGAAAATGTTGAATAACATCATGCATAGGTTAAGAAGAATATTAAGAAACAAATACATGTGAATTATTAAGTAAACTACATTTGTTCCTACAGACAGTGTGGAATAATTAAATATGTTTGGAAGGATATGCTTTATAATTAGAAATATGCCTTCCATTAGAATAATGATTTTAACCTCAAGAGCAGCAGCTATAACAACACTATAACATTGGGCAAGTCACCTAACTTTAATTAATTCATTATTTCAGTATATATTTATTACAGGTCTAGTTCATAGAATATCCCAGACATACAAATGGCTCTGGAATTTTCCTCATCTATAAATCAGTACATATTCTCCTATGAAAATTAGGTCTTTTCAATTCTAGAACAAACTACTTAAATTAAAAATCTTTATTATTTTATTATTTAGAGAAGAATGGTAAACATTAAATATATACTCTGAGGTATTATGTGTTCACATAATATCTACAGACACAGATACATGCATATATATTTTTATTCCTATATATGAATTTTACAAAATGATAAAAGTATTTCAAATACTGAAATTTGAACTGATATAATTATTAAAATATCAAATTTTTCTTGTCTTCTTAGATTTATTGTTCATTATATAAAAAGGATAACTTTGTTTCACTAAACAACAAAACCTGCTTATTTAATGACCTTTACAAAGAACTCTAAGGTAAATATTCTTGTCATTTAAGGAAAATTAAACGGATAACCAGTTTTCTTAGGTAACAGATAACCTTAGCGATATTGCTATGATCAGAGAAGACTTAGAAATCAAACGGATTGAAAAATCAGAAAAAGAAATATCAAAGGTGATTTTTAAATGTCATATATTAATCCCAAAGTATATCAATAAGGGGTGTTGCTGTTTTATATGATATACATAATGACTTAAGTCTTTATGCACAGTCAGAATTTTAGTGTTTGATAGGAAAGTAAAAGCTTTGGGTTCAGTGGTATACTCTATTAGAGATAGAATCAGCTTTGAATTTCATCTTCATTTGATCCTTAAAGCAATATTCTCCAACCAGAACAAAAGCTTTTTATAGAATTCAGTTACTTTTTAAAATTTATTGTCCAATCTGTTAAAGTTTATCAGAAGTTGAGGAAAACCACTCTAAAGTCCTAAATGTTAAGAAGCAAAACTAACATATATAAAAACTGATGTGAATGTACTCTAAAAAAATATGTTATACTAGCACTCTTACAAAAGCTACTGCATAAAAGATCTTTGTCCCTCAGAGAATTATGACTAGAAATATTAACTGTGAAAAAAATGACTGACTTTGAGCATAGCATATGGACTCAGTAGCATTTTTTCCACTAATTTTTCAATCTATGTTTATTTTCCAAACTGTATATAACTTATTAATTAAATAAGCCAGAAACACTATAAAGAATAAGGATAAAGCCAATAGACTTCTAGTGTCTAAACGACCACATCTGTAAAAACTTGACACAGAAAACTGATCTTTTAGATGAGGGTTTGGCAAACTTTGTGTTAAAAAGGCCAGATAGTAAATATTTTAGGGCTCTGTGAGCCAGACGATCTCTATCAGAACTATTCAATTCTGCCATTGTGTTGAATGAAAGCAAATACAGACAATATGTAAATGAATGAGAGTGTCTGTGTTCCAAAAAACATTATTTACAAAAACAGGTGACACACCAGATTAGGCATGTGTATAATGACTGGTGAACTCTGCATTTGTTGGCACTATACAGAGATGTATAAATTTATACATACATATATACACATCATTTCACACATGACAGTAATTATATGTCTAAAATGGTTCAGATATTTAGTGTTCTATAGCAAAAATTATATAAATATGGAAGAATAAGCTGAAGTTATAATGATCATTGGAAATACTATGGTTTCTTCCTCGATGATTTTTATGGTTTACTGCATCCATTGATTTGTGATAATCAAATCAATGCATTACTTTTACTTGCATCTGAAAAGATAAAATAATAATTTTAACAATTTTTTCCAATTGTCACACTGTTAAATAGCGAGAGAATTACCTGTTAAATAGGTTGAGATGTTTTAAAAGAACTACAGGGTATATTATCAGAATAAAAATACCTTTTGAAAATCCTTGATATTAACCAGGTTGAATGAAAATATGTGATCCTTTGCTCCAACATACAGCCTACTCCGTTCCTCATCCAAAAGGAAGGTATGGTAACTGGAGCTGTTGGCCAAGCCACTGAAAGTGATCACATTGTTGGATTCCAACATTTCTGCAAGGTAACAAAGCAAGACATTGTGTGTTAATGTGAGGTCCTACATGAGCATGGGCTATTGGTACATGGCAATCTAACTACTGCCTGCCACAGTTACCAATCAGTGGTTGTTCTTACTCTGATGGTACTGAGAAATATACAGGAGCCCTTTTTTTTTTACACCTTATTGAAATGGAAGTCACACCCATTAGTTTGCTGATTTCATACTCAAGACCACACACACCTTCAAAAGAAAGGGAAAGGAATACCTCTTCACACAACTGATCTGATGGAATCTCTTTACATGTAATGATAGAATGAAATGCTCAGTACTGTATACAAAATGACTTTAATTTTACAAAGACTTTTTTAAGGGGTTTCATTTGTTCCAAGTCATTATCAAGAAGGATAAGCATAGGGGCCAAAAGAGCAGAGGTAGTACAGTGGAAACATTTTAAACTCCTAGTTGTTTGAGGCTTCTTTTTTTTTTTTTTAGATTTTTTTTTTTAATTCATTTGAGATATATATATATAGAGAGAGAGAACATGAGCAGGGGGAGAGTGCGAGGGAGAAGGAGACTCCCTGCTGAGCAGGGAGCCCAATATGGGGCACAATCCCAGGAGCCTGAGATCATGACCTGAGCAGAAGACAGATGCTTAGCTGACTGAGCCACCTACGTACCCCTGAGGCTTCCTTTCAATAAGGAATTTTTATATGTCTTTTTGGCCATTAAATCATTAATTCTACCATCAAAATCTTTTGTAGTATTTTGTAACTGACATATATAGAGAAACCAAGTTAGGTTTTTATGAAAACATAAATTACATGAATTTTACTATCTGACTTCAATTTTTCAGTTTGTTATTCTTTTATTTGCTTTTGCTATAAAGCGTCAAATATTAGACCTATACCTAAGTGAGAAAAAGATTTTCAAAAAAAATAACATTAATTATAATTGTAATTATTGTATTAATTTGTACTACATATTAATTGTAAGTCCATTTTTGCTTTAGAAAGGCAGTTGTTGAGAATCACCAAAGAGGATTTTTTTAACTATCTGCTTCAAAAAAAATTATGTATAAATGTCACCACAAACCCCCTTCCATGGGACAGAAGTTTGAGGATTCTCCAAAACTGTGTCCTGAATCAATGATTCAGATTCTTCCAATGCACATATAGTAGAACCCTTTCATTAGCATCCACAAAATGTATAATGTGTTTTCCAAGGACAGGAAGCAGCAATGCAGACCCTTCCTCTGTCCCAGGTCATTAATCCTTTGACAAATTTCCCCTGATATTGATTTTTCCTACTGCCTTCTCCCTATTACCAAAAATGTTATTTCAGTGGAAGATAAAGTTCAAATTCCTTAACTTAGCCAGGTCACTACCATTTGAGGTTAGACCATAGCCCAATACTTCTCCATTATGTCCTGTATCCTACAGGAAAACATGCTCTGTATTTGCCACTTTTTAACTTTGCTGCCATTGTTTCTGACATCTACAACTATATACCACCTTAACAAAAAACTATCGATTCTTAAGAGCTAGTTTAAATGCGAGCTCCAAGAAATTCTCATGGAAATAATTTCTTTATAACATTTTGCTTAAATTACTGATTGTTTATATCACACTGTCAATCATTCATATAAATGACTTATTTACCAGAATTAACATTCCCTCGCATCAGGAAATACAGAATTAATAGCTCACTATCCACAACTCACATGGTTTCTTTTCCTTATTACAAGTCAGTAAATAGTAAATTGAATGTCCATTTCTATCTATTGATTTATCTATCCATCCATCTGTCTAATACAAAAATACAAGAATTGTTAACAAATTATTAAAAGATTATTTTCTAATTCATTCATGAAAAACAGTAAAATGCAGGACTAGCCTTATCCTACCCTCCACCCACCAAAAAAAAGGGAGGGAGGGAGGAAGGAAGGAGAGATGGAGTGAGAATTTCATTCATATGAGTTATATCTGAAATAAATGAGAGCTAATTAGTCTCCAAAGAGAAAAAACAGAATTCACTACATGATACCTGAATTTAAATCTCACCTCCTCGCCAGTGTCCAAATAACTGCTACAGAGAGTCAATACAAAACTGAAATTTCAGGTACCCTGACCTGTGTAAGGACAGAAAGGACTACTAGAAAGAGAAACAGGGGATATGTTACTGGATATGTTCATGGCTGACTGAATGGCCGTTCAAGGAGATAATAATTATCAAATAGAGAAGATGCTCTTCAACACTCCTTCCAATTCCAAAATCTAGAATAATTCTACCCTAATACAAGGGAAATCAAATACATAGGGATCTAGGCAAATTGAAGAAAAAGTCAGCTGAGTCTAAACAAAGACAATTATATAAATATTAATCAATAGGAAGATCCCTTAAAAGACGCAAAGGTGGATTTTAACTAGAAACTACATAAGAGAGCTCTAAGCATCAACTGGAAATAGTTATAGGAAGACAACTACTATAACTACAGAACATGGAGTCATCCAGTTATAGGTCAGAACACAAGCAACACCACAGTACTTACTAGCTATGCAAACTAGGATGAATTCCTTATGCTACCTGGGCCTCAGTTTTTGGAAAATGGGAGTTAATAATATATCTTCTAAGAGTTATTATGAAGGTGAAGTTAGATAATTCATGTAAAATACCTAGAACAACTGTTTGCATAGTTAAGCCCATAATCACCTGTGTGAATAAGTAGAGGTAAAATATTAATATGTTCAATATTCTTGACCAGAAGTAGGAAATTAAGGTCCAGACGGAGCATACTGAAAAATTACTTTTCTACTAAATATGCTAACTTGTTAACACTATAATTTTGCATGGTGAAGGGATAACTAAGAAGAGCAATATGTTCTTTGGTTTACATCAATATTAAATATAAATGTCATTTTAAGCACAGTGAAATATTCTTTTTGTTTGCCAACTTCTGTAACCTAAATTTTAAATAATAAATGTAATGCATATCATTATTGTAATTCCAATGAAAATATTCCCCAGTTGAAAAATATGTTACAGGTTAAATTTCGTAAATTTGTGCAGGGAGAATCACTGGTTCCTCAATATAGACAACTGAGAGAAGTCTTTAGTGGTTTATGGATGACATCACAATGGAAACAAACTACACTTGAAAAAAAAATGTTACTACTGGATCATTTCATTAAACAAAAAGGCAGTATTTTCCTGGAGTATAGGTTAGCAGCTGTGTTTTCCATCACTTTCAAATATACTTGATTTTGCTTAATCATTCCTTTTTAATCCAATTTCTACCTACCAGGAACTTTTTAATTTCTTTATAACTGAGAAGTCTCTTCAAGAACCTCATGGTACCTCCCTAGCAGGGACTTTATATTTCTTTATAATTGAGAAAAGAAGGTTATCTCACTACTTTTCAGGGCAAAAATACCTAAAATCTCTATCTCTAAATCTATCTAAAAAACCCTATCTCTAAATCTAGATAGATCTCATATTCTTTAATATTGTGTTTCCCTATTTAATTTTATTATTTTGTTTTTCCTATATGTAGACACATTCAGCTGTAACTGACATTAAATAACTTCAACCTTGACTCTACTCCTCCAGAATTTTAGAGGAGTTTCTTTTCACAGCTTCTGTCTTATATAATTCTTGCCATGACACAAATTGGAATTGGAACTAAAATATTCAGAAGAGTGAGACGCTTAATATTTCACTACCTTTTCACATCTTGCCTATATGCCTATTTAGGCAAATAACAACAAACATTAAAGAACAATCTAAATCGCTACAGAATCATTGTGACTATGATGAATCCTCGCAGACTAAAACTTGTAATTCTTTTTGGGTGAGTATTCAGCTTTTTTCTGGTTGAGACATTCCTTCTAACAGCTACATGCTGTGTCAATCATAAAGAGAAGTAATGTATGACTGTAATCACAAGTGCCATTTCGCACAAGCACTCTAATGAAATTTTTATTCTAAAATTTGAAAGGTGATTAAACAAGCATTCTGTTTATTCCAGATTCACCAAACAATTTAGTGTCTATGATCTGTTTAATGACAAAATGGAAGATGTACTGATCATAGAATGAAGCAAATAGTTTGTGCTTGATAAGTGCGATTATCACCATTATATTATAAGACAATGTAGACAATAAGCATTAAGTGTATAGATGTTCTGAATGGGAAAATCATTTCATATAATTTCAAGCAGAATAGTGATCAATTATAAACAGATTACATTCTCTTATGACACAGTTCCAAAAAACAGTCTTATGAAATTCAAGATAATTATATATAAAGCCTGTTTCATATATTTCTTTTTAATTTAATAACACAAGAAAAGAAGAAATGAAATTATAGCTGATGTTCTTTTATCAGACTATCCCACCAACTAATTCAGGAAGAAGAGCTATGATCTTTCCTAATGAGTCAATTCTAATTTTCATTCTACTTATTTATTTATAAATTTTCAGATGTGTCTTTTTTCCTGAATTCATCATAATCTCTAACGTAGCTTTATTTGAAGAAAAAAACATTGTTAATATTTTAATGCACTATCAGTACATCATTTCAGAATTTGAAGAATTATTTTATGAACTGATTCTCTTCTTATATGTTTATTTTAAAAAGAAAAAAGATGGGAGAATTTATATCAAAATCATACATGAGGTAAGTATCTCTACATAATAAAGCTGGAATGTTCCTGCGGTCTGACTATCTTTAGGGTAAAAATAGATTTCTACAGATGATTATATTACAATAACCAGGTCAGATTCTCAAAAGGCAATGAAATGAATACAAATTTCTAGAATGCAAGACCGCGCAGAGTTAGACGTTTTTACAGGAGGATGAAGAACTGCTTGACCTTCAAATCCAAACAATAGCCACACTGTTCTTCATATTTCTGACTTCCATTACATTTCTCATTCTCTCCCTCTCTCTTTTTCTCTCTTTTCTTACCCCTCCTCTAAATTTTATAGCATGAACAGTAATAGGACCCTACCAGTTGCTGGATTCAAATTAATTGCCAGTATTTATTCATGGCTTTAGACTTATACCCTTTTCCCATGACTTGAACTTTGTCCTTTCAAAGAACAAAGATCCCATTTAAAGAAGTCAAGCTGGATCTATATGAAGTCAAATATTTTGACTAAATGATGACTACATCCAGATATTTGTAAATATTGGAAAGTTCATTAAGGTCCAAAGTTTCGGATCCTACATTTCAGTGCTTCCTAAATTTCATAAACCAAAAATATTTCCAAAGCAAAATAGGAGCTAAGATAAAAGTTGGCCACTTTCTGTTTCATTGTAAAAATAACAGAAACAAGTACTATTGACTATTATATCATTTCATATAAAAAAGGAGGTATTTTATTAAAGTAATAAAAAGAGGAGGAAGGAAAAAAACACACAAAAGATAATCCTCAGATATGAATAAATTTATATTGTAGAAAAATTTACCTTATTTTACTATTTTATTTTTATTCCAGCAAGGACTTCTTTTATTTTTTTAAAGATTTATTTTTTATTTGAGAGAGAGACAGAGAGGGAGGGTGCAACCAAGGAGAGGGGCAGAAGGAGAGAAGCAGACTCCCTGCTGAGGGAGCCAGAGGCAGGGCTAAATCCCAGGGACTCCGAGATCATGACCTGAGCAGAAATCAAGAGTTGGATGCTCAACTGAATGAGCCACTCAGGCGCCCCTCCAAGGACTTGATTTTAAAACTATTACAGAGAAGGGTAGTAACTGTCCACAGACTTCTATTTGGCAACTACTCCTCTAAGGTAAGCTGTCAATGATGAACTCTATTCCTAGCATTTCTAACCAGTGCATCTTGCTATTACATAGAGTCAATATTAGTGGATGTCTACATGCTTTTATTTATTTAGTGATGCTGAGTATATTCGCTCACTTTACAAAGTTTGGTAGGCATTATTCAAATATACTCAGAAAAATCTATCTTCTAATTTCAGTATCAGTAAACACTCAAAATAAGTACCAAATTTAAACATCCTGATCTGAGGGTAACTTTTACCTTAACTACTTTCTCAGACCATGCCAGAGCCCATACAACACTCTATAAACACAGTCCCACCACCTTTGCCTAGAACATTTATCCAAGTTCTTCCAATTCTTTTCTTAATATTTGCTAATAGTCTGATCTCTAATGTCTCCCAACACACTGAATTTATGCCAGGACTCTCCTCTGCCAGATGTTTCTTATTTGTAGATGACATGAATAATCAGCTTCTTGGCTTGGACAGACTCCCTGATCAAGGTACAAGGTGCCCACATTTGAGCTTCAGACAAGTGAAGGTCCATTAACAGTTCAAGCCCAGCTTCTATGCTGCTAGACGCTACACAATGAACCACACTGTCAGGGAAGGACAGTATATTTTTCCTCAAATATGCTTGTAAAACATCAACAGCAGGCCTACCTGCAGTATTAACCTGTTTTTCACTTTTTTTTTAATTTTTATTTATCTATTTGACACAGAGAGAGAGATCACAAGTAGGCAGAGAGGCAGGCAGAGAGAGAGGAGGAAGCAGGCTCCCTGCTGAGCAGAGAGCCCGATGCGGGGCTCGATCCCAGGACCCTGAGATCATGACCTGAGCTGAAGGCAGAGGCTTTAACCCACTGAGCCACCCAGGCGCCCTGTTTTTCACTTTTAATAACGTGAAAAACATGTGTGGAGAGTTACTTCCTCATTGTCTAATCTAATTCAACATATATCCAGTCCTTATATATGTGTTATGCATAGGCATTAGCTAAGAAGTATGTGGAATATAAAGATTAACAAAACCTTGATGGAAATTACACAAATGCCCTCAGAGAAGCAAAAACCAAATGAACAACAACGAGAATAATAAGAGCTAAGTAAGCTAACGGGAGGGAGAAATTAATGCCTCCAGGTGAAGTAGATAATCCTCGGAGAAAGTGCTTAACAATTAAACTTGGCCTTAAAAAAATGTGTAAGACTTTGTAAGCTTTTGACCAACTAAATGAGGGGTGGAAGAGCATTCCATGCCAAAAACTGCTGAATGATTTCTAGGTATATTCATTAGTCTCCCACAACAACGACACTGTGAGTTGAGTTTTCATTCCCATTTTTTCTTATGAGGAAAGTTACTCAGATAGATATTGGGAATATCCTAGGTCACAGAGCTAGTGTGGAATGAAGTCAAGATACCTACTCTCATCTGACACCAGGGGCCAGGTTCTTTTGGTCTTACTTCATTCTATGTCTTAAATATTTATATTATTTTAAATGCTCTGTATTTGAACTATTTTACACAGTAATAACTCCATGGGTAATCATTTCTACAAGTGTTTCTTTTGTCACTAGCAGTATTTTATATGTCTTAAATGCCTATCTTCCAAGACAGATTTCCCTCTGAAGGCCACAAAAAGGCTTATCAGACAGAAACCTCTATTCAGATAGTGCACAAACATCTTAGAGTTGCGACTTGAACAGAACTCACTCCCTTTACTTCTTTCCATTACCAATATCATCACCTTTCTGTATGTTTTAAAACTGATTGCAGGTATCATTGATCCAAAGGATCACGGACCAGAACCTCTTCATCATTCACAGATCCATTCTACCAGTTCAGCTTTAACACTGTAATAATTTCTTGTGTATTTTCTTTTGCTTACATCCTCAGTCGCTGTCATAATTCCTCATTGTCACTGTCATAATTCAATTCATCATAATTTCTTTGATTATTATAATCATCTTCTAATAGAAGTCCCTCCATAGGTTTACCCCAACAACCCATGTCAGCACTACCTCCAGAATAGTCATCTGTAAATTGAGAAAAAGGCACTTTTACTCTATCCCTTTCCTTTGAATCTCATGGGAAAAAGAAGAAAAGAAAATAATAGAGAAACATATCCGTCTTAAATGAGAGGAAGAGAGAAATATCAAAACACAAATTTTTAAGAGAATATATACAATATAGCAAAAGCATGAAACATTTTCAGATAGAATGCTAAAATCTGGCACATATCTTCATATATTCTAGGTAGTACAGAGTTAGTAATCAGATGGTTAGCAAATCATAAAATTTTCATCTTCAAATACTTTATTACAGAAATAAACTCTAGGAATCTATATGGCTATTAAGTTATTGGAAAATGTCCATAGAGAAAGTACAGCTAAGGTACAAAGGTGACTTCACCACCACCACCACCATCATCACAACTAATAATCTGTATTCAAGGTACTCTTCTAACCACATACACCCAGAGGATTATATTCAATTAACTCAAGGGTATTCTATCTATAGTTACCACAGCCTAGGGCTCTCTATCCTCCCAGTGCTCTCCAATTTTCATCCTCATGTGTGTAGGGGAATCTACTCACCTTTCAGGATCTAGGTCAAGCCTTTCCCAACCTTTTAAGGACAGTGTATTATGCTTTCCTTTGTAAAACGCAGTGCCATGTACAAATGTAGATTAATCGCTGCTTTATCACTTAAGCTCCCTTTCTAGAGTTAAAATATGCTGTTACTTATTTTTGTATTTCTAGCTCTGGAACATTTTCCTGGCATATACCTATTACTGGCACATAGAAACAAGTGTCTCAATAAATATTATTTAAAACAGCTTAACTGTTTAAAAAACTCAGGTAAAGTAAATAATAACAAAACTCAGGTAAAGTAAATAAAACTCAGGTAAACAAAACTCAGGTAAAGTAAATAACAAGCATCTCAACAAAAACTTAGGTAAAATAAATAATAACAAGCATCTATAAAAAAGCAAATGTAACACTATATATTGCATGTCAGATTATATTCTAGCTTTTCTAATTAGTTATATGTTCCATTCCAATGGCTAATAAAATTATACCATCTAAATCCTAAATTACTTACAACCTGGCTATAAAATTATAATAAAATGGCTAATTTTTAAAATTCTTTATGCTAAGTACAATTACAGTCATTTACATAAAATAACCACATGAATCCAGTTTTCAGACTTTTGTTTAACTAGTAACTTTAAACACAAAAACTACTGCAATTGCAATAGCTTAACCGGTTCCCAATCTTCAATTTCTCTCAACTTCAATATATTCTTCAAGGCATCACCATACAAAGTGACCAGAGCATATTTCAAAAATGCAGTACTTTTAAGGTACCTGCACCCACCATTGTTACTTTAGCCCAGGGTCCCTAATAAAGGCACAGTCCCTAATTTTCCTTTGCTACCTTATTTCATGCCTGTCTCTATAAGTTTCCACAATTCTATCATAAATGGCAAATTTACTCTTCTCTAAACCTGGTCTGCCAGCTCCTTGCTTCTATTTTATTTTCCCTGTTCTCATGCTTCAAGGTACAGTTAGATGCCAAATCTCCAATGAAAGCCTTGAGATTTAGGAGGTGTTACTCCCTCTTCTGATGTCCCACCCACTCTGATCACAACTTACACTAATGTTTTAATTGCATGCCACTCATTTGCACGAATATGTGCTTAGGTCCTCTTAGATATAAAGTTAGCAGAGTGCCATATGAGTCTTATTATCTGTAGAAGAAATGGTTAACCATATACCTAATTAATTACTGAATTTGATATCTAAAAAATCTTTGATTACTTCCACTACAAAAAAACACGACAGTTGCAGAGGTCAGGTTTCTATTAAATTCTCCTGGCTCTTAGTTTAATGTTCTTTCTTAATAAATTTCTAGAAAAACTATGACTTTAATTTTTCTCCTAATTTTTTGCTGCCTGATCCTTGGTAAGTTTTTGTACAAATATATAGTCAAAACATAAAAGTTGGGGCGCCTGAGTGGCTCAGTGGGTTAAAGCCTCTGCCTTCGGCTCAGGTCATGATCTCAGGGTCCTGGGATCGAGCCCCGCATCGGGCTCTCTGCTCAGCAGGGAGCCTGCCTCCCTCTCTCTCTGCCTGCCTCTCTGCCTACTTGTGATCTCTCTCTCTCTGTCAAAATAAATAAATAAAATCTTTAAAAAAAAAAAAACAAAAAAAACAAAAAAAAACCAAAACATAAAAGTTGCTAACAATTTACAAAAAACTAATTCATGATACATACATAATGTGTAATTTTTACTTCTCCTTGGAAAAATAAAAATGAATTTAAATGTATTACATAAAGCAACTAAATGTTTTAATAGGAATAAAAGTGATTAATATAACTATGCATTGCAACTGATCACTCATTGCTGTGCAAGATGATTAGTCAGTAAAAATTTCCAATTAAAGTGTAGATCCCTCTTTTATAACTCACACTGGTTTAATTTAGTACATTGAGTGATAGGTTAGAAATACAGATATTGGAACTTTGTTTTTGATTCTGTCTTTATGTCTTAATTATTTATAAGGTTCCTCTACAGGCAGGTTTCTATTTCCAGCCAGTGTTCATTAAATGCCTACAAGAAGCAAGCACTGTATTATCATTAGCAAAGTTAAAGAAAACAAAAAGGAGGCTTATCTAATTAACACAATTGGAAGTCTAATTTTTCAGGCAGTTCTGGTCAATTATTTACAGGTGCCATAGCATATATTTCAGTGTGTTTTTCAAATAACTATCATATTCCACAGAACTATAAGGAAGCAAATGTTTTCTGACAATTTTAAATTACATACTTCATTTTTCTAGTAACAAAACTGTGGAAAATATTCACATATGGAGAATTAAAGAGCTATGAACTACTTGTTACCTGTTACCTGTTATATTTGCCCACTATAAGAATTGTTTTAAATTGCTTAAGAATGATCTATTTGAATTTTTCTAATGCTGAGCAAATGAGCTTTTACTTAAGAAAGACACTGAGTATTTCATCAGTATTTTTCCATCATTTCCACACCAAGATATATTTATGGGAGGAAAGATGCCTTCCTTATTCATGGACGAAAACTGATACATTCAAGTGTGAACATTCTGGAGAACATATTTATTTCAGAGTTCATAGGTGTCCCTTTTTGACTGAGGTAAGAATCTATTTCTTAGAGCTGGAAGAGAGAGAAGGTCAAAAGGAAATCCAGGAGAGCATATGGACATTCTCAAGGATTAGTCAGGTAACCAAATCAGAGGAGCAGGTGTGTGTGGCTGGTGGCAGGAATTACCAAAATCCTAAATTTGGTTGACAAAAGGCATTTACTATAAGTTTATCAAATGAATGAGTAGATGCATTTCTGATTAGGTGGATAAAAGGGACATATTTATGAGCATGTAACAGTGCATGTGGGTTAGATTACCCATGATTTACCTTGTTCTCCTTACCACACTAGTCTCTTCATTCTCTAAACTGCATGGTGTCTAGGTGTCACAAAGAAACAAAATTTGAGTTTTTCAGTTAAAGAACTAGAAGTTGTTCACCTTAGAGCTTATTTTATTGTCTTTATTGGGCAGGGTGAGGCAAATAGGGAGGGCATTCATATGGCATACCTAGGCATGTCCCACTCCTTTATTTATTTATTTATTTTTTATGTCCCACTCCTTTAATTAGAATAGATACATTTTGATTACGAAGGCTTCTGGCTTGCCCATAAAAGGATTTTGTTTGCATCAGATTTCCCTGTAGAGGGGTGGAACAGAGATGGGAGCAGAGGGTGTTGAAAACCAATGAACTCAAAAGATCTCTAGATGAAACCATACAATGTGTTCTCAGTCCATTTCACTCTTAGTAACAATATCCTATTTATGATGATACACTGTAAATATGTTTCCCCTAATGTGTTTAATTTTGGAGTGGACACATTTCAGAATTTATTAAGCACAGGAAGTCAGATGGTTTAATGAAGTAGGATCATAAGAATTCATTGACATTTTATAATTTTTCTACATATACAAATGAAAGGAGGAGATGGGATTATTATATAGATAATTTGGGAAAATTAAGTTTTCCTATATTCTGCTCTGCCCAAATACTTTATTTTTTTGCAAAAAAATTCTCATGGTATTTATTCTAAAATTTACTTGGTACAAAAGATAATTTAGGAATTTTATCTTATATAGAAAATGAGATAAGGTGAAATTGTTCAATTTTCTTTTCCAAACATATTCTGGTAGAAGTGTATTCTAAGATTGGGTCATGTTTACAAATATTCTGGGATTGAAATTAAAGGTAATGTGAGCCAGTTTTGGTTTAAGAGCCCTAAGGACAACTCAGTCATTCCCTAGGATGAAGCTAACTAGAACGTTTGTTGAAAATCTTTGCTTTCCCAGAGCCCATTAAAATCAAGCACATCTCTGGGCTGAACAGGACAGCAAACACTAAACATTCTCTAGACCAGTGCAGGACACACAGACATCTATCCCCACAAGAATGGAAGTCTAATTCGGAACCAGATTTACCTCTTTTAAAATGGGCAAAGAAAGCAGCATAAGTTAATTTCTTCTTTTCTTTTTTTTTAAAGATTTTATTTTTATTTATTTGACAGAGAGGAGAGAGATCCCAAGCAGGCAGAGAGGCAGGCAGAGAGAGAGGGTAAAGCAGATGAGCAGATCCGATGAGCAGAACCGATGAGCAGAGAGCCCGATGCGGAGCTCGATCCCAAGACCCTGAGATCATGACCTGACCCAAAGGCAGAGGCTTTAACCCACTGAGCCACCCAGGCGCCCCAAGATAATTTCTTCTTAAACTTCCTTCTACATTTCATCAAAATGTTATCATTTCCCTCTTACATCAACAACAAAAACCCCCAAGCCAAAACACTAATAAAAGTATTAGAATGAATGATAAATAATAAACATTACTTAGAGTGAAATATGATCTCCTTTTAATCTCTGACTTAATACACATTTAAAATGACACTCTCCCATTAGTTTGAACATAGAGAATAACAGAAGTAAAACTTGCCTTTAGTCAGGAAAAGAGAAAGTGTTAGTGGTATTAAGTTCTAATGAAACCTTCATTGCAGTTCAATGTGAATGTGAAAGAGTCATATAACATTATCTAAGGTCACCAATTTCTAAATTCTTTCATTTTCCTGACATTTTTTATTTGGCATGTAAATAGTTAAAAGGAGATTATCTCTGCCAATCATTTCTTTATAATATTAGTGTTATTACTAAGTTTTGGATTAAATAATTGAAAATAATTTTTATCTTTAAAATTATTTTTAAAATTTAAAATTGGAACATTTCTCCAAAAATAGGTATTTATTTTTAAAAATTCTCTTCAAATTAATAAATTGTTATGAAAACAGTGATCTATGTACTCCCACCTCATAAAACTTGCTTTGAAAGCTCAGATTTTGTATTTTGCTATGTCCCAAAGTGGCAATACATCTTTGATAAGATTTCCAAGGTTTTAAATATTTATTTTAATTTTATATTTTCTTTTAAGGCAATTATCTAAAACAGGCATTTGTTTCTTGTTAGGCTAACTGCCACTACTGATAAGACTCAAAAAGTGGTAGAAACTAGAATTACAAAATCAAAAAAAATTCTAGCTTTCCCAATTACAACTGTTGTTTTATCATTTCTAATGACTCAAAGGGAAGAAATTACTTCTACTTTAAAAACTCAAGAAATTAGTTTAAAAGTTCATAGCTGAGTTTGTTTGATGAACTTAATGACTTCCACCTCTTTTAGTAAATCAGAATCTAAAAAATGTTACACTCAACCTTCTTGAAAGGCTCTGGAGTTTATCAGCCCTGCTTTGCCACTTCATTAGCTGTCAGGAATCAGTAAATGATATTGCAATGAAAGTCTTGATTCAGGTAGTTGAAAATGCTCCTACTGCAAAAGTACCAATTATCAACAGACATGAAGTTAAAAGACGGTCTATCAGGAAAGGCACCTCATTCACATACATACAGTTGGTTATCATCTCTGTAGACATCAAAGAAAGAGAGAGCTTTTGAATTATCAGTAGTTGATTTGTAACATTCAGAAAAAATACACACATTGATTTAATATACACTGCAGCAGAGTTATCGCTGACCTTAGAACTCTTACCTTATAATCACGTGCGGGCAACAAAATAGGGATAAAAATGCATATTTTCTTACCAAAGGATAAATGCATAAAAGATAAAAAGGTGCACTTTCAGTCCATGTGCTTAAATGGATTCTTGTATTTGGCCTTACACTATTTTAATGGCCAATCTTTTATTAAATGTATTTTTGTTTTGTTAAACAATACTACCATGAACTTCCCCTTTAATGTACATATACTATTTGAGGTTCAAAATTTACTTTAGTGAAATTTAATTTTAATTATACAGCCTCTTACTTTCTCTCTACCTTCTATAGTATTTCTTATTGTTGGTAAACAGAAAATTGGGTATAACATCTTGACTATCCCAAATACTAGAAAATATTTTGTGACATTTATATGCCATTATCTATATATATTAAGAACTGGTGAAGCTATTTCTTTGCCTAATGAAAGCAAATACACATATTAATGAATGAATGAACGAACACTTGTGTGTTCCATAAAACACTGATTTCCTTTGATGCTCCATGGAATAAAGTATTCCATGAGAAGTTGAGTTTGAGAGAACACTGCATTTCTCACTATATTATACTTCAAATTAACATCTTAAAGCCTTTTGGAGGTCTAGCTGTGAGGAAATTTGCCTAGGGAAACTTTATTAAATTCGATGTTTCTCAATCTTGTATGATATAGAGTCTTTTTATATAAAAGCACTCCTATTTTCAAGAAATAGAGAGATACGATCATATTAATGACAGACTTTGATTACTATAAATACAATTACTAATAAATACTGGGCTGTTAAATGGGGAAAATAGTTTGGTTGGAATTGTTTTTAAATGATAGACATTTTCTAGGCTAATTATTCTGAAAAACGAATGCAGACCAATTCCTTTCTTTGTGCTCTAGTGTTGTCTTCAATTTTTTGTATTTTTGGCAGGTAACAGTGTTGTAATAATGATGCTGCATGTTTTTGGTAGATTCCTTAGTATAATTTTACCTTATTTTTAATATAAATTTCCAAACTAAAGAAAAATTATATAAGGTAAATAGAAATTGAGAAAGGTTATAAAATTGGTGTAACAAATATTTAATATCTAATTCAGCTAAAACTGATTAATAGGCATTGTCTGAATAAAAAAACTGGATAGTTTCCTAGAACTGTAATCATATGCCTAGAACTGAAAAATAAAACATAAGTCACTTTATGTTTTCTGTAAGTTTCGAAAAAGTTCTCGCTCTTTTTTTTTTTTCTTTCTGGTTTTAAAATATATCAGTATCTGTACATTTTTGGCCAAGTCTTTCTTGTAAAACAGTATATATTGTATAGCCATTGTATATATTGTAATATGTATCAGATATAAACACACAGATACATCATTACTCTGATATATACAGGCCTTGGGACTGAGAGTGTGTCCACCTGTCTTGGTGAGAGGAAGAGTCTTCCGAGAGCTGACCCAGTAAATGAGGGCAACTGGTCCTGTGTGTTGAGGCTGCCTGGGTCTTCATGGCACTTGACAAGGCTGTAGCCACAGGACTGCGTACTGGCCATCAGCTGATGTCCTTGTTTTGTAATGCTTTGCTATGTGAGTAGAACTGGGCTTGACCTGCACTGAGATGGGAGATGACAACTTCTTAGCACACTTGCTGTCATTTCGCCCTCCTGCACTCTCGGCTGACATGGCTAAT
>CM052887.1:23123761-23138968 GCA_028534135.1 Potos flavus
GGGCTGGACCTGCACTTTTATTTTTTTTAAACGGACATACCCGTTGGAAATGTTTATTCACCTGATAAAAAGGCTTCAAAATACATGAAGTAAAAACTGATAGAACTATACAGAGAAATAGGCAAATGCACTTTATATTCAGAGATAATCAACAATCCTTTTCAAATAATCGATAGACCACCCTTCCAAATATACGTGTATACGGTAAAGATGCATAAAGGATACCGATTATCAACCTTCTTGACCTAGCTGACATTTGTAGAATACGTCTAATAAACAAGAATACAATATACGGCCATTTCGAATAAATACAAAACACAGTCCCTATTCTAAGCCATAAAGCAAGTCTCAATAAATGTAAATAATTCAAGTCATAAAGTATGTACTCTGACTGCAGTGTGTTTTCTTCCGTTGTTGATTTATGTCAAGGAAAATTATATTTTCATGCTGAAGCAGCATTAAGTCCAAATGTCCACCTCTCTTTGAGACTCGTGGAATCCTTAAAATGACAGTAGCTGGTTTAATTCCATTTGTGTGCAAGACATTATATTTTACAAAAGCAGCTGTTTTTCATGGAATATGTCCAGGTTTTCTCCTCAGGATATAAACCAGTGACCTCATACTTCCAACTCAGGACCTATCTATCAACACTCTTTCCCATGCAAGATTTTCATTATGCAGGATTCTTCCTATGGTTGGATCCGCATAACCAGGACTACATAAAATAGTGTCTCTTTTAATTAGACTCAAATGTGCTCAAGTCCCATTAGATTTTCATAGATTTTTTTTAAGTTACTCCAAAGTTTCTGGGAGAATTTAAATGTATTTTAGCTTTCATCAACTCTATACCTTCTAGTCCACAGCTTCTATCTTTCAAGAGGTTGATGCGTTTTGGGCAGGTGTGCCTTGTTGTTCCTAAACAACTTGACAAAACACACTTGACCTCAAATAGGGTATCTTTTCCACTTTGAGAATTTCTCTTGGGTAGAAGATTAGAAATTGTGTCAACTTGTATCATATATGCCCTTAAGAAGTTACCAAATGCAGTCTTCTCAGTTTTAACACTTCCTTCTTCTGTATGCTCATTAGCTTATTTTAATTATGTAGAAGAAGATGAAAAAGATTCAAGTCAAAATGGTTTAAATATATTTCCACTCTAATCTATCCATGAAAAGTGTTTAAAGTGTGTATTCTATTTGCTGATGAAATCTGAGATTTTGTTAAAGTAATATTAATAATGTTTTTCTGACATCGAAGCAACATAATATAATTACTTTCAAATACATTCAGTTTAACTCTACGGTTAAGGAAGATTCAGAAAGCTCAGAAAGCTTCCAACCTAAGGAAGATTCAGAAACCATATTAAGTCTACATCTGATTTATGATGGAGCTACTGGCAAGAGTCTATGAATTTCTTTGCCTCTGTAACACCACATGTAAAATATCTGCTTCTAAATATTTCTTAGACTAACTTGAAAAGAAAAGAATGATGTAACATCTAAATATCTTTAAAGCCTTTTCTTTCTGAAGACATTATGATGATTCCAACTTTTTAAGGTTTCTAGACAATTCTTTCCAACTGGAATTTTGTAAATTATAACGAGACCTTTTATCGTGGGTTGTTTTTTTTTTTTTTATCATCCTCTGGAATCAACGGTTACCAGTATTTACATGAGGCATCAGGAGAAAAAAGAAATAATGGGGTTTATATTTCCTGAGGTGACCAGATATCATGACTACTCAGTTATTTGGATTCAATTCAAGTTTAAAGTCTCCGTCTGTGAGCCTTATAGCAGAAAAGTACATTTTCCAAACTTTCCCTCCTGACAGGTAATCACAAACTTCTTAAAGTGTGACCCGTAAAATGCTATTGTTAGAGCTATGATAGCATTCTTGGGTCATTCTATGACTTGAGAGTATTTACAAAATAATCTATTAGAAAAAAATTACTTAGATTAATGTTGCATAATTGAGTGAGCCCCAGGAAAAGATAGTTTTATTACTTTGCTTAGTATTTATTGCCTGAATTGTCTATGAAGGGATTATTTGTAAAATACACATTCCAATTCTACGTATGTGGCATGTTTCTGTGGGAAAGTTTGTATGCATATAACTCTGTATACAGTGAAGATACACATGTCAAAAAGACATGAAATGTATGTGGGAATATGATGTTTTTCGCCAGCTGTGTGTTCTAGCTGTAGGATTTTTTCCTTATATATTTATTTGAATGAAAGTCATAGTCCTCCATCCTGACCCATAAAATGTTAATCCTTTCAAGAACGTCTCAATTTCTTTTGTTAAGGGGACTCTGTATAACAATATCAAGACTTAATCCTTACTTGTAACTAAACTTTTCACCTAAAGGTGGATAACCAGACTTGAAATGTTCAATCTGCTTGCCTGCCCTGATTTAAAATATATGTATAGAATCCTGTATTTTTTCCTTATATCCCCCCACACCAAAATTAGCAATCAGCATTATAATTTTCAAGCTGGAATTTTCTGGAATATTTTCATAGGCAAAAACTGTAGTCTTCTGAGTGGCATGTTCTAGAAAGGATGCTAATCATTAACATTCCTTTGAGTATTAAAATCTATTTTTCCTTCACACTGGTATCTCTAGTTCTCCAAAATCCTTATAATAGTACTTTACCTTTTGTTTGTTTACCTGCAAAAATGCAGGTATAACTATTAGTTATTAACAGTTTTTCTTACTGAAAAAATGTCTACATCCTTGAAATATTGTACTTCATCATTGAAAGATGAATAACATCTGCAGGGATCTCAAAAGCCTTAAGTCAGAACCTGTTGAATGCTAATCTGAGAATTCATGTTCAAGGTTTGTTGATGACCACATATTGACTACTAATTAACAAGGTTAAGGGGATTCTGCAGAGCAAATCTGCTAGGAAAGAGCCAAAAGGTGAATTTCACCTGCTTGCTTACTTTAATGGAGTGTGCTTGTGTGTGTGTAAGTAGCACCAGCCATCTTTTCTGAAGAACCAGAGCACATAGCTGGTTCAAGCGATTTTAATGTTCTGACTAAGACACTGTTGAGATTTTAACTATAGGAAATTTGATAGAAAAGTGCAAAATTTAGTAAGTCACAGTTAATTCTATCCTTAAAATACATCCCAAACTCAGACATCTTTCAATTGCCACCAGGAATAATCCAGTTTGAGACATTATCCTCTTTCCTGGACTAATGCAACATAATTCTAAACAAATTCAACTACACTATTCAATGCACTGGACACAGAATAATCAGGGGGATCCTCTTAAAATATTATCATGTTATGCACTCCCTCTGCTTGAGTCCCTACCATGATATGGTCAGCATCTTATCATTTCCTTTCATCTTCACCATACTTAGATCTATAGTTCTTTTCTGTTTTGGGTCTTTAGCAGATGCTATGACTTTGGTCTGGACTCTTGCAATTCTATCCCTCTCCTCTCTACTTGATTACTTGATTAACTTGAACCTTGTCCTTCCTCCCTTCCTTCCTTTCTCTCTCCCTTTCTTTCTCTCTCTCTCTCTCTCTTTCTCTCTTTCTTTCTTTCCCTTCCTTCCTTCCTTCCTTCCTTCCTTCCTTCCTTCCTTCCTTCCTTCCTTCCTTTCTCTCTCTCTCTCTCTTTCTTTCTTTCTTTCTTTCTTTCTTTCTTTCTTTCTTTCTTCATTTGAGACAGAGAGAACCTGAGCAGGGAAAAATGTAGAGCACAAGGGAGAAGCAGGTTCCCCACTGAGCAGGGAGCCTGACACTGGGCTAGAATTCAAGGCAGATGCATAATCAACTGAGCAACCCACGTGCCCCATGAACCTTATATTTCAAGTTGAATATTATCGCTTTAGTGATAGCTTCCCTGATGTGACAATCTATAACAGATCTATAATAGATCCCACTGTTAAATTTTCTCATGATATCCTATTTGTTTCATAGCGTTTATCACAGGGTTGAACTCCATATATTTACTTTGGGCTGTAATTTTTTTCACTATTCCTTCCCACAACTAGATCATAAATGTCAGTTGGGTAAAACCACATCTCTGTGCCTCCTTGTGCCACCTCTGCATAACAGTGCCTAGCACACTGAAGGTATTCAAAAAATATTGATTGAATAAATTGTGAATAAAAAATTATTGAGGGGGCACCTGCGTGGCTCAGCTGGTTAAATGTCTGCCTTTGGCTCAGGTCATGATCTCAGGGTCCTGGGATTAAACCTCTGCAGCAGGTTCCCTGCTCAGTGGGGAGTCTGCTTTTTACTCTCCCTCAGCCCCTCCCCCCCATTTGTGCACTATCTCTCTTTCAAATAAGTAAATAAAATCTTTTTTAAAAAAGGTTTGAGTAAAATTCCATTGCTGATTATACTTTAATTGATCATTGCATATTGCTATGATGCCCTGAATTATGTTTGTTTTTCTATAATTTTTAACACAATGTTTTCTATAGAATATAATAAATCTACAAGATGACAGCAAAGAAGGAAACTGTACATATTAGTTTTTGTAGATGTCAAGTAATTCTAAAATTTGTATAATAGGTCACAATTCAGTCCTAAATTATGGAAAATTTTATGGACTAATATTTAAAGTTGGCCTCTGTAAGAGTTTGTAATTTCATAAGCAAGCCTCATTTGACGTGCTAGATCTGGTAAGCAATGACTTTTCGCATTATCATTGGCTCAAAATATGTTACTTTTTTTTTCAGTTTTTTTCTTTTCAAAGAACAGGACTGTATCTTTTGCCCAATTTCCTCTGTTTACAAAAACTCTTTAGAAAAATCTGCCACCGGGCATAGTGAATAGCCATTTCAAATTATTCACCAAAGTCTTAAAGGTACAATATTCACAAAATTCTAATTGATATTTTAGTGTTTGATATGGTTATGGTGATATTGAAGGATTGTTTCTATACCCACAGAAGTATCCAGTCCATTCAAGATTGCTAAACCTTACGGAAGCAGCAAATTAAAACAAATTAACAAACAAAAAACTCATTGCTTCCACACTACCTTTTTCATCTTACACTAATTTAAAAGAAATAGGGTGATTTTTTTTTTTGGAAGCACTCATCTTTACAAATATATTTTTCCTTAGGAAATAATACACATAAATCCCATTAAATAGTAAAACATTTTAGATGCACAACTCATACATAAAGCTCTATCAGTCTATCCTTGCTGTATTTCTAAGTGAGCTGACAGAGTAATCGTGGGGGAAATAAAATTAGAATACCACCTCTTCACACCAGTTAGAGAAAAGCATTCAACATTAAGGCAATTTGCAGTTTGAGAAGTGTGTTACTTAGTGATACTATAATTCAACCACAGAATAAACTGTCAAAAAATATGGGTAGGCTTTTTTAGCTCTTGATGCAATCTAAGCATTAATGGTTCTAGTAATTTGAGGCCTGAAAATACCCTTTTTAACCACTTGCTTTAGGTAATTACTTATGTACGAGTTGGGTGTGGACAATTGTGTTCTAATGGACTTAATACAGTGAATTTCATATTTTGGATATTTTGCTGTTAGAAAGTCAGAAAAGAAACCTTGAAACCAAGAGAACAAAAGTCCTACAATAGAAAGCATCAATTTTCACACTGGAAGGAATAAAAACAGGCATAAAGATAGTAAGTTGATCCTCAAAATATGATTGATTTATGATCCATATTTATTTCTGAAATAATTCATGGCTTTTTAAACCACAAAAGGTAGCTACAAGGTCTTAATAAAATCTGAGGTACAGTAACCTTACAGTAAAAGTACACTCTTGAGGAATATAGTGATTCCACGGTTATTCTCACTAACAAAATTGCACCAAATATTGGTATTGAAATATTTTTACTATAGACCATTTTGTGGATTAAGAAAAAAAAAGAGTATTTATTTAGTTCTACCCTACTGCAGGGGCCCTTTGCACCTTTTATATCCATTATCCTTATAATAACTTTATGAGGTAGGTAGAGTTACTTCAATTTACAGAAGGGAAGACTGCTCTTCAAAGAGGTAAAGAAACATGGGTAAGCCCTCAGAGCTAGCAAGTGTCAAGGCTATCTGAATTTAAAGTTACCACAGGCCATGTTCTGCTTCCTCCGACAGAATTACTCACCAGAATTAGTTCCTGGGCACAAGTAGAAGAGAATGCTTTTTATTGAAGTTTTTTTTTTAATCAGTTCAGAGATAAAAATGTGAGCACACAGTCTTTACACTGCTGCCTATAACGCAAATCATCCCAAGCACACTCGAGGGACCCCAGGAGTTCCGGCTCCTCCACCTTAGGAAAACCTCCGTTAGAAGGTTTTTACTCTGCTAAACTATAAAAGTAGTTGGCAAGTCCATGAAATAGGTGGTTTGAAGTGATGTATGAAATGATTTCATTCTATACTGTATATTTTCTTTTCTGCATTGGAGATCGTAGAAATACCATGATTTATGGATCGTAGAAATACCTTGATCTCTGTGGTCTGACTTTGGAACTGGTCCAGAGCAGTACAGGACAAGCGTGCTCATTTATAAGTAAAATACTTTTGCATATTGACTTCACTTAAGATCAAAAGCCAACAGATATTTAAAATGTTGACAAACCAATTGCCAGGGGGGAGAATATGAATATATTCTATTTCTTAAATATCCTGGAAGAATCAGTATTTAAATTCACCTGATGCTGTTAATACTTCATTTGCCAGCACACTGATATAAGCTTATCATTAAAAACAGCAACAATGTATTCAAAAACTGCTTGGCTCTGTACTAATTTTAATCCTGACCCTAATTCCCATCCTAAGAGTTTAGCCTGCTTAAGTATATAGTATTTAACATAAGGTTTTACTGGATTTACTTGGAATAAAATGTTTATATTTTGCATTTCATGTTACCGAAAGAGCAAGAATATTCAGCTTCATGTCATTCCTACTAAATACATTCCTACTAAATAAACATAATATTTTAATGACATTTCTATATTATGGTGCAGAAGCACCTGTGTGCATAGAGTTTGCTCTGAAATATCATTAAGTCCATTTTTCTCTAGTAAAAGAGAAACTATAGAAACAATTAGATGCTGTTATTATCTGTGAGTCACTAGTGGAGTTAATTCGATATGTACAAGCTAGCAGGATCTTACAAATGTAGGTGTGGACAGGGAAGTAAAGCAGAATATCCAGCTGGAGCCAAATATGAGATCCAGACTTGGCTCAGTTTCAGGAATTGGGGACCTCTCATTTGTTTTAGGACCTGGGAAAAGGGGGACAAGGGAGAAACTTCCTAGCAAATTTCAGGGATAAAAATTAGGGGATGCTTCTAAGTATAGCAAGTTCTCATTCAATTTGTCTTTTGGCCCATATGCTTCTGGACTGGCTTGTTTTCTGTTGTTTTTTAAAGAGAGGTTTAAGGAAAAATTGAGAGATGTATTTTATTTAAAGCACTTTTCAGATTGCAGACAGAAGCTTTACTCCTTCCATAGCAGAACTGGGAGGGAACTATTACTTTCCACCTACTGACAAACAGCCAAAAAGCTTGGCGCACCTCAAGATCTTAGAGGTAATGCCTCGCTGAGGAGTTTCAGAAAGGGTCTTACTTCTTAGTGGCTTAGCAGAGCTCTATCTGTGTCACCTAGTACTATAAGACCCCAGGAAAATGGAGGTGCACAGCTAACTAACAGCATTGTTTGGTTGAGAGTTCATGCTAGCTGAATTAGATTTGTTATTGAAAATGCAATGAGACTCTGGGAACTCACATAAGTACTTGGGAAGAGAGCTACACAGAGGCTGGGATCTTGCATTAGGAGTTGTATACCGAAGTCAGGAAAATACAAGTGCTGGTAAGTCCTTCAGAAACTCAAGTTCTGAGTACTTTGTAAGGACCATTAAAATTTATTTTCTAGGTAAACAAAGAATGAATATTAGTGATGAAGTAACTTGTCAAAGACCACACAAATTATTGGACCACTTTTTAATTCTAAATTGTTGATCCCCAAATCCAAACTTTTTCTAGGATTTGTATGCTTTGTACAAAATTATCTTTATCCTATAAATCATACTTAGAAGAATAAACTTAAAATTTCAAGTTTTATATATATGTGTGTGTGTGTTTTCTGTTATTATATATGATATATATGTATTTATGATATATACCTTTTAAAGCTCAATTAAAGAAGCAAAACAGTGAGTAGATGGTGAGAGCGAATATATACCAAAGCCACACTATGTAACTATCCTTATTCTATGTAAGTGAGTATTTTTGGTTTGCCTTTAATTTTCTGAAACAGCAAAGTGAAAATGATGAACAGTGGTGACGCCAAATTCAGTTTAAATAATGTTGAACATTCTGCTATAAAAAATGCATAGAAATACTTTGAACAAAATGTTTTCATAAAATGAGATCAGAAAACAGCATCATCCCTCAATTAACATATTATCTTAGATGTAATTTTAAATAAATAAAACAATGAAATTAGTAATGTAAATAGATATTTTCTACATTCTAAATTTTATGAACTCATGTTGGCCAATGTTTGGGAGAAATCTTATTTGTAAATTATCAATCACTTTCTAATTGAATTATCTTTTCCAATGGCCCCTACTTATGTTTTTGAGGGAATGACATTTATACAGGGAAAATGTCAATTTCACATAGTACTATTTTAATATAGATGTTAAATTATAAAACCAAAGGTAAACACTAGTAAAAGATACTTGAGTGATTTGGGAACCGTTTCTTGTAATTCTGCTTATACCTTAATTCATTGATAAATTCATTGCCATGATTTATTCTGAATTTACTAAAATAGCAAGATTTTTACAATAAAATTCTTAGAATAAATCTGATATTTTTATTCCCGAAACATCTTATACACTTATGAAGATTAGGATTGTATTTGTATAATAGTCTGTGGTTGAATAAACATTTCTCTTTTGTCCTTGGGTTTTTACCTTCTACTTCTGGGAAAGGATACACTTGTGTATTTGTAGATAACAATACCTGATAACTACAACCACTTCAACTTATGTCATTTTTATATTCGACCATGTACTCTTACATTAGCACACCTAGTCCTAGCAATACCCCTATGAGGTAGATTCTATTATTACTCCTAATTTATGGTGAGAAAATTTATTTAAAAACCTGTATGTGGTAGAGAGTTCAAGAAGAGAATATGGGCAACTTGGCTTAACAATCTTTGTTCTTGTCTTTTACGAAGCACTGCCCTTTATGCTTTGAAACAATAAATCAAGTAAACAACTCTTAATTTTTAACACATTCCTTATTCCCATGGTATTAGGCCCAGGTGACATAAAATCTTCATTTTAATATATATTTAATACATAGTCATATCAAGTCTCCAGTTTAGACTTTTTATTTATTTATTTATGACTATATTTATAGTAAACATGAGTACATGTGATATTGGATTGTATAAACTATGGAAAGTGAGAAGTGGTAAGATAAGACGGATGAGATAAGTAACAGCAATGTTGGGTTAATAATGGACAATGTATTTTGTGAATTTTTTTCTGTCTATTTTGTTTATTGCTATATCCCCAGGGCCTAGAACAATGTTTATCATATAGTGAGTATTCAATAAATATTTGCCAAATAAATACTGCAAAAATAATTTAGATTTCCTGACAGAGCAGAAAGATGGGATAATCAAAAGACAGGTAGATTTAAAAGCATAATGCATCTTGTAAGACATGATAGGAAATAAAGAATTTATCTGGAAGATGAAGGGAAATTATTGACTGCAGAAAAAAATTAGAAGGGAAGGAGACCTACTCAGGATTTTGGTCCAGAAAGGACACGTATGCTCCTCAACCTACCTATGGGACATATGGTTGGGGTGTCCAGGTGCCAGCTAAATATGGACTAGAGTCATTAAAACTTGGAGTGTCCACCATACCCACAGCATCCCTCTGAATAAAAGGAACAGTAGTTTGCTGCCATGTTTTATATTACACAACCACAATTTAATGGTTCAGAGATCTCTGCCTTAGCCAAAGTCCGTACTCCATAGTTCTCTGACATCGTCTGGTACAATAACTCTTTTCAGTAGAAATAATTTGTTATTGAATCCTAACTGAAAAGATTAAATTTACTCTCTTAGGGGTTTTGAATACTAGAGAAATGGAGAATTGAATATGGCAAGCAACCAGACACAGAGGGAAGGTTGTAAGAAGAACCCGAGACAATTAAAGTCATGAAAAGGCAGAAACTATGAGGTGGAGAGTAGAATACAGACAATTTGTAAGCAGTGTTAACAGAATCAGACAGGGAGAAATGACAGTCATCTGGCACATATTTTTCTATGTCATTTAGATACACAGTTTAAGAATTTCCAAAGTCTCTATTTCCTAGTTCAAGCTTCACATCACTCCAAGAGATTAAAAGAGAAGTTACTCTAATATCCATTTCTAAACACAAATTGAAGAAACAAAAAAAAAGAACTATCAATACTGACATCATTTGTTGAAATGGCTTAATTTTGAAAAACATTCCCATGACTACAATGTTTTGAAGCAGGAAATGAAATAAAGAAGTGGCCATAGTCGAAAACAACAATTGCTGTAAATTTTTAGAAAAAAGAGGTGAAAGGTCCTGTTGTTTTTGTTTGACAATATTTACTATTTTAATTCCCATAGATTATATAACCACATCTCACTCAGTAAGTGAGGTAGTACCTAACAGAAATGAAGTCACCATGGTTAAAGGGGGAAGGATAATTCATATATAACTGGAAAAAAATTCTGGAATTCCATGTTCCAGGCTGATTTTTAATTAGAAAACATGCTTCTGAAAAAGAGAATAAAAAAAAAAGAGAGAGACAGAGAGAATGAAAAATAAACAAAGAGGTTGTAAGTCAAAATAATGTGTCTCCTGGATTGTTTTTCCTTATATTCAAAAGACTTGTGCAAAAATTCAAACTCGATTAATGTATATAGCCATCTCTTTTTACTAATTTCATGTATGGTACTTTTACAAACTCACTTGTTCTGTTTGCAGCCCACATGTGCACAGACCTCTGCTCTGTTTCTTTGATTTCTAACACTTGAGAAAGCAAAGCTTCCGTGGTATTGGTTGCTTTCTTTCTTTTTTTTTCCCCCTTAAAGATTTTATTCATTCATTTGAGAGAGAGAGAGAGAGCACAAGCAGGGGGAGAGGGAGAGGGAGAGGGAGGAGCAGACTCCCCTGCGAGCTGGGAGCCCGACATGGGGCTCGATCCCAGAACCTGGAGATCATGACCTGAGCCATAGGCAGACGCCCAACCATCTGAGCCACCCAGGCACCCTGGTTGCTTTCATTAATAATATTACAACAATATTACAAATACACAAGGAAAAATTACAAGGAAAGAACAAACTTTCTACAAAATTATCTGGCAGAAGAAATTACTGTATGCTTCAAAAAGGAGTATCACATTTTTCTACATCTGGAGGGAAATGAATGATGGCTATCCAATTATGGAAATTATGTACTTTATTAAGCCAATTTATACCATTTCATAAAAAAATTAGAAGATTGGTAGAATAGAATCTTATTTTAGAATTTGATGAGAACCAATTGGGATACTACCAAAATACCTATTAGTTCATAACATATATGAGTCTTTCTGCCCTTTGAGTTAATCTTTTATTATAATTTTTACAAGTGTCTTCATTATCTAAATTTATCAGATAATGATTTAAGCTTATTTGCTACTTGGCTGTAATATAAGACTTTACTTTCTTGAGGGTTGAGGCTTATATTGAACTATATACCATTAGAGCAGTGATCTCAAACCTGACAAACTTTAAAAAATGTTGAAGCTGCTATAATTGATGCTACATTGAAGTCAGGTGTCTCTATTTCATTGTTTCTCAGTCTCAGCAGGTGATTTGAAAGTATACTCAGTGGTGAGAACTCTACATTGTTCCCCAATACATTAAGTATTGTGACGAAAATAACATTATTTTTGTATATGTGCTGCCGAAGCGAGCACTGAAAATAACATTATTGTAAAATGTAAATAACATTCCTATTATATACAAATATGGAGAAGAAAATAGGAGCATTTAGTTTCTTCATTACTTCCATTATCTGTTGAAAACAACGGAGCATCATAAACTGGTCCAAAAACTTTAATGTGAATGTAAGCCGTGGGCCCTATCTCTGCCACAAATCCTTAAGAGTAAAAGCAATGAACTATTTAAGCTTCAATTTTATGATTAATAAAATTAATAAGTTGGCCTACAGGATATGTAATATCACTGGTTTACCATGTTAAAATTTGGGCATTATAGATAATCATTGTAATTTATGTATCTATATAAATGCTTTTTATTATAAATCTTGCTTACTGAACAAAATGTAAGTGGTTGTTAAGGATTTTAAAATTAATTTTAATGAATTTACTTCTTTTTAAATAGGAATTATTATGATTTTATCGCTAAGATTCATAAAAAGATTCAAAAAAAATTTTTTTTTTCAGAATTTTCTTCTTTGCTCTAAAAAACAAAAATACCACCTTTTGCTGTTAGGTCACAATGAATAGCCACAAAGAACGACACTTTCTTGGGAAGTAACATTAAATAATGTGATCCCAGAGTGCAATGTTGTTATTAATGCACACAATAAAGATGAAATCAATCTTAAAAATGAATTAAAACTGACCATAACCAATAACAATTCCTTTGTATGAATCTTTAAAGCTTTTTAGTAAAGAAGATATCACTTGTCTTATTAAATGGCTTCGTATTTAGCAGATATTAAGACCTAAAGCTGTTTTTCTTCCACGCTACTTTTATTTAAAAATGAAGTGCTTTCCACTAAGAGAGCTCTAGCAAGAAAAGTAAAAAATGTTTTAAAAAGAAAAATGAAAAGAAAGAAAATGACAAATGTAAGTGTCACCAAGCACACTGCAATTTCAGTCTTCAAGTTGCGAAGATGAATGAGACATCAGGGGCAAACAGCTTTGTTAGCACAGCCTTGACATAAGTTATGGAAGGCGAGCACATCTTGGTACTCCAAGTTACAACGACCCAATCTCTTGTGATAACAAAGCATTTTTATACATGCATTTCTTTACATTTGCCCATCTTCCTAATTATAAAAGCCTATCATTTCATTTAAAAAAATGAAAGTGACTTTTTGTAATATAAGAAGTACACAAAATTAAAGGGTAGATACCGTGCAACTACTACTGTAATTTCTTCAGGTGCTGAACATTGCAGTGAATTTTTGAATTCAATTTATAGAGTTTTTGCCACAATGTTTTTTATGCTAATAAGGCTGCACAACAGCAAACATTGTGATGATCTGGGATTGCTAGAAAATGCCATTACATTTTCTTCTATTTGCTGTATTTATATTTGCGACGATCATCTGAGATAGATTTGATATGTGTGCAAAAAACTCTATATAGAGTTTTCAAATGGAACAGCGCAACTGAAAATTATTCTAGGATTTTGTGAATATTGTGATAGACTTGCCTTTAGAGACATACATATATATGTAAAATCTCTGATAATATTTTCAGACTTCTTTGCATTTAAAAATTTAATTATCCAATCTCCTTGGATGTGTACAATTGATTCTCATGAAAAGCTCTTGCTGCATAAAGAGATTTCCAAGCTGAAAACAGACAGTGTGTGGCTTAATGTTTGCCAAGTGTTGCCATCTTAAAATCTTGACTGTTGAAACAATAACATTTTGGCTGCTTTTATAACACTCATTTAATGTTTACAGTTTAGTAAATGTGCATTTTTATAAACAGAGGGCTTACCTAATTAAACTGGACCAGTGTAAGAACTAGGTCAACGTATTGTGAACAAAATAACCCCAATATGGTTGGGTTACGGAACAGCTCAATTCTGCTCATTGAGTTCTATCGATTTTTGGCAGAGAGGAAAGAAAGAAAGAACAGATGGTAGAAGAAAGAAATTGAGCTGCTGGGTGATGGAATACACTATCACACTGAATTATAAAGAATGGTGCTCCAGTCTCCTGAATAGTTATTTCAATTAGGGTACAAAATCAACATATACCACCTATTCTGAAACAATACAAATTTTTCAACAAAAATGAGCATAGAGTTCAGTTTCAAGTTGTGACCACCAGTGTTAAAATGTGACATCACATGAAGGGGAAAGGCTGCTTTCTGCTCTTAGTTTAATGAAACATAAATTGTATTTCCTTGTTTGGGTTGGAGAATGGAAGGAGATTTGCACTTACCGACGGAGATTAATACTACCTTAAAATAAGTCAAGCTTTTTTATATGTGTAAATTGAAAGTAAATATGTAAATTAACACCTTTGCCTTGACACAGATTAGAGAGTGTTCTGCATTCAAAAACACCAAATCCTAGAAAAATTCATTCATTTCAAAATAGTAACAGAAACTTATCAATTTACCATAATACGGCCAATTAATTAATTGATTGGCATGTTGATTTTGGCATTACTTTCAACTGCTTTTTATTGTTTCATCATTTGAGTCTAGATAAATAACATCTTGACCAGCTAAATAGTAGATACACGTAAGATTTGTAAAAAAAATTAAATGGAACAAAGAATAAACAAAACTATTAATGAAGAAAATAGAATTCTTACACTTTAAATGAACAATTTGTATAAGAAAAATGTATCCCATTAAGAGAGGACCAGGGTTGCCTGGGTGGCTTAGTGGGTTAAAGCCTCTGCCTTCAGCTCAAGTCATGATCTCAGGGTCCTGGGATGGAGCCCTGCATCGGGCTCTCTGCTCGGCGGGGAGCCTGCTTCCCCCTCTCTCTCTCTGCCTGTCTCTCTGCCTACTTGTGATCTCTCTCCTCTCTGTCAAATAAATAAAATCTTAAAAAAAAAAGAGAGAGGACCAGATTATTTTAATGCTAAATACTTTAAAATAAGTTTTTACTAAACCTTATATTTTATTCTGCTTACATGGGAATATAATTGTTTTAATTTTTTTGCATTTACTGTACCATAAGAATAACAATAGAAGCCATGCTAAGTTCCTTCAAGCACTCAAAAGAGAAAGAGCAGCTGTTAACTCAGAAGTTCAGTGGTAGAGGAAGAAAGCTAAATGATCAAAAGCAAGATTTCACTATACTTTCGCAAATCTCAAATACACTCTTTTTAAGTTTTGCATCAGAATTTGTCTATATTTTGTGAGTCAGCCAACCAATATATTCATTTGGTACATCTCCACACTGTCATTGGGATCAAATTGATTTTTGAC
>CM052887.1:23139468-23210097 GCA_028534135.1 Potos flavus
CAACAGTCTCTGAACGTTTAACATTCCAAACCCCATAGCAATAATTATATCAAGAGTTTTAGAACTCCGTGATTTTTAAATTAATTTTAAGGCCATTTTATCCCCTGTAATAAGTATGTACAATTGCACAGTTGCAGCCTTTAAACAGTGATTTCTTCCAATCACTTAGAATCAGATCTTTTTCAATGGAGAGCAGTGATTAAAAGTGATGATTTCACTTATGTAAGGTATCTAAAATAGACAAATTCATAGAATCAGAGAGTAGAATGGAGGTTACCAGGAGTTGGGAGGTTAATAATCATCAAGCATAATGTTTCAGTTAAGCAAGATGAATAAGCGGTAGACATCTAGTGTACGACATTGTATCCATAGTCAACAGTAATGTACGTTTAAAAGTTTATGAAGAGGATAGATTTCATGTTAAGTGTTCTTACAACAATTAAAAAATAATTCTAAAACTTCTTTTTCCTTACAACTTCTCTGACTTGTTCTACTTTGGGCTTTGGTTTCTTCATCCATAAAAGGATGGGACATGTCTACTGCCTAGAATGGTTGTAATGATTACACGAGACAGTTCACAGAAAAATCTTACCAGTATTTCTGGCTAATAAGAAATATTCATTAAATATGATCGTTGATTTTTTTTAATCATCTCCATCATTTACTATAACAGAAACACAGAAGTTTTTAAATGTAACTTAAAGCAATTATTTTATTGCTAACCTTATTCAAACATCAGTATAAATCAACATTGAGGAATATCAATCAACCTCAGTAAAAAGGAACAGGAAGCCAGCACCTCACTGTTCCACCTATGTCAGATGATTATCCTGAGTGTCTGCTTTCCCTTGCTTTTGAGTCTCGAGGGTTCACCACTCAGAGGTACGTGGGCAAGTTTGGTCATCGGCATTCGGTGTTATTTGGGACCTGGATTCTAGGGTTGTAAACTGGAATTTTCTGGAGAACAAATTCTAATCCCTTCTTTTGGAGTCATCTGGATGACTTACGGGCAGAGCATGAAATAAACAGATAAATGGTTTTGGTTACTTAAATGATAGCCGGCAAATGCTTTGATTAGAAACCTAGAGCAGTCTTTTTACTTCTTTTCTCTTTATTGTTATATCCATCGTTTTGAATAAACCATTCAGATAAACATTTTATCAGGTGGATGTATGTACTATTGAAAGCTTGATATATGGATCTTACATGTCTGGAAGTAGGCAAAGGAACAGACTCTATGTGAACCTTGCCTGCCCCACTAAAGAATGCTCTGAAGTTTTATAGCAGTTTTTATTTATGGTCACAGTGATTCACCAACACTAACAAGCATTAAATTTTCACAGCACTCCTATCACTTTATTTGGCATGGAAATGGTAAATCTGTGACAGCCTAAATATGGAATTCTGATTAAAACTCAATATTTTTTTCTAAGAATAATTCTTTCTATTTAGTTGCTCCCTTTTTAATATATGCAATATCTTATTTCCTTGACTTTATAAATTATTTAGGATGCAGTTCTTAAATTTCAGTAGATACAAATCTTGGTACAAAGTGCAGATTAAAAGGTTACTCTGTGGTATGTTGTAAATTGCTGAAGCAATTTAAATAAAGGTCCCAATTAGTGTGACTAGTAAGAACTTTGAAAAAAGGAGCAGCCAAGTCAAAAAATTATTATCCAGACTGGAATAGAGATCAGAGGGGTGTAAATATGTTTTCTATTGGGATTTCTACCACGAATGGTTCTCTCTTCCTGTATTTAATGGAAAACATGCCATGAGTTTGATGTATACCTATCAAAAAGAAAAAAAAAACCCTGCATTTATTATCTTCTAAGATGTATGAGGGTATTTATTTATGAAAGATGGCAGGGCAAACCACTAGGGTGTCAGATTCATGCCCATAAGAGTCTGGAACAGTGGCTTAAAAATGAGCACATTTCCCCAAAGACAGTAGGAGAAAAATCACTATTTGTAAACCAACTGAGCTGATCTTCCTATGCTTAGCATCTAAGACTCGAGTAGACTTTTAGAATGTTTAAGTATTTCTTTAAGTGTTTCAAAGAATTTTCAAATCTGACAGAGCAATTCCTAGTATTCTGCATTTGCTCACATTTCCTAGTGACTCTGACAATGTTAGTTTGTGAACTAAAAGCAATGACTGATTTAACTTTAGTAAATAATTCAGATAATTCAGTCTGGAGCCATCTTTCTTAGTAGAATGCATTAATTTTAGAGGTTGCAATGCTCAGTTTCAACAGTGAAGGTAACTGGCTCTGGAAATTAAAAAAAATGGCATCATCTAAACTTTCTTTCATTGTTACATAATAATGTCTAGTCTCAAGCTATAAAACCGGACACTTCAGTGGCGCTATGAAGTTTCTCGAAAAAATTTTTGGAATAGGCCCCTGTGATTAGGAATACCCAGAAAAATAGTTAGGAAAACGCTACTTCAAAAAGTTAAAAGGACATGATGAAGCAAATTCATTCAAATAAAGCTTATTCTTCTGTACGAGTCTTTCAAGTGAAAATAGTTAAAGGAATAGAGCTATAATCCAACGGAATGACTTTAGAAAAAAAAAAGAACTGTGATATCAGATGAGAGAAATATAGGGATACAACAAAGAGACTTTACTGTAGGTGGCTGTTATGCTTCAGAAAGCATGTTTTGATCCATGACGTATCAAAAGGCACATTATAATAAATAACCTGTATATAAGATACTTGTGTTCGGATATCCTATATAGACCACGTATTTTATTCTTCTAAATGACTATGATATCATATCTTAGTCTTTTACCTATAGCATCTGCCCATAATTATTACAAAAGGTAAAAATCTCTCGCTGTTCATGTCCTGAGCTAAAAGGAACTATGTATTGTTAGGCACAATTTCAACAACAAATGAAATATAATGAGATTATGGGAGCATGCAATCATTTGGTAACAATAATTTTTATGCATTCCATGCATAGTATCTATTATGTGTACTTTTCATAAAGTATTTCAGAAAACACCCCCATTTGCTCTTGTTATACAATAACACAATATTATTTATGAATTTAAATAATTTTGTAAGGTAGAGTTTTCTGTCTCAAATGAATGAGAGATATAAGAAAAACTAAAGTGTGAACCAGTATATTTTTAAGTAAAGTTTCCCCATCCCCAATCCTGCCTCACAGCAATTATTTCCTCTCCTAGATTTCACTCTTCGGATTTGATTCACTCCTATCCCCTTAAGTTAGTCTTGGGAAACTTCTGGGTAGATCACAGAGACAACATACTTGTAACTATGGGAATACCAGTCACTTTGCTCTTTTAACTGTCTTGTATTACACATCTTGGCCTAGTTACTGCTTATCGATCTTCTCAGAAGAGAGGGAGAATAATAGAAAGTCAGACACAATAATTAGTATATCTACATCATCAAGTGGAGCCACATAGACTGAAATGATTTATTCAACCCCATAGTTACCAAACAGAGAGCAAAGGCAAACAAACTGTCTTTTCCCTCAAAGTATAGCTTATGTGTTTACTGAATTGCTCCCACCTTTATCTCAACTCTTGATTTATCTCACTTGTACCCTTCCTTCAATCCTCAGCTCTTATTTCACTCCTTCGTGAAGAATACCTCTTTTGCATTTCCATTACATTTATTATTTATTTTGAACTTTCACCACTTGACCTGATATCTCATACTGTGAGCCATCCTTAGATTTTCTATTAATGTCTAGTACTTACTAGACACTCACCATGCCAACCACTTTGCTTAGTGTTCTGTGTATGTGTGTGTGTGTGTGTATATTTATATTTATATTTATATTTATATTTATTTGAGAAAGAGAGAAAGAGCTCATGAGTGGGGGTTGGGGTGGTGGAGGGGGGGAAAAGAAACTCAAGCAGACTCTGAGCTGAGTGCAGACTGCCTGATGCAGGGCTCCATCTCAGGACCCTGAGATCATGACATGAGCCAAAATCAAGAGTTCCATGCTTAACAGACTGAGCCACCCAGGGACCCCCTCCCCCATGATATATTTTACAAAGGTACCATCCCAGCCTCATATAATCTACACAACCATCTAAAAGGGTAGATCTTTTAGTATTCCCAACTTTCAAATAACCACTGAGTTTTAATGAGGGATATTATCCAAGATCACACACACAATGTGTCAGATTTGAGCTCAAATCTGATTAAGAAAACCATGCTCTTAACTCAAAGTTCTACTGATTTCAACTAGAGTGTGGTTCTGGGCTCAGTGCCATGCACCTAGAATGCACTCAAATACATCAATTAAAATTAATGATGATGACAACTTTTATGAGTTATTTAATCATTTTCATTGGAAACTTGAAGGATAAAAGATAGAACAGTTACTGAACATCTCTTTTGTGGTATGCATTGTGTGCTCAGAGAAGTCAAGTTAACTGCTCATAGTTATTTCAATTAGTACCTGAACTTATCCCATATGATTTTCTTAACTATACCTAGGCAAACTAAAATGGTTAAATATTTCATGAAATGTCCTTGACTCTTTCTCTCCTTTTGTTTATAATTTATTTCCGTTACCTAGAATGTTCTCCATTCTTCCTCTCTTTTCCAGGCATGCCAAAAGGCTCTCTGATGCCCACCTCAAGTGTTTCTTCTCACATAAAGACTTTCCTGATCCTTTGCTTCTCTGTGATATTTGACTTTTCTGAATTCTCCCAGTTTTTTGTTGGGATACATTACTCTTCGTACATTTGCCCCATAATGTGTGTTTTGACATACTTGCTTATCTTCTCCACTAAATAGAGTTCCTTGGGGCAGAATGCATGCCATCTTTATCTGTACATGTCCCATAAATTACAGTGTATTTCATTGCATATTGTATTAGTAGATATTATAATGATGATCAAATATTATAGAGAATCATCAATCACTGACATTTTTCAATTTTCTAAGTTGGTTTTCACTGCCTCACTATGAGCCATTCCTTTCCATCTAAGATTAAATTAATTTTGCTGTTTCATAAATAAGTTGTACACATTAATGTCCCATGTGTCCAGACAGTGTTTCTACCAGAAGAGCCTTCCAGGCTCTTCCCTGCAAAATTTTCCACACTCTTGTAATCCAGTTTAATTCTTACTCCCTGTAAAACATATTTTCCTCATTCTCAATAGCATACCATAGCATAATTAACAAACCACTGCCACCTCTGAACATCATAGCACTTGTTTTTTTGTATAAATGATGGACCAATCTACCTCATCGTTGGGTCCTTTAATTTATCAAACACTGAGTTGTGATGTTTTTTAAGAAAAGGGAATAATCTTACGTGTTTTCCTATTCCTGGTAATCATTACAGTGGTTACTGTATAGTTATGCTTACTAACTTGTTGTTCCTTCGAAATGAACTTAGAAGTTTTTAAAGAACATTTCCTGATGAAAAAAGAGAGTAATATTTAAAGAAGCAAGAGTACAATAATATGGAAATGCACAGCAGGACAAACCAGAGTCACACTTGAGCCCAAACCACAGCAACACCAACAAAACACACACACACACACACACACACACACACCCCAGGTAGAAAGATGTGTCTCTCTCCCGACATTTTTCACATCCAGCACACTGAATCAGGGCTTCTCTGCTTAGGTCCTCCATTCCGTCATTCTCTCTCTCCTTACAATTCTCTACTGTTGCCCTATGCAGTTAACCCCAAATGGCAATTGGCATTTGCGTAGCATGCTATAGAATGAATTCTATTTGTGAAGACTCTATATTAAAAAAAAAAAAAAAAAAAAATTAGCTCAGTGGCATGCTAAACCCTAATTAATCTGGATTGATAAGGGAGGGTAAGAGAGTTCTGCACAGGGACTGTTCTTTATCTGTGTCCTAATTTCTCATAGGCCCTGGCCCAGAACATGCCTATTGAATGAAGGGTGGCAGGATGAGCCAAGGTTTGGAGACTTTTTTTGTTCCAAATATTGCTGAATTTTATTTAGATACTTAGTGTAATGATTTGTTTCTTGGTTTCCTCAAGTAAATATCTTAGAATGAGTGGAACTTTATTTTTTGTTTGTTTTATTATGAGCAAATCTGGAGTAAAAAAGACCTGATTGTAGCGTAATAAAATCTCACCTCGTACGTTTTTTTCCATCGCAAAGATAATAAGAAAATGCTTCAATATTGATTTTTGGTTTATTTCATTTTGCCTTATTTTCTTTCCTATCACTAGTATGTGTACGTGTGTACGTGTGTGTGTGTGTCTAGTAACACTACTTTGAATCTGTGCTATTTTCATATGTGACTTTATATATAGCAAAAGGTAGAAATATTTTTAAAAAGGCATAGCATCATCATATTGAGACTGAGAGTTTTGTTATTTTGAATTTAAAGAAAAGTAAATGTTTATTTTTATTATATCCATTTCTTTGTCAAGGAGATTTGATTCAGTTTCATATGTTCAAAATTTATCAAATGTTATGAAGCATACGTACACATATATACATACACACATATGTATATAAGTAGAAAGAATACTTTCTAGGCAAAAAACACATTGCTATCATGCTCATAGAAAAGAGGGAAGGCATTTATTTTAATAAAGAATAACTGTAGCCAACTGTAATCTACACAAGGTAACTACAGTTAAGAAAGCAGAAAGTTCTGAAAGTTGTTGAGAGTCGATCCAAAAAGTTCTCCTTCTAAGGAAAAAAAAAAATTCTGTACCTATGTATGGTAATGGATGTTAACTAGACTTATTGTGGTGATCATTTTGCAATATATACAAATACTGAATCATTATATTGTACACCTTAAACCAATTAATGTTGTATGTCAATTATATATCAATGAAAAAGTAAAAAATAAATAAAATTCAACCCTAGGCAAAAGTTTCTCAGGGACAGACTGATATAATTATGTCTTAGTACAGCTACTTACATATTAACAATTACTTAAGGTAAAAAATATTTGCCTTTGAATATTGTGTCCTAGAAATAATGTAACAGCACAAAGTAGCACTGTGTTTCACATTTATTGCATTTTACTAAGGGAACACTTAGAATTCATCACTGATTACTTTTACATTTAAGTTACTATTAAAAGGCAAGTTGCTCTTTGTGATGTGGTTATAATTTATAACCACAGACAGCCTAAGTTTTTAAGCTAAGACTATACCTCACCTTCACATATCATTTACATATACTGATTGCTTCCACATGTCTGGCATAAGGTAAAATAGTTTATGAGCATTGTAATATGGCGAAAGCCACAATGAAATAAAATTCATCTTTGTCTGGAGTACCACAGAAATTTATTCATGCTGGTGCATAAAGTGTTTTCCAAAGGAATTCTGCCTTCCAGAAACATCCTTTAAAAGCCGAATGTGGTTAGTGTCACCTCCCTTCTTAAGGACGTCTAGTTTTCCTAGTCTGGCTTCCAAGTGTCTTCTGTTAGACAAAAGCCCCTTTAAGTTGCTCTCGACATGTTCTTCATTCTATTTACTGGCTTCAGACTGCAAATTTATTTTCCTGATGACCGAATATCCCCTTTCCTGCAAATGGGTTATTTGCAATCATAGGTGGTTATAGAATTGGTCAGAAAGCCCTAGACTTTATACCTACAGTGTTTCATTCAGACTCAGGGACATATTAAATAGAAATATTGTGTTAATTCCTACGTGACTTCAATACTCTTTAAGTTGTCATGAAGGATGTTGTGTCTTCATGGACTAAGTCATAACAAAATAATATTCAAGGCAACCATTACACCATTTAAGAGGATATGCTGTAAGTACAGGAGCAAATAAAACTAGTCATTTCCTGGTTATTTTTCCTGAATATTAAATGACTGACTTTGGTTCATGTTGAAAACATGAATTGGAACTTATAGTCTGTGAGACACAGGCAACCCCTTCCTTAAGAAACAGGTGCTTCCTTGCTCAGCCTTGCTCAGTAAGTATTCATAGCCAGAGACTGGCCTTCATCCGCACCACTAGCTTTATGCATACACTCATACAGATTCTGTTGAAGTTGCACTTGAAGCTTCGTCGAGCAACAGGTCAACGTCAAGACGTTTAGCTTCACGCATCTGGACTGAAAGGCCTAATGTTATACTCAACTGTTTTTTCATCAATTGTTTCCTTTCAACACCAGCCTCTGACAAAGCCTCCTCAAATGTTCCCTGACCAGCTAACACTGACAAATCTCATGTTTTCTACATTCAGACTATTATTTTACAAGTCTTCGAAATAAGTGCACTACAAATATAACAATTGTGAATTTCTTTGTATTATTATTAATTGAACTCACACAAAAAAAGTAATAGAGAATACATGCATGCATACCCACACGAAAGAGCAAAACATGGTGATCTAGAACCTTCTTTGTACGAGGCTGTGATTGGGCAAATTACAATATATTGTTATTATCCTGATACCAGCTACCAGCTACCATAAAGTAGCTATTTTCCCACTTTAGGGAAGAGCAACCCGAGGCTAATAAAGCTAATAACATGTCCATTTCCTAACACCTAAAAAATGCCAGAGTCAATTCAATGCTTTTTTCACTATGCTAAGATTCCTCTTGTCCTTGTAAAATCTTTGTTCTAGTAGCTTAATTTAAAAAAGCCATGGGGCGCCTGGGTGGCTCAGTAGGTTAAAGCCTCTGCCTTCGGCTCAGGTCGTGATCTCGGGGTCCTGGGATCGAGCCCCACATTGGGCTCTCTGCTCAGCAGGGAGCCTGCTTCTCCCTCTCTCTCTGCCTGCCTCTCTGCCTACTTGTGATCTCTCTCTCTGTCAAACAAATAAGTAAAATCTTAAAAAAAAAAGCCACTAATTTTCAATAGGCCAACAAGCAAGGGCTTGAACACAGTAAACACAGCATGACTTCCTACTCAATAACACTAAATAAAGATAATATATATCATCGAATATATTTATTTTGCACATTCCAAGGACGGAATGTTGGAATTCATGTTGTACACTCCAAGAATGTGAAATTTCATTCTTTTGGAAACACGAAAAGGCAGTAAATCTGGCTGTTCAGGTGGGGCATATGAGAGACATTTGGCTATTATCTCTATCTTTAGTTTCTCTAAGAAAACTCCATTGTTTGAAAAGGTGGTATAATATGTACAATGGAGAATCCATTTGGGAGAAGGAGGTCCATAGTGTGTGTCATGTGTGGTATGCCTCAATCTTGGAAACTGAGACCTGTACTAAAGAAACAAATTACTACAGCATCACTAATTTCACCTCCTTATAAGGCAACTGCCTAAAACAGTCAAAACAGATTCTTTCAAGACAAATGTGCTAATATTTATAAAGCTGTGGACAGAAGTACTGTCAGAGGGTAGACAGTTCTCTCTAATTTGACAGCTAAAGAGCAATGCCAATGAAACAAGTATTCATCCTATTTCTGATGAAACAGCACTGAACAAAACAGACACTGACTCTACTCTGCCTTGCTAAGTGATTTCAGGCATGCAAGAAAAACTTTTTTCTAGTCACTTGGTCCCATTTTGCTGTTATGCTAGAAATCTTTCTCAAGAAGCTGTCTGGATTAGGAGGTTGAATGATAGAGAGAGGATGTGTGCTCTGTTAGAATGTGCCAAGGGAACCTTAATTCTGTTCTGAATAGGCACCTCGGGAAGTAAAAGCAGGCTGAGACTCTACTGAACATGAAGAACATGCAGTGAAAGCAAGAAACTCCGTGGCTCAGGGCCAATGTGTGAGAGCCTAACAGGGAATTGGAGTCTAAGGAGTAGTTCCTTTGTTTGAGCACAGCTTCCTATTCTGTCCAGTTAGAGTCAAGTGCAAAGGAGTGAATCCCTGTACACCAGTCCAGGAAAAAAAAAAATCTATTAAAGAAGGATGAGCCCATATTATGTATAGTAACCTGAAAACAAAAGGGTCACCCTTGATATATTGCTTTGCCCAAATAGTGACATCGTGACAGAGTAAGCTGCATGCACAATACCTTATCAGAAGTCCTTAATGTGTGCTCCACCATAAATCTAAGACAAGTGAAAGGAATTAATAGGTAATAGAGTATTTTAGGTGGATGGTTTGTATCCTAAATGATGTTAGATTGTTGGACTTGAACATTTTACATGAAACATGAATATCTGCAGTTTTTCTTAAAAACCACTTGCATTTTTCTGGGTGTGTGAAAATGTATTGCTTCATGTAGATAAGGCAGAGCTACATGCCTACATATGGAGTCTCTGTGCCTTAGGAAAACAAGGTCATTATGTGCGGTCCAATCTGTACTGTAGCCATTCGTTTTAGAATCTTGCTTTAGCATCTCAGCTGATGCCTCATTAACTCAGAACTGAAGGCCAGCTACCAGGTTTCTGGATTCCTAAAGCATTGCTTTGCACATACCACTCATTTACAAACTTTACAAGGTTTCATCATCTACTGTTCAAATCTGAAATTCGCATTCTATGTTTCAAAATTTTCTATCATTCACCCATATTTAAAGTACCTCTGTAGCTATAAATGACTTTTCCTCCCATATTTCACTTTCTATAATAGGCTATGTCTTATACTCAGATCTATTGTATATATGGTCTCATCTCTGCTCCTTAGCCCTCTCACCTGGAATGATTTTATGTCATCTCTTCACTTATTCCTTCAACCACTTCATGAATTTAATGAGGCACTATCATGTGCAAGACTCTGTACTTGACTGAGAATAAAAAACGCCTGGCTGGCTCAGTTGGTAGAGCATGTGACTCTTGATTTTGGGTTTGTAAGTTTGAGTACCACTTTGGAGGTAGAGATTACTTAAAAAAAACCAAAACATTAATAAAAAAAAAACCCACAAGAAAACAGATAAAGAAGAAATTGATGTTAAAAAGCCAACAATCTGGGTCTTCTCCCCTTCCAAGTGGTTAGTTTCTTCAGGATAGTTGCCCTATGCTATTTTATACTTCTCTGCCCCTTCAAAAGCCTTATGAAAGGAGATACTCAAGTCAATGTTTATCGGCGAGAATAGCGTCAGTAAACAACTAAGGCTGGGAAGATGTGCTCCCAGGAAGGAAAGTTCACAATTGTGATGCTGAAATGTTGGTACCAGGTGGGGGCATGGTTCAGGCTGCAATGTGGAGAGTTTCACTTCCCAGTTACTACCAATTGTGTCACACTCCTACTTGTAGAAATTTAAAAACTTACTGTCCTTGAATTCTCCGGATCCTCCTCACACACAGTTATTTACCAAATCTAAGTTTCTTTACATTCAATATGTCTCATCTTCAGCCTTCCTCTCTCATTTTCATTATCATGATCCTTACACAGGGATTAATTTCCTCATATGTGAACAACTCCAAGACCTCCAATTAGTTTCCTCTATGCCCTAGACTCCTTTAAGTTAATCATTCTTTTAGGTCAAGCTAAGGAGTTTGGACTTTAATCAGTAAAATTTTAAAACAAAGGAAAGGCATAATTAGATTTGAATTTCAGAAAGAATTGTAGCCAGTAATGATGGAAAGAAGAGACAGCAATTAAAGGTGGCTGTTGCCATAGTAAGGCAAGTGATGATAAGGATCTGACTTAACCTGGAAGAGAGAACGGACAGATGTGAGTGACTCAAGAGACAGAATCCACAGGACATCAATTTAGACATGCAGTGGGCCAGCGAGAGAATAGGCAGAGATGGCTCTGGTCTGGACAGCTGGGACAAAATCACAACATTCTCTGAAACTGGGAATAAGGAGGACAAATACATTTGAAGAAAATTCAGCGGTCACAGTTTTGAACAAGTTGAGCTGGAGTTCCCCCTGAGAGATCCAGGTGTAGATATTCTGTAGCCTTTGACATGTGGAAGAGATAAATGCCAAAGACCCCAGCTGGCTTAGCCCCTCCCCAGAGTTTGTAGTATTTGGGAAAGTAGGCAGGGGCGTGGGCAGATGGGGAGGAGCTCCCTGGGTAAAGAATTTCTGGTTGGGTGAGCTTTCTGCTTCCAGGTCATCACTTGGGCAACATTTCTACATCTCAAGGGTCAAGGAGGTTATTTTGTCCTTTAATCAGCATATTTTATATGTGTAAAGCTGAGGTAATTGGACTAAAATTATGTGAAGTACACTCTCTGTACCAGGCACAATGTCTAGTTTAGGTCATTAGGTACATGCATGTAGAAGGGGCAATTAACTCAAAATTTAAAGCGGCAAGATTACCTAATTAAGAAATTGTAATTTTGTTTGCTTTTCTGGAGATCCATCTGATAAAAATAAGAAGTTCTAAACCTCTTCCCGAGAGAGACATAAGGGCTTTTAATTTTTGAGGCCTAGAAATGTTTTCATTTTCCCAGGGGGTACTTAACAGGATTTTGTTTCAAAAGGAGAGGCTTGAATAAGATTTATTTGGAAAAGACAAGAAGGTACTGGATGAAGACTATTTCTAGGGCAAAGATGGGGATGGAGGATGAGGGAGGAAGGTGGCCAGAATCAGTGAAAAAAAGATTACATGTTTTGAATCTGGAAAGATGGAAGGCTATTGTATTAGGAGACTCTTTGTCCTGCTCACACCCTGCACTCTGGAGGTGGAAGGACTTGAGAGTAGAAACACTGTGCATTCCAGTGGAAGCAAGACACGAAACACTGTGGCCTGGAGCCGACGTGCTGGGAAGGCTCAATGGAAGAGCCACAGAAAGAGGCATGTTGGCAGCTTCCTCGAGTAGGGATGCCTTAGTGAGGACAGAGAATTAGCCAGCAGTGTTGTACAGTGGAAGATGTTCTGGGAAGGACCAACATTAAAGGACAGAAGATCATAGCCAATCCTGAACTACCCAAGACCTGATATCAAGCAAAGGGAGAGATCCTCTCCTCACTATTTCTCAGCATTCCACTTTCCAGAACTCACAATTAAACATAATGTTGTTTAGAAAAATAATGACTTGAACGTAACTTTTCTTGTATTTGTTATGAATACACACACACACGTACTGCCTATAAACACACTGATTTATGTAGTTCTTCATTTATATATAATTCCGCAAGTCCAGTTACACTATTACAGTTAAATTTCCAGAAGTGGCCAGGAACCAACAACTTTGCCTAATATATTATGAAATGTGCCAAAATTTTGCTAAGCTGTTTGTTGAAACCAATGTTTTCTTAAGTGAACCAGAGAAACATCCAGAATGATAACGGATGGTTAAGCAAATTAAAAAATATATAGTATATAACTTCACAATTAAACATGGTATATAACAGAAATACACAGTTAAAGGGACATTTTAATACCCGATACTCATCATATAAGTGACATAGGTGCCTTTGTATTAAAAACAAATATGATTTATAAAAATAGCAATTGCTTTTTTCACAAGTTGTTGGCAGATCGATTAAGGAAATAATAAAGCAGAAAACAACAGGAAATAGCTAGGAAAACAAGAAGAAAACTTCATTCTAATCCAGTATATTTTATAATCTCAAGGAGCTATACTTACAGTGTTTTCTACACTGGATAACTGAGCTCAACTTTCCTCTCTTTCTTTCATTGGCTTGAAAGAAGCCTGGTCAATGCTTTTTATAGAAAAATCCCAAAGGAGAGAAGGATTGTGACCACTGTGGAAAAGTCCTTTACAAATATGTATCACTTGTCCCCCCGTGATCTCATTTTTCAGTCAAACCTAGACAACCACAGATTAATTTCATGATGTTCCAAGCTTTAAGTTCCCTTGTTAAAAGACAGATTTGTTTCTGTAGCACATTTGAATGCAGAAAAATTACATAACTATACTATTTTATAAGCTATGTAAAAATATATTGTCTTCCTGAAAGGAAAAACAAGTCACAAAGAAACAGTTTTAGATAGTGGTAATTACCACTTTCTCTACTTCGGCCTTCTCACATTCTTCTTGTCTTTTGAGGTCCACCTTCCTTGCACCCTATTTTTAAAAAGTCCACTGACATTTTTAGGGAGATGTGATACTGCCTTCCTCAGAAGTTCTACTATATTCACTGTACCCAAGAATCTACTTGTTCATGAAGAAATCATCACATGCCATATGTGTTTGTATGTGTCTGTGTGCATTTTACACACAGAATACAAATAAAAAATATGTATTAATTATAATAATGGAATTGTAAATAATTGAAGTTTGCATAGTTGATGAAAATCAGCAAGTTTATTCTCTTGAAACTTCAAATTTGAAGATAAAAAACTAAAATGTCTAACATACGTGATGAAAATTCCCAAGTACTTGTCTAGTTTCGATCTGATCTCGCTCATAAACAACCTCGTTTTGGCTTTCCCCAAATATATTCCTTAAAGGCTGGGATGAGACCTTAATTACTTTTTAATGTCACTTAATAGCTCTGATTTGTACACAGTAGTCTTGGTAGTTTTCCTCTTGTCCTTTCCCGTGGCTACTTCTACTTTGCCACAAGACCAACATGCTTTATAAGAATTTAACATCAAGCATTGTAAACTACTGTATATTCTAGACATCAATTCTAGACCTATAAGTGGACGAAAAAATTAGTAGAGTCAAAGGTAAGAGGAAGCAAGGAAGGCATCTTAGCAAGCTGTCAGAGATCAAAGCCAGGATTTTTTCAAAAGCATGAACAATGAAATATAGTCAATTTCAATTTTTTTTAAATGATTGTACTTTGAAGTTTGTTTGGTAGCATTGATCTATTCTACACAAAGGTTTGGATATAATGAGATGGACGATGAGACATTTTATCTTTAGCCACTATCTGGTTTTAGAACAGCCTCCCTCACTTTCTTTTCTGGCTATGTGTTTCGAGACACAATAATGAAAAAAAAAAATCAGGGTGTTCTTCCAAAGACATGACACAACTCGTCAACCTGGTTCCTAGGATCTTCCAAGATGTCTGTATTGCTGTATATTCTCCATGTCTTATTTGCAGGGAGGTAAAGATAGCCAGATACTTTGTGATTCAGTCCGGAAACAGGCTTCGTTCAGAGGAGGTACTGTTTGTGGAGAGCACACTGCTCCCATACCCTTTGAGCACTTCTAAGTGCCTCAGCTGAGAGCCTCCTCCCCTAGTGTCTCCACTGAGCTTACTTTCCCTACATTACAATGTACAATTCACATGCAATGAATTGATTTATTACACACGTGCATTCTTTTTGTACTCACTTACACAGAGGCATTTTGCGTTTAAAAAACAAGGTGTGTCAAATGAAGCCCAGAATCACTCAACAAGTCACTGTGCTAGCCATTGAGAGTCTAATGATGAAAAATAATAGACCTGGCCTTGACAACCTCACTGTCTGGCACAACAGAGATGATCCTTTTAGGTAATTTTACAAACTAAAGAAGTCATTTGACATATTCAATAGTACTTAGCTCCATTTAGTTCGCCAATGAAGACTCAAGTGGGTGACGCTATATTTTATCAAAAGACATGTTTATGAAGTCGGCAACAGAGTGAGTTACTGTGAGATTTGGTCAACATTGTTTCCCATGTCATATCTCTCTCTCCAAGCAAAGGAAACCTGGAAGTGCAGGTTTAATGACTCATTTAGGAGATGACAAGATTCCCTAAATTTGTGGTCTCTCTAAGTTTTATCCTAAACTAGTAGAAAATACTAAGATTCAATTATTCTTTATATTTATCAACAGCATTTTATTTTTGCTTATCTGCATTCCCTAATTTGAGTGTGTGTAAATTGTATATTTTCTTATCCTGGGTTTGACAGAGTCCAGCTTTGTTACTGTTTGGAAATAGTGTGTGAATTCCTATTTATACTGATGTTTATGTCTTGGCAATAGAAGGAGATAGTAACTGGAGACATTCAGACTTATCTGTGTCAGATACAATTTATCGATTCTTCCTTATGTTTAATTATGATAATAATTTAAAACAACCTACAAATCACAAGCAGCCACTTTTAAAAATATACCGAATGTGATTTACTAAACGTCTTATGGTCTCAATTAGCTACTCTCCAATTACGATGGCAATAATATGCCACAGGCGGGCTGCATCATTTCTGTCAAGAACATTTTATGATTCAGACTTAAAAAAATAGATATAAGTGTATATATATATATATATACACAAACACATATATATATATATATGAATGTATATAAATATTTAATATACATAAAGACACATGAAGCTGTCCTTCCACGTTCTGATTGTTTGGTACTACTATTTCACCCATTATTTTGTTTTACATTTTACAGATCAATTTCACTTGTAAAGCCTTATTTAAGTCAAAAAAATTTATTTATTTATTTATTTATTTATTTATTTATTTATTATAACCATTTACTTTCATAGAGTCCAAATGTACCAATAAATGTATGCACAGAGCACATCAAAATCTTTAGCAAACTGCATTTTAATTAATGCTTCTGCACTGGGCATGTTACATCTCCTGACTCTTCTGCCAGTTTTCCCAAACTTGGCCTCCACACATTACTCTGTGTATATTTATCCTAGCAGCCTGCCCATTTCCAAACTAATGAAAAAGCTGTCACAAATTGCTAGTGCCACCTATTAGTGGAAGCATAGAACTGCAAATCATGATAATTCCTTTAAATAGCACCTTAGAAGTCATGAGGGGTAAGATCTATCCCTAGACTCACACTTGTTCTAATTTATGTTTACAGCTGCTAGTCTTTTTAAAATAAGCTTTCACTGCACGCACTAAACTTAGATGCTGCGTGAGTTTTGGAGATTTTACCAATAACTTTGCACTAATGAAACCTTTAATGATAGATTTTTTTTTCATAAAGGTTGGATAAGTGCAATGTCTTAATCAATTAATATGTAACTCTCCATGATATAATATCACAACTTTGAAAATGAATGCTATTAGATAATGACTGATTAAAATTTTAGTACTGGTTTCTCTGGAAGGTTTTAGAACAACTGAGGTACAAATTCTATTTAGTGTAGTCCCGACTTTAGATATGAAATTCTCCAAAACATGTGAAGGTGTGCTATTTTGACCTTTGAACTGTGACAGGTAGGTATGTCACCAAAGCTTAAATATTAAAAATTGGGATGAGAAGATAAGCCACAAAATTTCTTATTGCTGACTTAAGTTCATGATAATTTTAAAAGTTACTTAAAGTACATGTCTGAAGTACAATTATACAGTCACACTAAGCGTAAATAGATTATGCTCTATAACCAAAAGTTTACTTTTATTTCCTTACAAGGAACATATGCAATCGTATTAATTTTAATTAAATTTATTCTTGAAAGATCTTTCATTTGCATTAATGTTTGAATATAGAATTTAAATGTAATTCAGCAAAAATCATAACATTTTTGTTAATTATGTTGTTTGATTTATATGTGATAATTGAAAGTAAGAAAACAAAGAGAAATTAGCTATCACAGATCTATACATCTATTTAGTTGCCTAAGTATTCATTTATTTTATATCACTGTCAGTAGTGGAATCTTAGAAATAATTTATTTGAAGAGAAATAACAACATAAAGTTAGAATTGGAAAAATTATCTCTTCAGTATTCAGTTTTCTTTAAGCTAGTAATGACTGAATATCATTATCAAAATTTGGTGGGTTAGAATTTTACATGGCATGGTTTTGTGGTCTCAGTTATTTTCCTGCTTGCTAAAGTCTACACTGTATAAATTATTATTTCAAAGGCCAATCTGGTCGGCAGCTTTAATCAGAGAAGCTACAAATTGGAGACTTTCACTAGCCTGCATTTGATCTGACCAGAATTGGATCACAAGATGTGTGACTGAGCATCTTGTTTTATTTTATTTTTCATTATTTTGCCAGAATATATTTATTGAGTAGGTGAATAAAAATTTCTGGTTTTCAGTGTGCTTAAATTAAAGATTTCAGAATCAAAATATGATTTTTAAAGTTAATGGAATTTGAGAAGAAAAGACCATGTTAAATGAGAATCAGCATTCAGAGACCTGATGTCAAATATACAGTGACTATAGGAAAAAAAATATTAAAGATATTGCAATGAATTTATAACTTCTTTGCTCTGTGTGAGTGTATGTGAATATATATATTCCTCTACCTCTCATAGAAGCTTCTTTTTAGCTGTGAGGAGATTATCTGTATAAGACATATTCCATCCTATACAATCATGTGAATACTTGAGATATCTATGAGGACTTTTCATGGGACCCAAAAGATCACACCCACTCTAAAATAAATAAATAAATACATAATTTCAAAATACGAAAATCATTGCAAACCAGTAACAATTTTGTTCTAAAGCATTCATAAATTTCATAACCCGTAGGTTGCCAAGATTACTTTTTCTCAGCTTTAAGACATTAACATAAAGTTTTGTCATTCAAATATACTCATATTCATATATATATACACATATATATGTTTGCACGCGTGTATCTGTGTGCTCTGGTAGAAGTAAAGAAAAATCTCTGAAAAGTCACCTAGTTTAATTAGTAAATCATTATTCATATTAATGAAATTTGAAGTGATCATAATGTTCTGAGCAATGGAAAAAAACTTTTGTAAAATTTATTTCATAATCTTTAATTAAACATTATCTTCTATTATCAGAAAGGTATGTGTGAGAATTTTGATTTAACTGATAATCTCGTTGTAATAATTAAATGACTCTGGGGGGGAAGAAAAGCTTTGCAAATATGAAAAGAAGGCCTTTAAAACAATTACTTAGGTGCTATTTACTAAGTCCTCCCAATGAAAGTAAAGTTAAAGGCATTGATTTAACTTTTGGATTCACATGATCACCATCACATTCCGACTTGCATGTGTCTTTGATTTCTACTAAAACTGAAGCACACAGTGTCCTGGAAAAGCTCATTATATTGAGTGATGGAACATTTGTCATTTGTTTAAAACCCCAAACCTAATTTATTTCCTTGTGATTTCCATAGGTTTTTCTGAAGTCTTCATTGTACCACACATTCCAAAAAGAAGATTATATGATAGTCTGATTTTTCATGAGAAAAGTGAAATTTGACTAGTTTTGTAGGAGAAATAAACAGTTATGCATCAGTTTTAAAAAGAAACATTTTAACATTTAGCTATATTATATATATTTAAGGAAGGCAAAAGTATCTCTGAGTGGATGTTTCTTGAGGATAATTTGTATGTGACTGCTGAGATTTACAGAGTTCTCACATTTGCTTCCCCCACAAGGATTCTAAATCAGATTGGTTCAGAGGAAAAGCCAGCATACCCCATTTTTCTAATATTATCACTTCTCCAGATGGTCCTGAACACATCTATTCAATCCCTTTTTCCTAGAAAGTAAAGAGGTACCTTATTAGATATATATGTACATCCACTACAAAGACTCCCTTCTTGTTCTTTTTCTTTCTCATTTAACATATCAAATCTCTTTCGTTTCCTACTAGGCAAGATGACAAGCAGAAAGTAAGCACAGTGATTGCCTGAAACTTCGTCTTAGCAACCTGAGCAACGAGAGAGTTAATGGTGGATCTTTGAAAACAAGTGACCATGGGAAATTAGGGTTGGCAGGGATTTAACTCTTCATGAATCATGCTGGAATATTTTTAAGGGCAAAGCAGTGGATGTTTTAACCGTGTTTGACATCTAATTAAGGAGGAAAAAGAAGTAGCTAAAAAAAAAAAAATCTCTATTATACTTTAGAAACAAAGTACTAACAATTGGCTACCAGGCATTTGCTTTGGCAAAACATGTAGAGACAAAAAGGTAATGACAGACCAATAAAATGACAGAAGAAAAATTGCTTGGGCTATACCTTTTCTTCTTCTTCTTCTTGTTCATTTCATGGTTTATTTTACCAAATTGCCAAGCCCTAGGTATTTCAATAGAATTGTTATGTAGGTGAGGGGCAGTTTTTGCTTAAAAAAAAAAAAAAAACAGAATAATTTTAATGGATGACATTGCTAAAAGGAGTTTATAAAGACAGTGTCCAATATATACACATTATCAATATATACAAGTTTAAAGCCTGTACACATATCAAAGGACTATTCTAATTAAATGCTATCTGTTTAGTGTATAGAAAGGAATGGCACCTCCACTATAATGGAGAGTAATCTATTACCATGGAAATAAAATTCTTGCAAAATAAATATAATTCTCAATTCTTGTTTATTTTACAATTTATTTAGCATTGAAACAAGTATCTTCAAATCTAGTAGATTTTTAAAGTGTGTTTCATGCTTCCAATTTGTTACTCTAAAATTATAACATATAGCCATTGGCATCTTCAAGAAGTAAAGTTGCATGTGAAACTTACTCATAAGGCATATAAACTTGGATAAAATCGACTATCAACCTAAGTACTATCTGATGGCATCTTCTCCAAGAATGAAAATGAAAAGCAAAAGCTGAGGAAAATACAGATGCCATAATATCAAATACTCTAAAAATAATTTAAAGACAGTTACTAGAGATACAACAGAGATTTAATTAAATATTTAATAGGGGCTGTATAATTTTTTAAAATTTGCATGATAAATACAACTGCAATTCTGTTTGCTGATGTTTTAAATTCATTCTCACTTTAATCATAGGAAACTATTATAGGAAAAATAAATGTATCTTTCAATCCAATGTATTTTATCTAGCAAGTATTAATTCCAAATAAACACATTTAATAGGTGTTGAGTTTTCTAATCCAAAGTGTGAAAATTACATCTCTCTTTCCTATTTGTGGTCCTCATTCACACTAGAGCATTCAGAAAGAGATGTTCCCCATCATGTGAAAATTAAAGAATATGTTTCTGGCATAAGAGCAGTGTGCAGTAGACAGACATCTCTACAGACAGATTCAATGATTTTCTTTCACATTATAGGCTAAAAACAGAATATAACTGAAGCTTCCCACTGACCCACCCCCAATTTCCGAAATCTGAGAATCATAAGAAAGCAACACCTTAGGGAGTAAAAGTACTTGAATTAAAACATTTTAATCTCCAGCTCCATTTTCCTAATATCTCAGTTACATAAACATTCTCTTTCATTAAAAGTTTTATATATATGTAATCTTCAATCTATGTTAGCATTATTTGATAAATATCTATAAAATCTATCTAAACAAATGTAGAACAAATATTTTCTTTAAAGTCCTCATTAAAAAGCAAGCATATGCATTAAACTGTAACCAAAATAAAGTACTAGCAACCATGTGATAAAGCTTTTTTCCTTTCTTAAATTTACACTCTTTTTGAAAAGAAGTTCACACAACTAGCTGTACAACCAGAAAGTAATGTCTCTTCAGTTCTCACTGAAGTACATATGGAATTAAATAACATTATATTTCAAAGGCTTTAGCTTTACACCAATTAGTCAAATACACAGTCTTTTGTACAATCATAACACACTGTGGAAAAACTAGTCTGTTCCCTCCAGTTTATATTCTCTTGGCAAACCATGATCTACTGCTTATGTTAAGCATCTGATTGTCAGATTTGAACAAACTGAATATTCATGATGTCGATTAACCATTTAGTGCCTAAAACTAAGAAAAAACAATTTATCATAACAATTACTATAGGTGAGGCACTCACATCTATGAAGAGACTATTTTTTGCAATAGCGATTTTTTAAAGATATTTTCATAGAAGTAGAGTCAGAAAAATTAACAGAACATATGATCACATATACAGCTCAGCATTTACCAGGCATTCAGCTCTTCTCTGCAAATGTGATTAAATGTTCTTTGTTTGCATTTAAATTGTCATATATCAAACAGGAGACATGCTTTTAGAAAAAAAGTGTTTAAATCATCTCAGAAAGATACACACAACCACATAGGTTTCCCAGGTTAAACTCAAGGTTTCACGGTTTGGGTTGGGAGGGAGTTCAAGGAATGAAAAGGTTGGGGCAGGGTGGGGGGGGGCGGCAGGGGGCATTACAAAGCTAGACGAAATAAAAGAAAAATGAAGGTTTACCTTTGTAGGATAATTTCAGCCTTGGCACATTGTTCTTCCCATTTTGATAGTTTGCTCTCGCTGTAAGTAACACTCCCCAGAAAAGACAGACAATCCTAGCGAACCAGCCCATGCTGCAGACGCTGTAGGTCCCTAGGCTGCTTCAGCCTTCCCTCCTGTATTGTGCGGCCAGAGAAGTTCAAACAATCTGGAAACTGGAGGTAACAGGTGATTTAGGTCAGTTTCATTCATAAATGCAGACAATCAAGACCTCACGGCAACACTAACACCTCTTCTTCTGTAATAGTCACTGAAGCACAGAAACTTCAAACCCTCCAAAAAAAAAAAAAAAAAATCGAGCCAGGCACCGGATAATGAGGCACAACTGTTGTGTGGAAAGAAAAAAAAAAAAATTAACAAGGGCTGCGGCAGTGGTGCTTAAGAAGCAGTTCCTTTTATCTAGGCTCTTCTGATAGCCGGTGGCGGACTCTAATCCTGCTCTCTGCTTCATTCGGCTCCGGGGAAGCAGAATGAAAGGGAAACAGAGAAAGAGAGAGAGAGAGAAAGAGAGAGAGGGAGAGAGAGAGAGGAACCGTGAGCAGCGCGGACTTTTCCTGTACACATGTAGGGAGAGATGACACAAGATCCCACAGACAGGTTTTCCCAACACTCACTAGACTGGCTGACAATGGGAGAACAGGCGAGCTCAACCCACTCCCCTTCCCTCCTGTCACACAACACATGCAAAAAACATCTCAAAGAGATTAGAGCTGGGAGCAGAACCCTCCAGCGTGCCTGTGAAAGGCATGTAGCTATAAATTTACTTCCCAAGGCACGCGTTGTTTTATAGCCATTTTTAAGTGCAATTTTGATTAAAAAAATCTGAAATCTGCTACCTACCTAATTTACAACTGATACTCATGATATAATTCCTTTGAACTTGTGTGTTATATGTGTGTATGTATGTGTCTATATATATACATATCGATACACATATATGCATATGTGTCTATATGTATATCTTTTTCACCACTATAACTTTAACCACTGAAGGTTTTAAAGCCTTGTTAGAGATCATTCCCTCTTCCCAACAAACCCCTTTGGCTCAACTACCCCCTTCCCCCGCCCCACTGCAATTTCAGTGAAGAAATTCCTAGTAAAGCCCATTTCAACAATCAGTTCAAGACAAATATAGGTCCACTGAGAATTATAAATTACAACTCAAAGGGATACTCAGAATTTAAAAACATCTATGGTTTTCCAGCTTCTGGAATGCTCTGGCTAACATTTGTAATGCATCACATCTCATTAATTAAAGCCACTTCCCTAGTTTTGGTTTAAAGGGGAGAGGAAGACGACAAAGTTCACAAAAGTCCCTGTTGAGTGTCAAGGACCAACGTAAAGAGAATCTCTGTGTCTTCATGAGCTGGTGAAGGGTTACTAAATTTTCTGTGCACACGAATGTGTGTGCTCAGGCAGTCATACAGACACTATCAGTTCTTTCCTAAATAGACATTTTGTCTGTGGTGTTTCAATTTCCTCTTCTATTTTTCTTTTAATTTTTCTCCAAAGCTGATATCCTTATAGGATTTGGGGGGTTGGGATATATAGAAGTTAATAGGACAGAACTTTCCCCTGTTTACTCCTCAACTCTCTCTGCCCTCCTTGCCCGCCACCCCCCCTGCCCCATACAACACACACACACACACACACACACACACACACACACACACACACACACACACGGTTGAAATACAGAAGAGAGACCCCTACTTCAATAGTATGGAAATTTCTCAACTGAAAGAAGAGGGTGAGTCTCCCAATTACAAATGTAAACACTTACTGAAAGTGGCTTGGTAATCTTAGGAAAAAAGATCTAAGCATCTGCCACTACAGCTTTGATGACCTCATGACAATGTCTATAGACCAATAGGGAAAAACCATCTCCCTCCACTCCCCCTTTCTGTCTGTCTCCTGTTTCTCTGTCACTGTCTCTGTCTCTGTCACTATCTCTGTCTCTCTCTTCCTATGTGTGTGAGTGTGTGTGTGTGTGTGTGTGTGTGTGTGTGTGTGAGTAGGTGGGTAGAGGAGGAGGAAGAGGATGAAGAGGATTTAAAGGAGGGAAAATGGGGGAAGGGGTGGAGGGATTCTCTCTATTTCACTAGATTGATTCATCAAACTGACCGTATTGTGTTTGTCAGTTTCCGCAAGCCTATTGATCAGTCAGTATTGTTAAGAAAATAAAATCCAAAAATAATGTTGATTTTACTGATTCACACACTTGTTATCCTGAGCACTTTTCACGCTCTAGGAAATGGATTAAGGCTATAAACGACAAGAGGCTTGTCTGTCTTCCATGGATTACTCTCTATAGACATTTATTCTACAGAGGAATTCATGTTACTTTGGGATTATTTAGAGGATTGGACTAATGAATTATCCTTTTGAAATATCACATATAATTAGTTTAAATAGTTTAAATAGTTGCACCATTTTCATTAATACATATTTTAAATATCTTTAAATATTTATTTTTTCTCTAGCTCTCGGTACCTAGGGTAGGGGAACAAGTTTATATTTGTCAAAACTAAACAGGATAAGCGAATTTAGAAATGTATCCATTTCAGTTGCGTAATGTCTAATTCTGAAACATTTGATGTGTTCCAGGAAAAATGAAAAGTCATAGGTAAAATTCAGATAAAAGAGGATAAGAATTGACTCCATGGGGAGGAAAGACATTCAATCTGGATTTTGAACCACAAAATCAGGACAGAGTTATTTAATTTTGTAAAACAAGTAATTTAAATTAATGTTGAAGTCTGGAATTTGGTAGCACAGACACCCCATGTTTAGAAAAACACATAATTAAAAAAAAAACACTTTCATATATTTATCTATATTTGATATTTTTCTTACCCTCTAAATTTTTTGTGATCTTTGTGTCTTTTCAAATTTTTGAAAGCTTAATAAATTCATCTTCACATTTGCTTATCTGTGGACTTTTTAATTTAAAAAGTATGTAAACAGTAAATTCTTTGGGTAAGTATAACTGTGTTAGATTAAATTATAAAATAATAGAAAAGTATAGCCACGCCATAGATATTTTAAGTGTAATTAAAAAAAAAGAAAAGAAAAACTACATGCCTGAAAAATACAAAAGTATTTGCAATCTATATTTCTACCTCTTTGGAAGTCTTTGACTTTCGTCAGGGTTCAAGTTGTTTTCAACTTTTTCTTATACTGCCAAACACATAAAGGACAACGAAGGTTAAACACACTTCTCAGCTGAGGTAGGAACAAGGTAGGGGTGGATCTGTGTGGGTGTTTATCAGAACTTTTCAAAATCTGGCTGTGTGTGTGAAATGGAAATTTTGACTCACCCCCTAAGGAACATCACTCCCTGCTCTGATGGTCTGTGGCCTAAGCTCCGGCAAGAGTAAGCCTATCCCATTTGTCACCTTAGCCATTGATGTTAGTGCATCATTTATTACTCTTTAAAAGTCAGAAATACTATACTGACCTTTTAACATTACATTTTATTTAAGGCATAAAAGAAAAATCTTATTTTGTTTTTTTTCTCAAAGTAGTCTATTTTCAATGATTCTCTCTCACTGTCTGTATCATGTGCTATGATTAACTTTACTTGCAGATGAATCCCTAATATCTTTGTAAATTTCAACTTTTCAGATGTGATCAACTCCTACTACAGAGTCAAATTTGAGCAGGTGCTTACTATGATCATGCTGTTGTATACCTTGCTGTCACATAAATCAGCAGTTTTTAACCTCACCCCACTCCATATTGAGATGGATTACAAAAGTTTTGTGTGAGAGTGACAGTTTTCTGGGTGGTGTGCTTGATTTTCTAGAGAAACAACACTTCCAACTTCTCGACAGGTTGGTTAAGTTTTGTTTTTCCCCAAAGACCTGTATAGTCAGAGAAGATACATATTAAAGACTTCCTCCATTGAAAATGTATTTTTGACCTTTGCATGGATTGGATAAAACCAATGTGATATTTTTTTAAATGCCCACTCTCTGTATTTTATTTATATGAAACAAATTAGGATGGCAACCAACACTGTAATTTAAGAGCAGAAATGACTGTTCTAATTTGTGAGATGGTATTCCAAGTACTTCCTCAGGTTATAGATACCCTGGATCTTACTGGGTAAGAGAAAACTCTTCCTATATTTGTGCATAAAAGAAAATAAGGAGAAATATAATTTAGATGTATTTAAAAATTTAGTAGATTAAATATACCTGAAGTTATGGTGCACGTTGATGAACACACTTGCCTCTCCCTGTTATCCCACTCCACCCCTGTTTTATTGAGGTTGGATAGAGCACTGCTCCCAAAGTGTGTGTCTCTGACAGAAGTAGATGACCTCTTTAAGAGAAATAACTGAGTTCAGAATTTTAGAATGAGTTGGTTAACCAGTTCCCTTTTAGAAGCAACACCAAGAAGGAAACCAATACTAAAAACAGACAAATTTTCGGTACCCTCTCCAAGGTGTTATTCAACTGAGTCACATTAAAAAAAAAAAAAAAAAAAGCAAAAGAAAAAAAACTCTGATATTAGTTTCTATCTAACATCTGCTATTTCTTACTTTTTTTTTTTTTCAAGGGATGCTTCACTGGTATATGAGAAAGGCCTGTGATCAACAGAATTATAGCAAATGTCATTGTCTAACATTTGTCCTTGCTCTCACATCTCATGTTGGATATTCATTTTTAATGAGGGTTTTTCTGGTACAGGGAATTTGAAACCTTCTCTTTTTCTAAAAAAGAATTGCGTGGGTGAAAACATTCCTTAGAAGATCAGAAGACATCTTATTAATTGGGCAAACTAAATAGTTGATGCATTATTTGTTCTAGCCAAAAATGATAGATTTGAGAACTACTGTAGTTGTCACTGGGAGCTGCGGGTGGCAGGTTAAAAGCAATATTTAAGAAATTAAGTTAAACTTTTCAGAATCTGACCCTTGTGAATGCTTTTAGTATAAGCAACATGTGAAAGCATGAGTTGAGAGGAGGAATTGGTAAAAGGCAAAGGGAATTCACTCTCTAGGGAAGCATTAACTCTTCCCTGGCTCTTTAACCCCTCTTCCCCACTCCCTACCTTCTCACCCCCACCCTACCCACCCCCTGAATGGAGATTTCAGGAAAATAAGGTCATCCCTCCTCTGGAATAATTTTGTAACAGCTTGAAAAAACAAAACAAAACAACTGTTTTGTGTTTTCTCTTGTGACATCAATGTTCATGATACTTTAACGTAAATAGGGACTTAAAAGACTCTTTATTTTTCAAATGAACTGAAGTGATAAATGTTAGATCAATGCAGGAGACCAGAAACTGGCCAGTTACATTATTTGTGGCTGCAGATTTCAAGAAAAGTTTAGACAACTAAGGGTATCAGAAATTATAGAGGAAGTTCTTGAATGGTAAGGTGAGGTGGCAGCTTCCCTTTTTTTGAGAATCTGCTTCGTGGGGGTGAGTAGGTGAGTTTTATTGGGTTACCAAGTTTGAGTGGGGGATGGAAAAGAGTGACAAAAAAGGGATGCATTAACATTTTGTTTATGGTTAGTATCAGAGCTGCCAGAAGTGGCTAAAATCCAGTTACTAGGAACATGAATGATTATTTTTCCAGTCTCTCTTCCTTTGATGTTCTAAATCCATCATATTTTCCAACATTTTAAAATGTTTTAAACATGGGAGTTTTTCTTTTCCATCTTACTTAAGGAGCTTGTCATCACTTACAGCTTCTTTATCAGATTATCTGATAAGTGAATGCAGTGTCCCTGAATATTAACATATGGAAATAACAAAACAATGAAAATACCAAAATACCTGCTTCCCCCCCTCTTTTTTTTAAAGTGAGAGTGTCTCCACCTCAACTCAAATGGAACAAGAAAGTTTTCAAGTGAGACAAAAATCCCATTGTTAATACTGATCAGTGCAGGCCAGGCAGTGAGGAGGAAAAAATGGGGCATCCGTGGAATACAAATGAAATGAACAGGTTGGCTGTTGAGTGTTTCAGAATATGAAGTTATTAATTATTTGGCTTTCAGTAAAAGCATATCACACACCTTCTCACTGAATAAATAAATAAGCAGATCTGTGTTAAATAAACAAGATGAAGAAACTATGTAGGGGTGCTTCAAGGATTATTTTACATCTGATTCAGGCAAAGCAGATGCATATAGTTTTCTTTTGTTACCCACTGAAAAGACGGTTTTACCTCAGATGTTAAGTTTTCTAAAATCTCTATATTCTAGACATGGGCCTTTTTTCCTTTTTTTTTTTTTTAATGTTTTTAAGGAGTTTGCAGCTGATAACGATGGAGAACAGAAATGCTGAAACCTAGAATTAAAGTTCCTTACAAGGGTTTATTATAATGGCAAAACCAACTGCTTGGCGGATGGTGACTCAAAATCTGCAGTGTATTCTAGTTTTCAAGGGCATAGATTTCTCCGAATTGCAAGAGTTAGGAAGAAAAGACTTCAATTATTTTCTTCCACTTTCTTTGCTGTCTCAAGTGTTAAATAGCATTTGGTCCAGTCTATACACCCCCATTTTCTCCTTTGTGGCATGGGGGTGGGGTTAGAATGATATGCCAGGTGTCATTTCACTGTGTTGGCTATAGGAGCAGCTGTCACCTTATGGGAGAGATCAGGAAATGTCTTGTTTATTAGCTAACAATTTATTATTATTATTAATAAATGATTTATGAAGAAAATTCAGATCTTCCCCATTTTTCCTCAGGGCCTACCCATACAATAAATCTCTTTGAAAATCAGTCAACATAAATTCATTTTCTCATGCCTGCTATATCGATGAGAGGAGAAATAACATCCAATATGCCCAGGCTTGACTCTTCTTAAATTACAGATCCAAGTTGAAAATGCTTTGACTTGAGGACTTAAATGATAATGTGATGATTCCTGTGCTTGTTTTTTAAAAGTTGATCCATGGCTTTGGTAATTTAGAGCAAAGACCCCCAAATATCAAACACAGTGAATTTTATAAAACCTCACTTGAGGTATAAAAATAATAATACGATTTTTTTTGAACTTACAGCTTTTAGTAACAACTGAGTGCATTTCTCATGGTGTAACTTTGTAGAAATTGCATTTGATTTTTTGGTTTTGATAGAATCAGATGGTTTGATGTCTGGCAATCTCATTTTGACATATTAAATAATTACTACAGATTTCGTGATGTTGTGAAACCTATTTCGATTCTGTTAAGCCAAAATAAAAATGTTTAGAGAAATAAGAAAACTAAATTTGAGTGAATCAAGCTCAACATGCTAATTTGTTTCTTGGGCTGTCAACATGAGTTTGTAGGCCCTTGCCACTGTGTGGAACCCGGCAAACCTCATGTGGTTCCAGAGAGGCGATTGTTAATAGAATCTTTCTTAACTCTCAAATCCAGTCACCTTTGAAAACATTTTACTTAGCATATTTCTTGCATTATTTATTTCATATTTACCTGTTCAAGGTGTCAATCATTGTGACTTGCAAAACAAATTCCAGCTTTTTTGAGAACAGTGATATGTATTCCCAAGTAAGGAGCGCCAGTTTATCTTTTATCTTTTGGTAACTTTCTACCAGGAAGCATAAAAACTGTCTGCAAAGTTTTCTAAGCCCACTTTGGCCTAAAGAGATTTATTTATTTATTTATTTAAAATATAGCTCTACTGCTATTTTGTTTATTTTTTTAATTTTTAAAATTTTTTAGTTTTTATTTTTTTAATCTAAACTCAATTAATATATAGTGTGTTATTAGTTTCAGAGGTAGACTACTATTTTTTTTTCATCAAATCCTGTATCTGTTTTCATTTCTCATATACTATCTTCTCTATTATTGTGGAAGACCCTAGATGATGATAGATTATCTACATATTTTGTTGGATTACTTATGATTAGAGGCTATTGTATTCCCCTAAAGTTAATCTGCCTATATCAGGATTTTGCATTAGGGACTCAGGATATAAGATCTTAAAAAAAGAAAGAAAGATAAGAAAAGGCCTTGCATGATTTTCCACAATGTTTTATGAGTATTCTGGGAGCTGTCTCCTCTGTGAGTCTATGATGCTGTGTGCATATATCTATTGTAGCTCTTACTACTTTATAAGTTTCTTCAGTACACTCTAATGTCAAAAAGGAACAGAAACTTTTAAAATTTTATTTTCAGTGCTCAGCCCAGCACTCAGCACAGAGTAAAGTTTGACCTATTAATTAATGGATTAACTACTTAATTAATTAAGGTGTAAGAGGAAACATATCCTAGATAGTGAAAATATTGTGGCCCAGAAATCTCACAACTTTAATAAATAGTTTGGAGGAAATAATTTATTTGCAGGTATAATTGCACTAGTTTCCCATGCTCTGATATTAAGCATGTATGGGAGTGTAGACAATAGCATTACAGACAGTTCTAATTTGCTCATTTAAAATGTTGCTAATGATATGATCTCTCTGATATGAGGAATTTGAGAGGCAGGGTAGGGGGTCGTGGTGGGTAGGGCGGGGAAAAAATGAAACAAGATGGGATGGGAGGGAGACAAACCATAAGAGACTCTCAATCTCACAAAACAAACTGAGGGTTGCTGGGGGGTGGGGGGGTAGGGATAGGGTGGCTGGGTTATGGACATTGGGGAGGGTATGTGCTATGGTAAGTGCTGTGAAATGTGTAAGCCTGATCATTCACAGACCTGTACCCATGGAGCAAATAGTACATTATATGTAAATAAAAAAAAAAAAAATATATATATATATAAAACCTTTAAAAATAATAATAATAAATTACAAAATAAATAAATAAACACACACACACAAATACAATGCTGCTAATGTAATGATAATACAGCCCATGAAAGAGAATATCTTTGGCTCCTCCCTCAAAGCATGGGAGGTGCCGTTGTTTTATTGTTTTATTATTATTATATAGCTATGTATTTATTCTCAGATTAAAGACCTCTCTTCGGATTTCCTTAACCTTCAAATGATGATAGTATGTTGCTAATATAGATGCTAATTGAAATGAGCACTCTAACAGGGTTTCCAAATGTGTACTGTTTCCAAATGGTAGGCAATAAATTCTTTTTTTTTTTTCATTTTTAAAATTAAGAATGATGGTTATAAAACTCCCAGAAAGAAAGCCACCACGACTGTGAAAATGCATGTATTATACAGGACAGGATATGTGTGTTTAAGACACAAGAACACAATTTATAGCAATATCAGTGAAATTTTAGTTTCTTTGTCTAGAAATGAAGTTGATCATCCTCCTCTTCACAAAGCCCATTAAGATCAAATCAGATATCACATTTGGCATTGCCCAATGCAAGCACATCCAGGAAGTCATGGTTCCTAGGCCAAGTTTCTGCATCCACACCCAAGGGAGCCAGTCTCTGTGGTCACAGGGTTTAGCCCAACATCTGGGCATCAGAATTGAAAATGAGGAGGAGCCAGGGTATCACATCGATATTGTTGAGAAAGAAAACAGTGAGTCTAAAATGCCCTCTTGGAGAAAGAAAAGATGACCCCTTCAGAATCCCTGCAGTAGGCCCTAAAGTTGTTAGATGAAAAAGAAGAAAGGAGGAGGTAGGCTACTATTAACTTTAGGGTTTGAAAATTGTCCTGTAAGTACTGCATGTTAGATTTTAAATGCACCAAATTTACATATCAAGTGCAGAAGGTTTGACCATGGAGAATAAGATATCTAAATTAGAATACAAAGAGTAGAGAAAGCAGTAAGTAGTAAGAAACCATGGCTTAGACTAACAAGCATGAGGTCGCCTTTGCTAATCAGCCCGGCAACTGTAGGCAGCTGCAGACTGAAGAGGAACAGCATTTCACCTCTGAACAAATTGTTGGTGACTCACTGGCCAGATGTTTATTGGAGATCCTCCACCTTTCACAGTTTGCACAGTACAGAAAGAATTGTATCTTTTATGGTAAATCAAGCCTTAAATTAGAAGAGGACTCATTACCGGCACTAAATCCTCAACATTGCAAGTGAGTTTTAATAACCTAAGTTGCAAGCTTCATATGTTAGTGAGTATTTATGTTTCAGGGCAAATTATTTTCCCAGATAAGTGTCATACTTAACTTTGGGAAGCAGAGAAGTTTAGGTCATCAGGTGAAACACCTGTATAACTATTATGGGAATATCTCCTGCTACTATTTATATTTTAAGTCATTACCTCTCATAGGTCAACAGCACTCTTTAGTATTTTAACTGTTCAAGAGTTTTCTTTCATGCTGTTTTCAGAACACTAGGGAATCTTGATTGGCTGGTAAATAAGTTAATTTTCCATCCTAATAGAATGTTTTACTATAATAGTTTCAACAGGAACATTTCCCTTTTACCTGTATTATCAGTTAAAATACATTGGCAAAGATGCGGCAATGATTAACACTACACAACGATCTTTGAAGAGTTTCTCATCTACAGATGTACACCCACTAAATACCATTTAGATTCAGAAATAAATAAATTCAGAAATAAATAATTTATTTATTTCTAAATTTATTTATAAAATAAAATAATTTATTTTATTTGTAAATAATTTATTTACATTATTTACATTACAAATTTAAATAAATTTATTTATTTATTTATTTTGTACTAATTTACAAAATAAGTACACCTTCATACTTATTTTTTAATAATTGCCAGAAGTTAAAACATAGTGAAGTATAAAAATACAATCGCAACGATCTGAATAGAATTACAGTTTCTATTTTTGCTAAGTATCAGTCCATGGCAAAACTTTCTAGACGCATCGGCCATAAGCAGTGGGATAGGTGAAGCAGATTTTAAAGAAAGAATTGTGTTCTATAAACCTACACTGAATTTTAAAAACCCATGCTGTTCGACTCCCTCAAAAATGCTGTGTTTCCAATGTAGTTAGTAGCATTTTCATATGTGAATTCAATACATGTGGAAAGCCACTTAGTCTCCCACTAAATTGAGTCTATCAGAAAGTGGTTCAAATGTCACTAATTATTTTATAGGAATAATCATGTTGTAGCTTTAAACAAACTTAAGCTTTAGTCTACTTTAAGACTGGAGTGCCAGGATGAAAATAAAGACCCTTCTGCTGAAATAGACTGTATTGAGTTACATTTAACAAGATGCAGGATGTGGCACTTGAGCTATCTAACAGTGGCGGGCTGTTTGCCACCCCAGCAGCTAGATCAGGTTTCCTTTGCCTCATACCATTTCAGAATAATTTCATCAAAATTACATGATTGACACTATAGCTTTCTTCCCATTCTGATTTATTGAAATGCTAATACCTCCACAATACATTTACGCTTTAAAAGTATTTGAAAAGAGAAACCAACCAGCAATTTTACATTGTGAATTTTAAAAAACTTAGTTCATTGCACACAGAACATGCCCTTTATTTACTCTAAAGGTTTTCCTTGATTGCTATTCTTTTTCTATTTGTGTGTGTGTGTTTTCATTAAATATGCTTTGCGATACTTTCTGTCGTTCTTTCTCTCAACTGTGAAAACGAGTGACTGGATGTTGTAAAAAATGAGTAAGAGATCTTTTTCCAGGTGTAATATTATAGTAAACATTAGTATTATAGTTGAGTATCCCCTTACCTAGTTTCTTCTATCTGTAATTTGTAAACTCTCTACAAAATCTTGCAAAATAATTTATCTTAACTGCAAATCACCACAACCACCATTATGCTGCCTTATGAATTAAACCTTTCTACGTATGTGTTGTGTTTTGGGCATATTTATATGTATTCATTCTGTCAGTTAAGTGCACATATCATGAATATTTTTGTCTTTAATACCACTTTAATTACAGGACATTTCAATGGTGAGGCTCATATGGACTGTTTCCTGTTAAGTTCCTAGTGCAATTCCTTTCACACAATGGGTCCCCCATAAATGTAAGTGAATGACTTCCTGACTATTGTCATGGAGATGCAGGATGGGATTGGTAGCAGAGACAAAGCTGGCTGTCAAAACCGTTATTTTCAGATGAACAGCAAAAACAGGCATTGAAAGAAATCTGAAGGTCTTCAGAAGAACTCTGCCCATTCTGTCAAAAACAGATTCAAAGAATTTCATGTATTCCTGAGCCCAGGAAGATTGGTGTGAAATACAAATCTCAGGATTAAGAAAAAAAGAAATTGGTCAATGACCATCTGCTTATTTAAAAAAGAAAAAAAAGAGCAAAAATTGCTATGTTCTAAAAACTGTATTTAGCTGAAGAAATTACTGTGTTCTCATTTGGGATATGTAGAAAAGTATTTTGTAGTAGGGTGATGAAATATCCTTAAATAATAGAATTTCATTAGGTATAGGTTTGACAGAAATGGCTTTCGTTTTGCCCAGTTCTTTGACCTATAAGCTAAATATCAGGTGTTATAACATTTAAGGGGTAAGTCTTCTTCCTGTGGAAGTAGGTGTGGGAAAAATGTGTCACCCTTTTCCTCCGAGGTTGGTGGGGCTGTTGGTGAGGGAGGTAGGTTTCCCTTCAAATGCTCTACACTGTAACAATGCTGCCACAAGAGAAAAAGACTGTGTAAGTAACAAGGACCTTAAAACAGTGAGATAGGGAAGGGTTTGAATTAAGTGAATATCTTTTCTCCACAGATTATAAAACATATTAATCTTACGTATTTTTATATGCATGTGTGTATATGTACATCTGTATATATGTGTATATGTATGTGCACATATATACATATAGATGTACATGTACACAAATACATACATACACACGTTAAATGTAATTCAACAAACATTTATTGAACTTCTGTTGCAGGCACTGTGCGAAGATTGTAAGAATTCAAAAACAAATAAACACATTTCCTACCACAAAGTTCTACAATTGAGTTGAAGTCGCAATGTTAACACTAGCCTTATAGAAATATACACCAACACTCTGCTAGATGCCATTTAATTATAAACTTTAAAACATAGACAAAAAATACTCTTGTTTTAAAATATTTAGCTAGTCTGACATAGTTTTCAATGATATGTAATAAAATATTTTTCTTCTTTCTTGAATAATACAAACTTGTGTGATTTCTGGCATCATAAAACAAGTAGAACAGTTGGCTTTGACCCACTTCCTTATTCTGAAGAATTACTCTCAGATTTCAGTCTTGGAAAAAGTGATAAAGGCTATTTTCAGAAATCAGACTCTTAGGATATAGAAAACTGCAGGTTCTTGCTTAGTGCATTGTAAATGGATCTAAAGGTAAATACTATCACCTGAGTCTCATTACAAGAAATGGATACTATGTATATTCAATTCTCTAAAAATAATGTTCAACATCTAAACAGTATGTTGCTTTACAAGTGATGGGCTAGTGACCTACATGCATTGATTAAATTTTAAATATTGAGAAAACTATTTCCTTTGTTACTAATACTTGCACTTTAAATTTCTTTTTTTTCTAAGTGTTTTATTTCACATTTCCTGGACATGAAATGTCACTTTTCAGACTTCTATTTTGTTACATATACTGGGAAAAAAATCTGTAATAAAATTGTAAAGCAGAATTGAATGTTCTCTCACAACTCCTTGATTCCATTATTTTCAGAGATGAGCCTTTCACGTTTCTCAGTGGTCCAAGTAAGAGTGACAACAACGAAAAGATTCCATTAGTTAATTGCTCCACGTGGTAGGATGTGTATGTTGGAAGCAGTGGGTGGGTGCTGTCTCATATTTGATCCAAATACATGGATTATATTTCTAAAGAATAAATAAGGAGGCAGGCAGTACATTTGATGAGAGAAACTCAACATGAGTCCTATTTCCAGCTTGGCTACTAACCAATTATGTGTTGTGATAATGAATTTCTTGGGTTTTCAATATCCTTCTCTATGAATGAGTTAGCTGGACTAGATATACTCTATCTTTGGTTCCTTCTACTGCCTAAAATGCTGTATTTTAAAGTGTATTTCCAAACTATAGTGTGAAATTTATCATTTAAAATATTAGCAAAATTTAATTATTTTAAAAGTATGAATTTAATGATTCATATTGCTCCATTTAAAATTGTAATTTCATTTGGGGATTAGAATGTAAAAACTATTATTTACTGCTGTTGTTAAAATATTTGAAATATTTATAATAGCCCCAATATCAACATATTAATCTATTAAATAAAGCATATTTATAATATACTTTCTGTTCTAGTCCATGAAGTAGAAACGTGAGATGAAGATCAAGTCCATGGTTTTGATGTTAAACGTAGTTGGTATGATGCAGAAAAGTTTGGCTGAAGAAGTTTCTAGAGAATGTTTATTATTCCTACCATTTTGGGAACAAAAGTTAAATTTCATCCTCAGAAAGGGTTAATAGAGACCAAAATGCACACGTTCAATCTACCTTCCTCTCATTTTGGTTACACTGAGATATGCATTTGATAGGAAGGGCCAACAGCACTATCAATGATAATTTTTATTTGACTTATTTCAATGGATATTTTCACTCATTTCCAGGTAGTTGCTATTGGAAAGACAAAAATTGTGATTTCTGCCTCTGAAGAGGTCCTATTCCAGTAAAAGGAAAGTGACTTGAAAAGAAAGTACATGCTAATTGTTTCCATACCACAGAAGATAGGCATTTAGCCCAATGAGAATTTTACAGAGGCGTTCTGTGGGAGATGGTGCCTGAGCTGGGTCTTAAATGATGAGTGAGAGCAGGTGAAGAAAGATGAGGAGGTCGTGCAAGGGCTTCAGCCAAAGTACAAAGTCACATAACAGGAGAGAGCATGTGTGAGTACAGAAATGGGAGCAATTTTGCCATTAACAGGGTGTAAATTGCAAAGAGGAGAGGGAAGAGAAATCGGCAGGGGCCAAATCAAAAGTGGTCTATGGAGTCACACTTGCAATGCTGATATAGGTGATGATAAGACACAGAAGGACTTTAAAGAGGAGAAAGCCATAGGTAGACTTGCATTTTAGATAAATGAGCCTGGTTGCTGTATGAGGAGATAATTACTAGCAACAAGCAAGAAGGCAGAAAAGCTAGGTAGGTTTCTATTATAACAATCAACACCAGAGGTGACAAGTCACCGAATCATGGTAGTAGATTATGGATAGGAGACAGAAGTCAATCAGGTAAATATAAAGGAGGCATGCTAGTCCTCGGGGAAGGTTTGATAAAGAAAAGAATGGAAAAGTGGGATTTCACAATTCCTATCCTGTTCTTACATTATTATAAATAATACAATTATTTACAGTAGTTGCTATGATCATGGAACGGATTGATAGAGCCATTAATTGATTCAAGTAAAAGAAGAGGAATGGATATGCCTGAGGAAAGATGACGGGGTTCAATTGTGAACCTGATGATCTTAAGAGGATTGTTTTATGTACACATAACCAGCATGGTAAATTATTGTAAACCTCGAATGCCAGACACAAAGATGGGGACATATGTGGAAGTTAGGATCAATGTAGAGAGAAAAAGTCGGCTAAGGACAGAACTTGGATGGCTACTGCCATCCAACAGGCAAAGGAGGAGAACTCCAAACAGGAAAATGGGACAAATAACCAGGGAAGGACAGGGAAGGACATCCAGGTAGAAACTTTTAGAAATTTTTAAGAAGGTCAGCCTAATATGGGAGAGGGATGCAGTAGGATGAAAATCAGTCTTGCCCTGGGCAAGAACAGAGTTGGTGGGGGGAACAGAATCTGAATTGCAGAGGGTTTGGGGAAGACCAACTACAAGAGAAATAATGAACTAGTAATTAGCTGATGCGGGCTAACTAGCTCTCTCCCTTTGTCAAATATGAAATGAGATTTAAAAACTCTTTACCACCCCAGAGTTCTGAATTCACAACAAGTATTGAAACATCTACTTGGAAGATGGAAACTACTGAGAGCACACAATTTTCCTTCACTGTCACCACATTGGGGAATTAAATCTCTTTTCTTCCAAATAATTTCAATTTATTTCTGCATTTTTCCCACAAGTGTAAAAACAGGTTTCAAGAACAGGTTTCACACAGAAATTGACTCACTGATCCACAGTGTAATAATATTATGCCCCTAGCTTTTACTCTAGGCTGATAAAACAAATGATCTTACAAACTATACTCTTCCAATGTCTGCAAAACCACTATTCATTATACTAATCGACATCTCAAATAATAATACACAGAAAAAATTCCTCCCAGAATTTAGTGCCAAAAGAAGAACTTTCTCTAATAAAGAACTGATATACTCATTTATCATTCCATAGAAACATATTTCCTTTTAACCTTTGCTGATGAGAAGTTTAAAATGACATTTAATACTCACATGAAGTAACCAGCTTTTTCTACTTTCTAGCTTCTGGAGAGTACCTTTGCCTTTCCTTTTTGTGTGTTCTCATTCATTTCTGTTATAAACATGCATGTGTGTCTCTGTGTGCCTGTTTACTAAGGTCCCCTTTAAGTGTCATTAAATAAGAAGTGTAATTAACAACCATATAAATAACAGTACTAAAGCATTTGGTTAGCGTTTTATTTCATTTTTTTCTTCATTTCTTTTGAAGGTCCCCTTTTCCTCCCACACAAACTCATGCATGTATTATTTGAAGAAAGACATAATTTTGAGATGGTATTTTAGTTAAAGATACATTTTTTATGAGTTTTTCCTTTCATCAATTATTTTCTTTTTCCACTGTACACTTAATTCTGAGGAAAGAGACATTAATAGAATTTAATTCTGGTTTGAAAGGCATTGTTAGTTTATTATACTTATCTTTATTGTTTCATTATATAATCCTGAGTCTGATACAATTAATACACATATGGGAAATTGTTTTCTTACACTACATTTAGCTGCACTGACAACCACTTGAGACTGTAATATAATTGAACTGATTTTATGGCGTTCTCTTCTAATATTATAATAGCACATATCTTGTGTGTGCTGCCCTTATGCTTCATTTTCCCTAAATGGAATTTCCTAAGAATTGTGTTAAGAGTGGCAGGTGCAGATAAAGGAATACCAATTATATACAAAGTATGGAAAGCTTACAGTGTGAATATAGGCCTGAGAACTGTAGAGGAGTGTTTGATATTAACAACAAGCAAAACCTGCTTCTTTTTATAAGAAACCCCAAGATATTCTAGTGACCAAATCCCTTCCTATCCTTCATGACCCATCTCAAATGTCATCTTGTTTTTGAACCCTTCCCTAAAACTCTACACAGTTGTCTGTGCCCATTTCTGGATTCCTGACACTCTCTGCTCTTGGTGACTATAACGGAATCTCAAAATGTATTGTAATGATTTGTGTAAGGATCACATTCCTTCCTTTCTTCACAGGTAAAAGTCACATCTTCTTTGCCTTGTAAACAAAGCAGTAAGCATACACTAAGTACTCAACAAAGGCTTTTTTTTGAAAGCTGAAATGTATGACCGAAGGATGGAAGAAGGCAGACATTTTTGGTGAAAACTGAAGAATAAAGGGGACAACGAGAAATCACTCTGGATTTTAAATATTTCGCTTTCTGGATATTCAAGGTAATTACAGGATTGGCAGAAGCATTTCTCCTGATGGCACGAGGTGGCAAGAATAAGGACTCCAGGCAGGATTTGAAAAGTTGGGAAATGAAACAGAGTCCTGTGAAGCCAACATTAAATTAACCCAGTGCCCTGAAGTCATGATGCAAAACCACCTCTAAAATATCACATAACTCCCAGAACACAAACAGATTGAACTGAAATGTGGAAATCACTAGGAGCGATGACAGACATAGAGGCACCAAGAAGAAAGACCCACAGCCAACTCGTGGCAGTGCATTGCATGTAAATGTCTCCTGGACTCTCATACTCTGAAAAGGGGAGGTGGACCCAACACATGGAAATCATGCAAATTGATGCAGTAGGCTATGTCCTCAACAGGGTGCCCTGTTGTAACTAAATATCAAAACTAAATACTAAATGAATGAATTCTTTTTTTTAATTAAAAAAATCTTTTTGAGAGAGAGCATGAATGAGCATGAGGGGGGAGTGCGGAGTGGGGCGTGGGGTGGAATGTGGGGAGGTGTTGGGGGAGAGGCAGAGGGAGAGGGAGAGAGAGAATCCTAAACAGGCTCCACACTCAGAGCAGAGCCTCACTCTGGGGCTCCGTCTCATGACCCTGAGATCATGACTTGAGCTGAAATCAAGAGTCCCACACTTAATTGACTGAGCCACCCAGGTGCCCCTTAATGAAGGAATTCTTAACACATCCAGAAGTACCACTGTGGAAAATAAAGGATTTATTTTTCATTCATTCTGAAACAAGTATGTTTTTCTATGCCACATTGAAAACAGGCAATCTTTTACAATAGGGCTAAGAGAAGACTGTGGTGTCAGTTTTTTAAAAATATTATTACCTTAAATTTATAGATGAACTACTAAACATTAATACACATTCACTGAACAAATACGGATGATGATCGTTTTTATTCTGTATTTAAAAGAGATTTCTTTGGCAGTAAAAAACAAACTACTTTTCAGACTTTCTTATAAGATAAAAGCGCAGATGGGAAAGTAGCTGTTTGTATTAAGATATTAAGAATCTATGGCAGATATATTTTTAAAGTATTTTGTCCAAACCTGACCCCTTCTCAAGCTGAAATCATACTGACTTTTTTGGTCAGATTAAAACAGCACAACAGAAGACTAAATTCAAGTTATGCCACTGAGAATAAGAAAGAAATTGTGTAACAGTCATTGCCTCTGAGTCATGTTAGGCAGAATGACAAATGGGCGATAATATACATAATGACACGGCAGTCTTTGGCTTTGCACAGAGGTCCATAAATATTTTGCACATTTTTGGAATACATGGACATCCAGTTGACAGGCTCTCCAAGAAAATTCTAAAATTGGATACCAGATCTAAATTGATATCAGGAATTTAATAAAAAGGGATGTCCTCACTGGCTTTTAGGTCATTATACAAGTGGTCTTCATTGTGCTTTATTTAGCATTGTCTTGCAAGCCATTTTTAGAAAAACAGAATACAAAGAAATGAACATTAAGGCAGTGATTCTCTTCCCCCCATATTGCAATCAGTTTGAATAACAGCGGATATGCGACTCATGTTAATTGTGCCAAAACAGCAGCAGCATGAATGCTAAATTATTCACCATGTTCACAAACTGTCAAATGGGGCAAATAGCCAACTATTCAAAATAATTGCAAAAAGATTGGCACAGCTGTAATGTGTTTTCAGTGTGTATCCCATATTCTCCTGAAACCAATATTCAATTCAATGAAACGAATGCCTCTATTTGATAGACAAGAATTTAGATTTCATTCATAAGTATTTCAAGCAAAAATTAATTAACTCATTTGTACTATAATTTCCTCCTCTCTAATAATTTAAAAATACCAAAATATTTCCAGATTAGGAGAAATTGGCAATAAAAAGTGCACCCTCAAATATACATTGTTGACACGTTGAGATGTGCTTTGTCTCCTATCATTAAAAGGGAACAAAATTATTATTTCCAAATTACAGGCCTGTCTATTTTTATGGTAATGAACATGCTTGTAAAAAAATCAAGTGTGCAAAAATTCAGCTCCCATTCTAAATTTTATGTTTAATATTGCTTGCTAGCTGTACCATGTGCTATGGTGTTTAAATGGGTTACATTTTAAAAAGAAGAGGAAGAGAGGGAGGAACAGATGAGGAGGGAGACAGAGAAGAGAGGGATGGAGGGAATAAGAAGAAATCAAAGGACCCAAGGTTTAAAATCTCTTTTTAAAAATATCTTCCCCTGGGAGCTTAGATCTGTCCTTTATTCTTTTTAGGCATCCATTCCTCTTGCAAGTAAGAAGAGAGATATGAATAAAGTTACACCTGATTTTACAATCTTGAATGGATCGTCTAACTTCCATACCTACTAGTAGCCAGTTACTACTATAGAAATGACTTCAAAATATTTCCCATTAATATGTGCTACACAAATAGCCTAAAATTAAAAATACTAAAAATATTATAAAAGTTATTTTTATAAAGGACTTTTAAAATTTGCTGAGGATTTTATAGAAAACCTGCAGTGGTTAATAATAAAGGAATATTTAAATGATGATGAATATATATTTAATGATGATGGGAAATGAAGAAAATATGATTTTTATACAGTAAATTTTCTTGATGGAAAGATCTCAAAAGGAAATTTAAATTTAATCTTAGAGAAATGAGAGTGATGAAAAATATGATGCCTTTCTATAAATTCACATGATATAATTTTGGTCTTAGCTCTGAAACAGGAAAATGATGTTTATAGGCAAATTTATGTTAATCCTTAATCTGAAGTACTTATATATTTTTATTTGAAGTTATTGCCTCCATCTACGCATGTTGTTTTTGTTGTTAAGAATACTTGTGCCATGCTATAATAACAATTGCACAGTTTAGAAGAGCACTAGGTCAGATCTCTTTTTTTATCCCAGAGTGTTAATACATTGCTATAAAGGTAGTTCATCATTAAAATAAGGTCAGATAGGTGTATATATATTTATGAAGTTGAGAAACATAAAAAGCTTTTTTCCTATATCAGATTAGGAAGAAAACATTTTTCTTATACAATGTTAAGTGACTTTCATATTTATATAAAAAATTCCAGGTGCCATTCTATATATAACTTTTATATATAGAACTATATATAATTTTTATTTGGAAAAAATTTTTCTTAAATGTTGGGTTTTATGACAGACTTTTATTTTTATTTTTTTAAATAATTTTTTTTTTAAGATTTTATTTATTTATTTGGCAGAGAGGAGAGAGATCACAAGTAGGCAGAGAGGCAGGCAGAGAGAGAGGGGGAAGCAGGCTCCCTGCTGAGCAGAGAGCCCAATGTGGGGCTCGATCCCAGGACCCTGAGATCATGACCTGAGCCACTCAGGTGCCCCTATGACAGACTTTTAGATAAACTGTATTTCAGGATACCAAAAGAAAAAAATATTTTCGAAAAGTAAACTGTGGTAAGGTTTCTTATCATGTGCTGTCTCTCTCTATGGCAAGATCGTAATTGCCTATCCCACTGAAATTTGGCTTAGTCATTTGACTGGTTTTGGCCACTGCAAAATGAGCAATCCTGATGCAGCATCTGAACAGAAGCTGTGAGAACCATCCTCTGGTTCCACCACCTCTCCCTCAACCCTGTCTCAGGTGAGGCTGCTCCTTCAACTTGTAACTCAAGTAAAGAAGACTCAGAACAGAGATCGAGGCAGCTCACAAAAAGGTATAAAATGAACAAGATATAGGTCTTTTGTGATTTCATATTTTTTAATATAGCATCATTTTTAAGCCTAAAACGACTAATAATACTGATTCTGGCCCATCTTAGACTACACGAGGATCATTTAATAGTTAACTAAAGCCTATTTTTAAATTCTTTCCATTCAAAATCCCCATAGTTTGGAACATTTGTGGCATGATTCCTAAATGTGTATTTGAAGAAATGAGTAGAAAATTAAAGATGCTTCTCATAAAAAAAGAGTTGTGTCCCGACAACTAAGTTGTATCTATTACTCCAATCTAGAGAGCTAAATGAAGACAATTAGAATTCTTAGACCTGGCAAAATCCATTATGTGGATATATGATCATGCCTTCTGCATTCAGATAGGTTAAGGATCATTAGCAAGTAATCACTAGTTCTCTTGCTTTCACGTACAGAATGGTATATACCAGAGATAAAATTATCCAAGAAAAATTGCTTAACTTTAAGGAGAGTCATTTAACACTTTATAAATTTGAGATAATACTTTTTAATTCCTAGATATTTTTAGAAGTATCAAACTGCATATTGAAAACTCCAAAACTGTTAATTATTTTGTGGTCTTCATGAAATCACTGAATTTGAGTTTATACTGTTCAGTCAGCCATCATTAAATAATGGAAATAAATTTAATTTCTTAATTTAATGTCATTTCTAAAAAAGACATAAGGCAAAGAAAAAAAAAGAAATGAGGCATTAATGCTATTTAGAGATTTAAACAATATATTGTAGTATAACTGTGACATTTGGTATGCTCTTACTTTCCTATGACTTGCTCCTTTAATTTTTTGTAATTTAGAGGAATCGACTCTAAGTGGTGAAGTAAAATTATATTTTATAGTTAAACTCCCTATCATATTACTCTGGGTTCACCTATCTTCAATTCTGTTTATGTCATGTTTTCCCATCTTAGGATCCTAGCAACAAATTGATGATGTATGCAAAATAAGATATTTTGAATAGGGCTTAATTACAAAGGAACTATTTATAAAAATGTTGGCATAGAGGACACAGAAAGCACTCAATGCTCCATTTAAAGAGTTTGAATGTACATAATTCTTTCCCTTTGGGTTCTAGTAATGACTCCACATCACTAACAGAAGACTGATAAACCAGTGAGGGTGGTATCTGATTAAGATTATCTTCAGTAAAAAAAAAAAAAAAGATTATCTTCAGTAAAATGTAAAAGGACTTTTGGTAAAGATGTTACAATAATTATTTTTTTTTGCCTCTAAGAATGCTAGATTCTTACCTCATTCCCTAATAAAATGAATTGATTATGCAGGGCCTAGCAAGGAATAGGAAGTAAAGATGTCTGACAGAAGGTCCCTAAAACTAGTCCTCAGTATAGTATGAAAAGTATGAACTTTTCTAAATCGATGTTGTAATGTATAGAGATGCTTTGAAAGTTCTAAGCATGGCAACCATAGTCCCCCCAAAAGTACTCGGGGAACTAGCCATGGCACTTCCTCTGGAAGCTTGGTTTTGTCATATATACCAATACCATTAAGCTCTGCCATGATGATATGATTCTCTAGAGTATTACTTGCTATATAATCTAGTCCTTCCTGTCAAAAATTCAAGATAACAAGATTTATATTAAAAAAAACTAAGTTATCATTGTTTCTGATATTTAGGTTCTATGCTCTTCAATGATAAAACAATCAAACAAAAATTAAACTGAGATGTGTAAAGGGAGTTTGATTTCAAGTTTTATACCTGAGACACTAACCATAACCTCTAAACTATGAACACATCGTATTTCCATCTTCTTATATTTACTGATAAAGTAGAAGGGCAGATCACCAAAGACAAATACTTAGATGCAAACCAGGCCACCAAGACCCTTCTTATACACAACAAAATAAAATATGGAGGACCAGACACGTCAGAAGAGATTCAAGCAGGACGCTCCATCAGTTGTAATATAATGAGCAGAAAAGATGGCAGAAAAAACCCAAAACAATTAAAATCTCATACTGCCTTTAGCAATTTGGCTCAACTGGGAGGCTTGGAAATGACAGCTGCTGACAAAGCAACCTACAAGGAATTAGTTTTATTTTTGTTTCAAAACTTATTATTAACTGCGAGCCTAGAATAGATTTTCCCAAAGAATATGTGTACAAATTTCACATAGTCATCAGTTATTTTTCAAAAATGCATTATATTTAGTTTCAGTATAGAAAGGTTTATTCGTTCTAAATTGATATTTTTTGGCCTCATTCATGTGCCTATTAAATCATCCTTTAAGCACATAATACCTACCATGTGTGACACCTGGGCTAGGGCAATGGTTCTCCCAACTGGCTGTGCATTGTTATGATGGGGGAAGCTTGTTCAACATATGAATATACAGGAAGTCACTCTGCACTTTCTGATTCAGGGTCCAAAGATGATTATGAGGCATAATCATCTGTTTTTTCAGTAAGGTTCTCAGATGGCTCTTCTGCCACAGACACACATTACATTAGTTGAAAATGGTTCTGAATAGAACATTTTCTTATCCTAACAGAATCTTGACACATCATGCAACAAATATTTTATACCAGACTCCTTCATCTTGGCAACAGAGGAAGCAGGTGTAGACTGAGAAGAGATCTATACATTCATTGAAAGGTTGAGAACTGAAGACAGGGAAGAGGAGAAGGAATGCTGACAGTAAGGAAACTGCCGTGGTCACAGCAAGCTTCACTGAATATTTTCAGAAATGGGATAGGAAGAAAAACCATCAGAGTATTACAACTGGTTTGTCACCTTTCTATGCTTAGGGATGTGTGTGTCTGTGTGTATATACTTGCCCAATGTGTCATGTTGGTCTGGAAACTGTCCCTTTGTGATTAATACAGAGGTTAATCCTGATGGAGCTCAAATCTTACCAATAATGTTTCCAACTGTCATGATTCTTTCCTATTTTAGAGGAAAGTAAGCTTATTTGTTGAGATTGTAGATAACTGCATCACCAACACCTAAAATTTAAGTTACTTAGGTTTCAAAATTCAACTCAACGTATAGTGTGTTTCTATATGCAAGGGTTAGCTGGTAGAATGGGGATTTTAAAAAGCACAGGACACATGCTCTGAAGGGGAATACTTTATATCTATGTGAAAAGCTAAGGCTTCAACATATGAAACCAATATGGGGAATAAAGATAATAAAATTAACATGACATCTAGAGAATTTCAGATATCGTGAACTTTAGGAAAGATAAGATGATATCATAGTTTAGAAATAAAATAGAAATCTTATCTTAACTGAACCCAGTTGCAGGGTTCACCAGTAAAAAACCTGAGACTTACATTACATGCTTCTATTGAAATAAATATCCAGGTATATATAAGGTTAATTACAGAATGAAATCTTGCCAAAATGAGAACCAATATGTGAATAAAAGTACACAGCCAAGAAATATCTTAAAAGGCTTCTACAGATATATGTCAGAAATTAAAAGGGGGATAATAGAATATTCTACCACAACTACATTTTTCAAATGTTAAGCATAAATGAAATGGATTATAATTTTCTCTTTCATTTCCCCCCATCTTTCACTCAATCATTCACTTGAAGACAAAATTTACTTTCTGTTCTTCATGTTCTATTTTTAACATTAATTTAAAGATGATTAATTTATCCTGAAGGATAGAAAACATAAAAGTGACCTATGAGATAGGTGATTCCCTTAAATCAATTATTCCTGTTTTTTCTAGCCAAAGATTTAACTCAAAAGACATGAGTTCTACAAACAATCAAATATTTCTACTTCATAAATTATAGAAAAATTGAGAAAAATTTCAAATATTGCCCTACTAATTTTATTTTCTGTGTGACACAAAGGAATTTTAGATGTTTTTTACAACCCCTCAAATTCTCCAGATTTAATTATTTATAAGAAATTGTATGGTAAATATACCAGAGAGTAAAAGGTCACTTAATCTTTTGCTCTATTTAGGTTTTAAAAAACAAACAACACCATGATGAATGAGCATTGACACAAAGCTAAAACATTCCCATGAAAATATACGTTATGAACTATATACAATCCATTAAACAAGACAGAGGCCATTCCAGTCTAGTTTTTTCTTAGAGCCTGTGTCAGTACTGAGAGAGAGAAAGAGAGAGAGAGATTTAGGACACCTTGAGCACTCTTTCAAGTACCACTAATGAAATAAATAATATTTGTTGTCACATCACTCACTGGGAGGTGGATGTGACTTCATGCTTATTCATTTGTCACTCTCCAATTGAATGATGCCTCCCTTAGTACACAGACCTTTTCCCAACAGCTGGTAACTACTCAAGTAGAAGTTAATTGAGTCATTGGTTTCCCCTTGAATCTGTGAATGTTTGGGGATTGTGAGCCATCAATACTGCATGTAATAAAGTAATAGTCCAATTCCTATTATGAAAATAAGTTGAGCCTCCTTTATATTCTACTCAGGTGTATGTACTGGAAGTGTAAGTCATTAGAAGGAAGAAAATTGGGGAAGAGAAGAATGAGGAAGTATAGAATGAGAACAGAATTCTTGTAGGACAAATGGGCAATATTTTAAAATAGTATTTATTATGCTTGAAAATTTCTAATTTATTTTTCTGATTTATAGTCAATCAGCAACTTCTTTATCTTGTTATTCTCAGTTTCAGATTAAAATATAATCCTAGAAAAGCATCATGCAAACTCTAAAGAGAGATGAACCATGATCAGGAGATCTGGTTGTGCTCTGTATAACAGAATAGCTCGTAATTAAACATTTCAGCATATCTCACACACTGTGCTTCATCGCAACATGCCACAGGTTTTTCTTCTGGGAACCAAGAATAACACAACCAGAGTTGTGGTAAGAAATTAAAAATTCTTAAACAAACTTGTCTGTTTGGAAATGCAAGTTTATTCCTTTTGAGCCCGTAAGATGGTAACAAAGCAGATTCTAAAGATCTGTTGTTCCACCATTAGTGGAATATCCCTTTTACAACCAGCAAAGAATGAATGCAGAAGAGGTTGCCAGGGCTTCCTTTATGAGAAGTGAGGCCCTGTTTATAAACCAGGGAGATCAGTTTCAATGACTCAGCTCATGCAATATATTCAGCGCCTTTGCCTGCACCAATCATGTGCTTCACCAGTGAAACAGAAATCGGAGGGCTGGCGTGAACTCCCTGGTCCTATCAGGAAAGGGAATGCAGACACTCTCAAGCCCTGTGTGCTCTGCTCTTCGCAGAAACACCCAAGGAACCTGCCCGTTGGGATGTGGGCACAGTAGCATAGAATTCTAGGCCACTGGAGTGGTATAACAGAAGAGAGTGGGAAAAATAAGATAACTTGCTGTCTTCTTTACAAGCAGCTGCCTGAAGATTAATGAGCTAATTTCTGAGAAGAACTTAAACAGTCGTGGATGCCAAGTTTAACCATTATTATTTATTAGTTGGCTATGTGGTAAATTTCCCCTGAGAGCATGACTGAAAGTCATATAGAAATGTATCATCTTATTCAGTTTCAATATACATACTGTATATAAGGTAGATTTTAATTGCACAAGAGCATTTGGAAAGATAGTAAATCACCTCGAAGTGAGTCTAAGGGTGAAATGATCTCTCTCCAAGTACGTTTGAGTGTTCAGTGTTCAAGGGGTGGCAAATCAGAAATGAACTATTAAATGAGACATTCTGTTGTCTCTATCCCTAGGGAACAGGATTCAGGACAGGGAACATAAATTCAGAATGGTGCTGTTGGGAACAGGAAAGGTGTCAGAAATCACACATTTTGCCATGGACTTCCCTATAAGAAAGTCTTTAAAGAAAATGTCTTTAAATGTACAAGCCGAGCCCATAAAGCTTTACAAAAAAACAGGGGCTGGGAGAACCAGACTTGCAAATGTTCCATAGATTTTCAAAGCACTTCAAAAATTTGTCTGCAATAAAGTTACAAGGCATATCTTACAAGAATAAGTGTTCATGCACTAAAAATCACATCTATAACTTTTTCAGTGTAGCTTGCTGCCTACTAGAGTAACACAGCTTTTTTGAAATATTACTATTATTTAAGATAGGTGTGATTTTTAAAGTGCCACCTCAGAGCTGGGCAAAGATTTATAGCCAATACCATGGTGGTAATATCATATTCCAATTAAAAAATAAAGAGCCAAACAGTTAAAATCATTCTGCATAGTATTTCAGAACTATGTTCCATAATAAATATCTGATTCCCACTCCCCAAAAACCAATAGTTGAAGCTAAAGGAAAGCAATATGATTTTGGCATAAGGTCCTTAAAAACATCTAGTACAAATTATCATTCTATTCCTAATAACTGTGGCATTTGGGAAATGAAGATTTATAGTCAGTTATTAATGTCTCTAATTATAGAGATGCCATTAAAAATCCTCTTTGCATTAAATATGCCTCCCAGATTCAACTCTTATTATTTGTTTAATGCTTGAGTTTCATTCTTCATAGGACAGAAATGAAATGGAAATGAGAGCAGCTCTCCTGTACAAGGTTAATTTGTGAATGATAAATGAGTGCTTTAAAATGAACTGCATAGGTTACAATTCAGACAGATTTTGGCAGAAACCCAGTTTTCTCTGTTCAGTTGGATATATATATACATACACATATGTATATATATATATATATATATATATGGGATATATATATATTAAAGAAACAACAGAAGAGAAAAAAATATACAAGTGGTTACTGTATGAAGTCTTTCTCAAGAGAGATCGAAGTGTTCATTAGAATATTTTCAATCTCAAGGCAGGCAAGATTTGTGATCCTAACTTGGATACAACGAGCATTTCTTTGGCATCTCCTTTCTTGAAATGACAGCAAAACTAAAAAATACATGTATGTTTAAATAAGTGTGTCTTGTGTGATCGTTGAAAAAAACGCATTTAAATGAAACAGCTGACTGGAAAAGTCATTCTATCCATCTCCTCAATTTATTTGCTTGAGCTCTGGTAAATCAAAGCCACTTTATTATTAGATTAATCTTACTCTTGAAAACAGGACTCCTATAGTCACGAATGTTTTTCCAATAACTCTGCATAAGCATCCTCATATGCATTCTATTTAAATGTATTAGTCCTGATGCCTAGGGCAGTGGGTTATTTCTTTACTGACTGGGACCACCTGTGTGATATGAATTGCACGGAATCGAAAAACCCTGCTTAAGCAAAGTAATTCCACTACCAGACTGTAGAAACTTGCCCCTGTGCCCAGCTTGAAATTCTCATACTGAGTAATTTCCTCTTTGTTAGCTACTGGGGGCTAGCAGGTGATGTGTATGTGTGCGTGCGTGTGCGGGAGTTAGTAGGTGAAAGCTTGGAGGAGACAGGTAAGAAAAGTGAACAGATAATGAAACAGAGAAAAACTCAATTAAAACTTAAAAATGTCCCTGTAATGCTTTGATTAGAACTCTTCTACCTGTATGGAAAGCAAGATATGGCTGGCATTGGTGGGATGCCAAAATATGGCGGCACAGATGTGCTCTAAAATAAGGTGATGAAGAAGCCAGAGTACAATGGGCTAGCATGAGCTGCTTAAGCAAGGAGTAAACGCCTGAGTTGTGTGGACTGGCAACTGTGGAGTACAGTGACCATCACGCTAGAGAGAAAACAGAAATAATTTTAACCAATGCTGGACCAAAATTTGGGGACCTTAAACAGGCTGCAAGGATACCACATTGACCTGATATTATTCAGTTATTTATTTAGCATTTATTAGGGTTACTAAGAATCTTTCTTTTAATAAAATGCTATATCATTATCCACGTTAAAAATAAGCTACATATGTGCTAGATATCTTCTATTTGCCCCTCTGAATCCTCTATCTTATCTTTTCCTTTTTGTGCCCAGGGAATTTAACAGTATAGGTGTAAACTCAATCAACTGGCTTTTGTATCTTTTGGCTTTTATCTGGAATTTGCCAATGGAGATTACTAGCAGAAGAGAATGAGTGAAAAAAGGGATGGAGAGGAAAGTCCCATGTTTATTAATCTTGCTTTCTCCTTCAAGGATTTCATGAGCTGGCTGAATGCTTACTGTCTTTTTTCCATGTTCTCTAAATGCTTCCACCTTCTCCCTCCCTCAGTCCTTTGGTTGGTAATAGCATCTTCTGTTAAAGGCCTAGAACACAGCACTATCCTTTGTGATTTCCCTACACCCTGCCCACACCTTTGTAAATTGTCCTTTATTAAACGTTTCTCAAATTACCTATTTTGAGTGTGCCAGCTGTCTCTTCCAGGAGTCTGACTCTTATAATACAGTACGTGTGTAGTATGCAACTTACTTTAGTACTTACTTAAGATTGTCTTTCATATCACTTTTTTGGGGGGTGTTTTTAACCAGCAGGACAGGGACTTATACTAAAAAATGGCTGGTCAAACACGGAGATCATTACAAAGTTGCTTTAATATTCTGTATTAAATTTTGGGAAAAAAGCTATATTTTTTTCTAATTTCCTTTTGAGCAGTAGCATTTTCACTCAATAATAAAGCCAAATAATTCAGATATTTCTTGGCCCTGGACAACTGTAAAGCATTTTTTTAAGCTTAATATTACTAAAACCACAAATAGAACTCATCAAAATACTCCCTACAAGTTTTGTTTTTGCACATAGAGTTAGTGAAATAGCAGTTACTAGACTCTCATAAACATACCATTTTTTCTTCCAGTTTCCTTATCAATAGAATTTAATATTGGGTTGCTGATTAAGTTCAGTATATCAATCAGCAGAATTTGATTTCCCAGATAGATTCTCTTTAAGATATTTCTTGCTTTCTGCTATCATAATGGAGACTTATGGCCTCTTACAATTTTTTAATATCTTCAAGTCCTATATTTCTAGGATTATATCAGTGGTAGTACTTCATTAAAGGTTTCCTATAGCACTGAGACAAAATAATAAAATTTTACCTTGAGTTTTGCAATATAAAACCCTTGGTCTCTAGTCCCTAAAGTATACCCATAAAATGAACTCACATCAATGCCTTTCTCTGTTATGTCTCCTCTCTTTCACATTTCTTTGGTTCTTTTCTTTCCAGTCAACAAACATGCTCAGTTTTCCGATATTATGAAAAGAAAAAGAAAAAGGCAGGAAAGAACAACTTCCCCATTCTCCACATCCCCCTGTTGCTATGAACCATTCTCCATTTCTCCTAATAGCCAACTTTCTCAAAAGAGCTGTCAACTGGGACTATCTCCAATCTTACCCTCATTCAATACTCAGTTCTCTGTAGTGGACAGAATGCTCTAAGTAGGACGTTAAGATTGCCTTATTTCAAATCTCTGGCGTTTGACATTCTTTTTAAAGAAATATACAAAGTATAGTTGACATACAATGTTATGTTACTTTCAGGTGTACAACATAGTGATTCCATAACTCTATACATTATTCACTGCTTACCATGGTAGGTAAGTGTGGTCACCATCTGTCACCATACAATGTTATCATAATATTACTGACTACATTCCTTATGCTCTACTTTTCATCTCTGAGACTTATTCATTTTATAAATGGACATTTGTACCTCTTAATCCCCTTCACCTCTTTCACCCAACCCACCGCCCTTCTGGAAACCACCAGTTTGTTCTCTCTATTTAAGAGTCTGTTTCTCTGTTCATTTCATTTGTTTTGTTTTGTTTTGTTTGGATTCCACATATAAGTGAAATCATATGGCATTTGTCTTTCTCTGTCTAACTTACTTCACTTAGCATACCTTCTATGTCCATTCATTGTGTCACAAATGGCAAGATTTCATTCTTTTCGATGGTTGAGTAATATTCCATGGCCTATACATACCACATCGTTTTTATCCCTGACACTTGATCAGCCGAAATTCCCACTTGAAATTTCCCCTCCTTTGTTTATCATCCTAGATCTCTCACTGAACTCTTACTTCACAGGTCTATGACCTGCCCTTCCCTCCCCCATCAGCTTTGTTGACTAGATCACCTCTTTGTATCCTTACTTTTTATCAAAGTTTTACCCCTGAGTCTCTTCTCTTTTCAGTCTAACCATTTTTGAGAATGATATTTTACCTCATTATCATAGCTTCAACTATTATGGATATTCTGATATTTTCCAAATCAGTATCTCTGACCAATAACCCTCTTCCAAACTGTGAAACTCATATTTCTATCTGCTTTGGAGACACACCCACATACGCATTCTCAACTTCGACAGGGCAAATTTGAATTCATTATTATCCCAAATAAAGCACTTCTCTTTCATTTATACTTTTCTCTAATTCACATAATAATCTTGAAGTTCCAAAGTCAATCATGTCCTTTCACTTACCTTAGCTCTTTCCTCTCCCAGTATTTTTACCTAATCAGTCACCATGATCTTCTGATTTTACTCTCTAACTATGTCTTATCTGGTTCTTATATTTCTACTGTTATTGCCTTGGTCTGGTGTCTCAACTTCTCTCTCTCCCTTTTTTTAATGATTTATTTATTTAGTTGAGAGAAAGAGGGAGAGAGAGTGCATAAGCAGAGCATAGAGAGAGAAAGAAAATCTCGAGCAGACTCAACACTGAGCATGGAGCCCAACACAGGGCTCGATCTCAGGACCATGAGATCACAAACTGAGCTGACACCAAGAGTTGGAAACTTAACTGACTGCGCCACCTAGGTGCCCCTCAACTGCTCTTCATTACACTTTTACAATAACCTCAAAACTTGTCATCTTGATTACACAGTTATCTAATTTAAAAGAAAACTAGTAACATTATTATCTTACATAAAGTCTTTCAATGCTTTCTCTTTCCTTACTGTTCTAAAAAAGGCTTTTAATAATCTGGCTCTTGTCAGTATGTCTAATTTTATCTTCTAACATCTCTCTGTTAGCTGCCTGTCCCAGTTATTCCAAAATGTATTTACAGTTTATCCAAAATCTTAGCATATCTCAGTGAAGTATATATATATGGAAAATCTAATCATTGTGGCTAGATCGCTTTGTTGCTCTGTTTCTGACTGAGAAGCCCTAATCATGCTTTAAAAATCTCTTCACCTGATACTTCTCTTAGGCCTTTCCGAGTCTCACAAACATAGTGAATCACACCAACCTTGGTGCATTCACATATATTTATTTGTATGAATCTCACTGTACTGGAATGGTTCATTTTCACACATTATTTCCCAAAATATACTTTGGCCTTGACTACAGGAAATGTGTCTTAGTTACCTTAACACTTCAGTGCCAACCAACCATAGTGCTTATATCATAGTAAACAGCCAATAACTTATGTGTCTACCTACAGAGTATGAATATAGGAAAGAGAAGGAAATAGATGGCAATCTCATAATAATATATCATGTAGGCTAGGAATAAGAATCCATGAGGTTTGATAGAGAGAGATAGTGAGTCACCATCAAATGGAAGATAAGCAGAAGGAAGAGAAACTCTTAGATAAGAATTTTTCTGGGAGTAGTAATAATAAACAAGGTGGTAACAGCATCCTAAAACTCTAAAATAGGATGACATTGTATCTTCCCCATTTAATTTTTAAGGAGAGCTTTTTACACTATTTAAATGCTAATTTACGTGGCATACCAGATAGCTATAGGTAAGCTTTCGATGTGGCAAAGCTACATAAATAATGAATGAATAAATAAATAAATAAATAAATAAAAAGTAAGTCAGTCAGTCAGTCAGTCAGTCACGGGGAAAAAACGAGAAACCTCTGAGGCCAGAAGAGACTGGGAAGTTTGAATTCTGTGAGATAAAATAACACCCTGGGGACATCAACCTATTCTTGCTAAGGCAGGAAAACGCATCTTAATGGACTCCCTGTAGGTGCAGGAGATAAAGCCAAGGCCAAGGTGGGTAGAACAACAGCCCCCTACAGGGGACATAATGAAATACTTAGCCTTGCTTCTTGTAACAGAAGAAAAACCGTAAGAGGAAGGTGAAAGACAGAAGAGTGTTGAAAACAAAAGGAGGCAAAGATATGCCTCTGTGTGTGTGTGTGTATATATATACATATATATACATATAAAATAAGATGATCATTAAATACTGAATGAAAAGAAAGCTGGTATGCCTTGATTAATATCTGACCAAAAAAAAAAAAATGAAAAGCACCACTTAAATAAAGAGGCTCATCAAATATGATAAAATATTCAGTTCAATAGACCGACTATTTTAAAATTTGCCTGCAACAAAGAAGCATAGTTTCAAAATAGAGAAAGTGAAAATATCCACTTTTCCAATGAGAAATGTAAAAACCCATGTACAGAGTAACAGATCTGAACTCATCTCTTAGGAACATATTGCTGATTCAGAGACATGCACACACCAATCAGTAAAGATAGAGAAGATGTGAATACCAAAAGTGGCAAGCTTGTGCCCAACAACCATTCCTTTGTCAGGCAGGGCAATCCTAGCCCTTTCTTCATTGTACTTCTCCGATGTGTTCTTTCCTTCATGTGAACCCCCGCATCTAGGATAACACTGTATTCAATCTCCCAGAACTTGCCCGAGACAAGTTTTCCTCCCAGTTTCTTCCTTCTAATTTTCTTACAAACTCACTTGTTTGTATTTTCATTCATTTTCTTGAAATGCCTCCAAGTTCTGTTTAAATGCAAAAGAATGCTTTATACAAACACAGACATCTAATCATCTTTGCTGTTCTAGGTGCTTTCCCAGCTCAGCACCACCTCAGATTATTTCCAGGAGTCTGAGCCAAGGGTCAACTCTTTCCTTAAACCAGCTTCTGTGGCTTTTGATGATATCAAGTCCCTTCTCAGTATGTGCTGAGTAACCAAGATTTAATTAAGCGAAGAGTATTGTTTTAGACAGGAAAATGACAAGCAATTAAGGTAGAACGGCTCTTGGAATTGTTCTACTCCTTTTACAAGTTATTTCAATAACTTTGGGGGCTTTCCCATTTGCTGACCTAAAACCTTGGTCTGACCAAAGATAAAAGTCAGGTTAACATGGACTTTCTCAAACATACGATTTTTTTTTCAGCTTAATCTATTCTTTTTAGTGTTAATACATTTATTGGTCAAGAACAAAACTTTTCTTGCACACACTGATTCTCTTGGGTAAAAATTACGCGTCTGGTGAATACTCAAGCCAAGCAGAAATGCTTTTAAACATGTTTGAAAACTCAAACCTACATCTGTACTGGGGGTGGCAGTTTGGCTACTCATTTACAACCTCTCTGTCTTTATTTTTCTTCATCAAAAAACAAAAAAACAAAATGAAATAGAAAAAAAAAAAAAAAACAACCAAGGAAGATAGTATTTACTTCATAAGGTTGTTGTAAGGATTAAATTTGTATAGACTAGATACTACAGGTTATTATGTGTGGTAAAATTTCAGACAAATTCACAAGTATATAATCACTGCGCATGATTGCCTTTTTTGTCAACAAATGTGATTTACGTTAATGGGGATATTTGTATTTAGATGATAAGAAAACAGTGAGCCTAAAACATCTAAAAGCCTTGAGAAGACTTCAAGATCACAATGATGTATTTAGTAACACCATAATGCTGTCTCATTCTCTAGTCACCTGTCGTAAGGAAAGTAGATTTTTCTTTCTATTTCCTTTCAGAATTACAGTATACTGAATCAAGAAGTTAAATATTTTTTTAAGAAGTCAAATATTTTTTTAAAGGTTTTATTTATTTGAGAGACAGAGAGAGAGAGACCGTGCACGAATGGGGGAGGAGCAGCGGGAGAAGCACATTCCCTGCTGGGCAGGAAGCCCAGTGCGGGGCTCGATCCCAGGACCCTAAGAACATGACCTGAGCTGAAGGCAGATGCTTAACCAACTAGCCACCCAGACATCCCAAGAAGCTAAATATTTTAAGAATAATACCATTGCTGCATTTTCTAAGTGACCTGATATTTTGTCCAGCAAATTCTGCCTTGCAAAGATACAACAGTGCATTTAGCGAAGCTCACGGCCTTGGTAGGAATTTAACCTTTAGTGTCTGTTCAAATGCATAAGAGATATGTAACTAATAATAAATTTAAAATATTATGGGTATCATGTAAATCTGTTAGATGCTCTGTACAAAAAAAAAAAAAAAAACCAACCCAACTGTCTCATTTTTTATAAAGTATTATAGAACCAAAGTTATGGGTCTTGCTAGTTCATTTGTTTTTTTTTAATGGTGACCTCATAGCCATAATGCAGCATAAGAGATCAATAAAAAGCCAGAGCAAAAGTAAATACATTGATTTTTGGGGGGCTGTGGTAGCAATCAAGCCACAGTGTTTTCATTCTCTAGACCCTTCTAAACTGGATTTGCTTCTGGCTACATTCTAGATCATTTAGCAAATTTAAAAAATCCTACTATCTAAACTTTTTCTAGAATACTATCCTCATTCCTCATTTCAACCAAAACCTGACCTAAACTTGATAATGCTACCTATCCTGAGATCCTCCCCCACACTCACAGTCTTGAATGAATAAAGAGGTGCCAGTGTTTTCCCTACTCCTTTCTGTATTGCAACCATTGCCCTGTTATTTATCAATACCTGCTCCACTTTTGATGCTCATGCCATTCAATTGTAATGTCTTCTTCCCGTTTATTTTTCTTTATCTCTCCACTTCATTGGCTCTTTTCTTTTCTCCATTGACTTAAGCCTATGTGGATCACAACAATCTTTGATTACCCTTCTCTAGGTTCTTAACACTCTAGTTAATATGCTTTTTAACCATCCCCTCATATGACCTAGACCTCTTCAATTCCGAAGACTTCTACTTTTTTGTATAAACATCCCCTGTTCTAGGGAGCTGTGTCCCCACCAGCTCACCCTCAGCTCTCACTGAGCTCTTACCCCATTTAGATTAGATAGCTGGCAGTTTCATTAGTAATTTCCCATACCTGTAGATCTGTGTTCTTTCTCACTCTGACCTTCTTCTGCCTGCCATGTGTGCCATTTCAATTTTCAAATCTAGGATAATCTTTTGCATTTTTGTTCCTAAGTGCTGAGCATTGCTGAAGAGGGTCAAGTAACCAGGGTAACTGTATCTATCATAAACAAATGATAATTTATATCAGTTAATATCCTAACGTTTTGCTGTCCTGTTAGTCTATATTTGGTATATGGGAAAACCTTTACTTTAACTGGCTTAGAGTGCAACTTGATGGAAATATTTTGGAGGGGCATTTGATAATATGCATGAAAATGATTTAAAAATGTGTATTCATTAATACATTATTGTATTAATAATACAATTATGCGCCTGGGTGGCTCAGGCAGTTGAGTGTCTGCCTTTGGCACAGGTCATGATCTTGGAGTCCTGGGATTGAGCCCAGCGTCAGGCTCCCTGCTTAGTGGAGAGCCTGCTTCTCCCTCTGCCTGCTGCTCCCCCTACTTGTGCTCTCTCTCTCTCTCACTCTTGCTCTATCTCAAATAAATAAATAAAATCTTTAAAAAAAAAAAACATTATGGTATTTATCCAGAGACAATTATCAGAGAAGTGCATAAATACATGTTTTTATTTGCATATAGTGTATTTATTATTTTATATAGCTATAGTGGAATAGCATGCAGCCATGAAATACATTTTATAATAACTAACATGGCAAGAGCTTTATGATATTAATGTGTGAAATGAAATATTATGAACTGGGATATTATATACAATTATATGTATATGTATATATAGCTAATATTACATGTAATCATACATATGTGTTTCTTGTGCTGAATATGAGTAACTACATACAAGTTTGGGAAAATGTTTGCTAAATAATTAATGATTCATTTGTTGAAATTTTGCATGTTGATACTCTTATGAATTTACTTCTTTATACTTTTCAGTATAACTTAAAATTCCTGTATAAATATATATTACTGTAATAAGAAAAATAACACAATTAAACTACATTAATTTTGAGGAAACTAGTTAGATGTAACTGTTTTAATTCCTCATTTCCCTTTTGTTTCTAAACAAAATGGAATTTAATTTTTTGACTCCAACTATTCTACTAAGAGGATTCTTGTAAAGCTCAATTACTGATGAACTTGCCACCAAGCCCGTTGATGCTTTATTCTTGGACAGCTCTCAAAGGAGTCTGACAAGGCTGAGTATGCTACCTTTATTAACAGCATGGCTACTTTAGTAATTTTTTTCTTACTTTTTAAAAAAAGATTTTATTTATTTACTTATTTTTTAGAGAGCAGGGAGGGAGTGGGGAGGAGCAGAGGGAGAGGGAGAGAGAGAATCTTAAGCAGGCTCCACGCCCAGAGTGGAGCCCGATATGGGGCTCAATCTCACAACCCTAAGATCATGACCTGAGCTGAAATCAAGAGCCAGATGCTTAACCAACTTAGCCACTCAGGTGCCCCTAAAGATTTTATTTTTAAGTAATCTCTACACCCAGCATGGGACTCTTGAACTCACAACCCTGAGATCAAGAGTCACATGCTCTTCCAACTGAGCCAGGTGGTCACACCAACAGCATGGTTACTTTAAACCAGGTTACCTACCACTGCATCTTTTTTTTTTTTTTAAAGATTTTATTTATTTATTTGACAGAGAGAGAGAGATCACAAGTAGGCGGAGAGGCAGGCAGAGAGAGAGAGGGAAGCAGGCTCCCCGCTGAGCAGAGAGCCTGATGCGGGGCTCGATCCCAGGACCCTGAGATCATGACCTGAGCCGAAGGCAGAGGCTTAACCCACTGAGCCACCCAGGTGCCCCCTATCATTGCATCTTAAGCCCTTTCACCAGCTTATTCTCTTTGTCCCCTAAGGACAGACATTTTCTAGGTCCCATGATCAGAGTGCGTTTCTTTCAGCCTACATATTCTTCACTAATCTACCTCACTCCCACGACTTCATGTATCATCCTTACTGGGTGATTCTCAAATTATTATCTACAAATCAAAGTTACACACTTAGCAGCCTGCTGTTTACTCCATAAAATAAGTCTGAAGTTATCTCAAACTCCACAGGGGTAGATGAGAATTCATTAATTTCGTTTCTAAATTTGTATTCTCCCGTGCCTTTGATTTTAAATGCATCACTGCCTTCTCCTTTGCTTGGATTTACAATTCCAAATTTGAACTTCCTCTCCTTGGTGCCTCATAGCTAGTCACCATATCTGCATTGATTATGTGCGTATCACATATTTGTTAGTGGGTGAATGAAGTAAGGTTTTAGATGAGGTGTTATTTCCTTCTCACTCCCAGTTGTACTGGTCTATTTTGGACACCAATCCAAAATAGCCTTCTAAGACAGATTTCTAATTCTCTTTTCCTTTAGTCATACAGACATCAGTGTTAAGTTGCTAAAATTCTGATTATGATGGTCTCCCTTTGCAAGAGAGAAAGGCCATTACCAATATATTATTTTGACATTCCAGGCCCTTCCTTTAGGATGTCATTTTAACCTTCCCTCGAAACCATTTCTCATTCACAATTACACTCATCTTCCCAATACTCTATTAGCCACAAATGAATAGCCACATTCTCCTAAAATTTTTCTATCACTGACATCAATTCGACCAAGATAAGGAGTTTGGCATTCATCTGGAAAACAGATAGTTATTAATTTTGCACTATTCCCTTGATTGTCATGCTCCAAAGTCTATGTGTTTGGTCACTGGTGTGTTATAGTTAAATTGCACTGAGATCCATATACAATCAATTCATAGAAACCTGCTTTAGGAATGCTTTTTTAAAAAGTTGCATGACAACGCATTAAGAGTGGGAATCATTGATGACTGTAATGCTATCAGAAAACTCATCCATAAAAAGAAGACAATATCACAGGTCACTCAATGGACAAATAGCAAGGTTGTATGGGAAGAAATGAGGAAGCCAGATTTTGTGGAGCATGGGTTATTTTTTGGGTATAATAGATGAAAATCCCTCAGAGGAATGTTGAGAGCCATTTCAACTGAACTTCAGAGAGGACAGTGGGTAATCTGTAGTGACCACAGCAAAGGTCTAAGCCATTGAGGACAGATAACAGTGTGAAACAAAACTTCTTGAAAGAATGAGAAGCAAATGATTCGCCAGATACCAGTGATCACTTTCTCTGAAAGCCGATTTTTGAGATGAGGGATAATAATTTACAAGGAACTACATTATCTAAATTGAAAGTATACATACTACACATAGTTATTAAGTTATCAATTTATATGTTATTTATATAGTGTGATTAAAGAAAATTAAATACTAACTAAAAATAAACACAGGTCAATTGGGGTCTTATGTCAAAACTTGCATATACAAATGTGCTTCAACTAACTTTAAAAATATTCCTCTAGGCTCTGGAGACCTAGAAGTTCTCTGCCTTCTGGAAATTGAAGTTTCAACAAGTTCAAATAAAAGGAGTGTATCAGAGACTGAATGGTCTGGTTTTCACGCCAAGTAATACAGATTTTAAAACTGGGCTACTACTTACTAACTGCCTAAAAGGCAGGAAATTAGAGTTCCAGCTTTCTATCACCCATAATTGGCTATATGACAAAAGACAAGTCAATTATTATCATTCCATCTTGGTTTTCTCATCTGTTTAATAGATATAAACTGAATAACTCAACTCTGGGGAAGGATAAGCAAGCATTATTTTCTTCTTTAATTAGTGATATTACACAGGGGAAAATGAACAAATATAGGCTAAAAATACATTTTGGATTGGACAACAGCAAAGTATACTTTCCATTTTGGCTTAGAGATCCATAGTTATTGATATATATCAGTGTATTACTATCTCGGTACCTATATCATCCTATGTACTATTTATCTATTTGCCAATCTATATATGTATATAATACTTATTAATAGACCAGTTAACGTCTTGTAATTTTTAGATGGGTTGGCTTTGTAATAATACCTCCACCTCACATGTTTGTTAAATTGTCATGTTCAGATTCCTATTCAAAGCAAACAACTGTGGAATCAAGTATATATTATTAGCTACTTCAAACTTAAACATTTTTATCCCTCTCTCCATTTAATTTGTATTTATGTATTTCAATCAGCTGCCTCAAATCCCTTGGTTTAAAGAAAAAGGGAGAATTGTAGCTTATGAATAGATGACTGGTAATTATTCACACATAATATTAAATAATTTACTTAATCTTTTATAAGTAAAAGTAGAGATGTGAAGCTTTTCTATGCTGGTTCTATTTTCCAAAAGAATTTTAAATATTTTACTCCATATACAAACTTATTTGGATAAGTGCATGTATGAACATCTTTCTTCTTTAACTGCACCTGTGGAAACTATAATGATTTAAAGCCATGTTTCAAATCCAAGAACTTTAAGAATGTAGACCAAGAAAAATACATTATAATGGTAATATTAAAATAAAACTATTTTTTCAATTTGAAGATAGTTTAAATTTCAGGGTAGTCTGCAAGATTCCATGATTGTGCAACTATGAATATTTTCTTTAAGTAAAACAACAAAAAATATTAACAGTTTATTGGGTATCTACTTAAACAAAAATTTAATTCTCGGAAAAATATTTTTCAATTTATGAAATATTAGACTTTTTTTTTTTAAAGATTTATTTATTTGACAGAGAGAGATCACAAGTAGGCAGAGAGGCAGGCAGAGAGAGAGGGGGAAGCAGACTCCCCATGAAGCAGAGAGCCCGATGCGGGGCTCGATCCCAGGACCCCAAGATCATGACCTGAGCCGATGGCAGAGGCCTTAACCCACTGAGCCACCCAGACGCCCCTGAAATATTAGATATTTTATCTTAAAAGTAGAGCAAAAATTCTTTGTAAACAAATCCTTTGCCTATAGGCAACTGCATCCACTAAACACTTTGTAAGTAACCCATTTTATGTAGCCAACTTGCATACTCATTTTACACTCAAATATCAAAGAAAAATGAAAAACATGGGTCATAAATGATATTTTTGAAATATTAGAGCTGTTATTTGAGGAAATACATTTTGAAAATCTTGTATAAATAATTAATTTTTTAAAGCATCTGGTTATCTTTCTGACTAAAAATGCATACCAATTATATTTTATAGGTAGCAATTTCTTTTTATAGTTTAAGAATTGAGTCATAAAAGAAAACAACTGGGGTTAGAATATTTTTAACGTATTTTGGGGAATATAATGAGATCTAAGGTACTAAATCTGACGAGTTAGAATTAAGGACAGAACCACATTACTGACTTCAATCATCTCTGGAGACCATCCTTTGATAAAGTTGCTTCCAAGCATAGTAGAGATTCATACATAATCACTATTCCTATCATTATGAGTCTAAGTTAAGGCAATTCTAATTTTTAAAAAAGAGGTTCTAAAACATGTACCATCTCCAAATTAATATTCAGCTTTGACACAACATGGTAGAAAAGTTATTTTTTTCTATAACTTACAAGAGAGGGGCGGAAGGAGATTAGACACACACATTCAGAAGGTAGAAGGTCATGTGAAAGTGAAAGTAGAGAGGTACCACAATGCTGCACTGCTGCCTTCAAGATGGCCATGGGCCAAGGAAGTTGGCTCCGAAATTGGAAGAGGCAAGGAATCGATTCTCTCCTCTAGAGCCTCTAGAAGGACAGTGGCCTGTTCATCTTGATTTTGACCCAGTGACACAGATGTATTTTTGGCTTCCAGAATTGTGAGAGAAAAAATTCTTATGATCTTAAGATACCAAGTTTATGGTCATGGATTACTTCAATCCTAGGAACCTAATAGGACTTTCCAAGCACAAAGGCAATGGAAAAATGATGAAAAAATAAACAAGCAAACAGAGCACTTGATTACATAAAATCTTAAACTTCCTTATGTCAGAAATAAAATACAAACTAGTAACATTGTTATATTCCAAATATAACACAAGATTGATAATTCCAATTATATGTATAAATAAAACAAACAGTAAACCCTGATTATAACAAGGTCATCCCTAAAATAAAAATCTCAAGGGACCATATAATACACATATATATTTAATATTCAACCTGAAAAGCAATCAAATAAATGCAAATAAAAGTGCATATAAAAATTGAGCTAATATTTTTTGCTTCTAAATGACAAAAATCCCAAACCCTATTTGTTTTTTTCACTTTAGTGGAGGGTGTTATAAGTTAAGCACTAGCATACTCATCTCAGAAGAGAAATTATACCTTCTTAGAAAAATGCTTTATATGTTTATATGTGTAAGAGGTATAGGTGTGTATTTTATTTTGAAATTAGTCTTGAGGAAGTCATCAAAATGATTTACATAAGGTTATTTATTGCAGTGCTATTTTCAGCCGAAAAGGACTGAAAACAATGAAAACATCTACTAATAAAAGAATAGATCTATAATTACTGTAAAATGACACAATGCAATACAATGACATGATTATAAATCATGTCTGTAAGTATAATTAATGATACCATAAATTCTGTGGATGGCAAAATATGGTGAAATATGAATGCTTAACGAAACCTAAAATGTCAAATTGAACACTTTATGAAAAAAATTGTGGAAAGTAAAACAAATCAACAAAAATTTATGAGAATGTATACTTAAAAAGTAAACCCCAAAAGATTCATTCTCAAATTTTTAAAGTAATTAATTCTAAATGGCAGCTATGTAGCTCAATTAGCTTTCTTATTTTTATTCTCTGGTGGATCCCACAAAGAAGTTTTTGGGACTTTAAAAATGTTTTAAATATTTTAACTACAGAATAAAATATATATAGCACGCACTCAGATCTCGCCATCGAGGTTAAACCAACAGTAAGCTCTTGACATATTTGTTTCTGATCTATCATATTTTAAATTTTAGAAAAATGGAAAAGACAACAATATAAAAAAGTAGCAGTCCTATCTCCTTCTGATTCCAGAATTCACAGCTATCTCAAGGTTGGTGTATAACATTTGTAATTGGGAAACAAATTATCCAATTTTTAAACAAAATAAGTGTCAAACCCAACAACCTTTGATTAGGAAGAGGTAAGTCAATGAAGAATGATAACAACTTCTAATCTATAACAAACATTTTGATTGGCCAGTTAACAGAGGAAGATGCTTAGGGAAATACCTGCAAGATATTGAATAAATAGCTGTTCTGCCTCCAACATTCATTCTTTGAATAAACTCAGCGAGCCACCAAATTCATGATCGCCGTATCTACCACCACCACTACTGCCACGAGGGAGCTGTCTAGAAGAAAATACTGCTGCGCAGAAAGTGTCAATCTTACAAGAACTTAAAAAACTACAGATGTTGACTTACTTAGTGTTTAGAAGTAAAGTATATGTGAGTTGAAATTGTTTCTTCAAAATCCTTCAGGAATTATTTATTTTTGGATTACAGCTACACAAATCGACTAAGTAGGCTCTTTATGGTTAGAAAAAAAGACGCATTGAACTACTTTCTGCTTTGTGTTGGATGGCATAAGGCAGTCATTCTCTGTCACTATCCCATAAGTAAATAAATAACCATACATTTTACCCACCTTTATCGCTTTAGAATGGAAACTGGAATATGTGGTCTCCTTGCCAATAAGCAACAGACATAACTAGCCCTATATAGATACAATTAATCCTAGTTTTCTCTTGTCCATTTTTTCCTCTCCAATACTTTGCTTTCTCTTCAAATAATTTCTAGCCTGTCTTTTTAAAAAGTTACTAATACTTTATATGAGGGGAAAGTATTGATATGGAATTCGAAAATACTCCCAATTTTTGACCACACCATTCCGACAAATTAAGAAGTACAACTACTTTCTGTATCACTCATGTGTATGTGTTGCATGCTCCAGCAAGCAAATACTTCACAACAAAAGGGAACCATGAGATGCGTAACCTTTTGCTGGGAGGTTGTGGCATGTGGTCAAACAACCATTTTACCATAAACTGACTACTCATTTGTCTTTTCTGGAGAGTCAGCAGATATACATTTAGGTTCCTCTAAAATTTATCTCTCCTTATTCTGCCTAAAGATAAAAACTGCCTTCTTGAACCTAGTTATCTGTAAGAGCTAACATATTTTTTTCAGACACATGTTTCAATAAACGGCGTGTCAATGAAGTTTATAATGCTAAAAGGTGTTTTTGAAGTATACCACCTAAAAAAAAAATCCCACTTTTTGACGTCTTTTGTTTTGTTTTCTTTTGTTTTAATGACACAGTGTGTGTTGGGACAATCTCTACCTCGGAGACACTATAAAAGATTCCTTAAGACCTTTAATAGCCCAGTGTCATCACTATTAGAGAGTGTAGGGCTTCAAAGAACAACAACAACAACAAAAAAGAGAACGGCTCCTCAGAGTGACTGTTCCTTCCCTCATGACATGATCTGGGTCAGAGCAAGGCCACCTTTGGCTGGACATCTGTGATCCAAGCTCTAACCTCATGCGGAACAGGAAACCTGGGTGTGTCTATACTTGGCAAGTGATGTGTGATATTTTATGCCACTCAGTGTTTTCCCTTCCCTGTTTCAGAGGAACAAAGTGCTTCTCTAGATCTTGTTGGACACCAGTCCTCTGCTGCCTCAAGGGAACCTCCTCTCCTCCAGCTACTGAATCTGTAGGTTGTCCGGTATTCTAGAGAATCTCTGAAGGGGCCATTCTTCAAATGGACTCTTCCGCTTTTATTAACCCTCTACCTAAAACTTTTTTAGATTCATTAAAGGTAGGCAGTATTTGTTCTTAGAATAGCCATTAAGATCAAGCTTGAAAAAGATTTAGTAAGAAGACTTACATTGGTCACAGTCCAAATTTTTTTAAACTTCTTTTTGCCAACATACACAGATATAATCAACACCACCAGCTCTCCCCTTCTCCACGGTATTGGATTAATTTATTTTTGCAGACACACAAAATTCAGCAAATAGTATGTCAACTATTGTTTATAGTGCTAAAAAGTTATTCTTAAGAATACCATCAAAAACATATATTTTTTATTAGAAAACCGAACAGTGCATGATACTTAGAGACATGATTCGAGGTCTGAAGTAATGTAATGTATGAAATCAGCAGTGAACTAGAGTCTGACTCCAACTCTTACTAAATATGTGGTTTTTTCCAAGTCATGTAATCTTTTTGTTTGTTTGTTTTATTTGTCAAATGTCCCTCTACTTTAAAAGTTATTTTAGAAGTCGGGTGAAATAATGAATGTGAAATGATTTGTATAAAATAAAAATAAAGTAGGTTATGCTTGCATAATGTTCCAAGAGAAGGAAAACAGCTACTTCCAGATCGTTTGCCTCTGTGCAGTTTTCTTTCTAACTGACCATATTCAAACAAACATGTACGTAATATTAATATCCCATTTCAACAAAGCTGATTTTTTCCCCTGCCTAATTGAAAATGATAGACTTCAAAAGTCCTAAGACAGCCTATTGCAAAGAGGGAAATCTTAACTATCAGTAACTGGCTGAATATATAGATATTCTTCATGTGCTACTTTTAGTGAAAAAAAATAGTGTGTAAAACACATAGTTAGGCATAAAGGGCAAGTTCTTATGTATACTTGTGTTCCTTACAAGTATACGAAAATTTACACTTTGATTACATTAATACTTTTTTTGGCCTCTGGGTTAAAAACAAACAAACAAAAATAAATCAACATTATTTAACTGTTTAATTGCTTCCATTTTGTTTGGAAAACTTAACCTTAATTTAACCTTTGTGGCTACTGTGCAGGTCAAAATCAAATGACTTTGACGATCTCAGGCCCAGAATAATAAACTCTTCAGGGGCTTTAAGCCTCTTTACCTTTAACAGGGGGAACAGAGCAGTCTTCAACTTGTTTGTGCTCGTTGATTGATAATGAGCAGTTTCTCTGTCTACATCTGTGTGGGACTATGCGAGTCTGCTTTAGCCTGCTGGGAGTTGAGTAGAGGGATAGGCAATCACAGAGGGTTTAAAAAATTGTTCTAAAGATGACATTTGGGGGGCAAATATTTTGGCCACAGGCCAAGAGGATTTTTTTTAACTCTAAAACAAGCTTGGCACTTTACATTTTCATTTTAATCTGTTTCTACAATTCAATGTAAGTTGACAATTCACTATTTCTAAGTAATGGAAACTTGCTCCAAATGGCTACCTAGAATAGGTTATTTTAAAAATATGGGATAAAGGAAAAATTCCAGAGTTACAGTATTTTATCCTGATTTCATCACTTCCTACAAAATCTATCAGGAATCGACTCTTGTCAATTATAGAATATTTGATTCTTTTATCTTCTGTTCAATTTGGCAAAAAAAAAAAAAAAATGCCCATGTCCAGAATGGAGATAATCTCCTGAAGAGTTAAATATTTTTTATTGACTGTAGATGAGACAGTAGTTATAAAATTCATAGAGCTGTAGGGTTTTTCTTATCATAAGACTTTTATAGTATAAATAAGTTCAAATAGAACTCATGCCTTTTAAGTCATTTCTGCAACAAGGGAAATGTTTGTCAAACTGCAACATACTAAAGCTTTAATAACATTATTCATTTCTTTATTCTATGCAATCTTTAATTCTATCAATGTTATGGGGCATTGGGTTTCCAGGAACATTGGTTAAAATGAAAAGTATCATTTCCTGATCCAAGGTGCTACGTTTTGGTAAGTCATCAGGAGAGCAGCTGGGTTGGAATTTCTGACTGAGAAACAGCAGGTTAGAAGCCAGGAGGACTGATTTACATGATCAGGAGCCAAGAGTCTGCTTCCAAGTGGACAGGAGGACTCGACGCCGATACACATGGTCAGAAGAACTGACTCCAGGATAAGCAGTGTGTTCTCATTTATCCTTAAGTGAGGACATCTCTGCTTAAGTGAAGACAGGGAGACTGTTTCGAGCCAGAAGGCTGACTCAAGAAAACTGTATTTCTTTATAGCTTGAAAGGCTATCCATGGAGCAGAGGTCCCACAGAAACCATGCTACACATCTAGTGACCGCCCCAGTACGCTTTACACAGAACTTATTATTACATGATTCATCTAGCCTCACCACATACTGAGCTTCCCCTGACCAGCAAAAGCAGTTTGTTGTATCCAGAAAAATCCTTGGGTCATTGAATCTACAGAACTCTGACAAGGATTAGGAGCTATCCTCTGATTAACCTAGAACAAGGGAACTCAGACCTTCTTGTCTCCCTCTGAGCTGCTAGTTAGACAATGAAGGTTAATACAATCAAGAATGTGATTCAAGGTCCACCCAAAAAATAAACCAGTTGCAGAGAATATATCATATACTTATTCCTGGTATCGCAACTGGAGAAATTGCTTCTTAGGGTCCTAAGAAATCTGATGTCATATATTCTTAAAATAAATAAAACCATAAAAATAATACAGCTTTTAAAAATAACATTCTATAATTCGAGAAAAGTAATTCTATTAGGGGTCAAAATGATATGCAACTGTTTGAATATTCAGATCAATCCAAGAATAGACTCTTAAGGAGTGTCTTTAGAGTGGATGGAAAGCAAATGCTCCATCCCCAATGTCATTGCTCTCTGGAGAGATTTTGGTGTGTACTGAGCAGGAGTATGATCAACATTAGATCACCTGACTGTTACCTGGTGAACAGCGATTCTTTGGTGCTGCTAAAATATAGTATCACACAATATAGTCAGCCATGGGGTGGTTGGCCTGGTAATCAGTTATGAGGGATAAAATACGGAAAAAGCATTCAGACACAAATAGAAGACTACTGGCCTCCATACAAAGGCAAACCACAGAATAACACGGGAGGAATGAGGTTTTTGTTTTTTTCCCCCAGAGGTGATATGAGCCTGCTGTAGCATAACGGGGTAAACTTTTAAGATCCATTGTTGAAACTGAAGTCTCATCAGAAATTATGAACCTGTCAGAAAAGTACTGCTTACTTAAGATATTTCCTTTGTTCTTGAAGACTATTTATCTTTTATGAAAACCAAATTTTCCCATACATATAAATTAGAAAAACAAGTCTCCGCATAATAGTAATTCCAGAAGACACAGAAACATTAGAAGTCTCTGTTATACAATGAAGAATCAAGACATATTGGATGACACAATACAAAATACATTACTTTACTCTCCTATGCATTTAGAGAAATTGCATTACATAAACTCATCAATTTATTTTAAAATGCCAGAAGTGTGAACTTAAATAAAACGGAATAAGAGAGCTTGGTTCTGAAAGGTTTAGTAAATATTTCCTTTGTACTTAAGTAACAGATGCTTTCTACAAAGGCTGATGTTTTTCTAAATGCAAGTTCTGGTAAAGAGTATTATATGACTTTTTATAGCATTAATTAAATAACATAGTAAATATTTACTGAGGATCTGCTATGCGAGGTTTGGAAATATAAGAGTAGGAAGACAGATCTAGTCCCAGTCCTCACAGAGTTTCTAATTTAGTGAAGAGAAAGTCCAAAAAAACAAAATCTACAATAAGGGTTGCAGAGTGTCTATTAGATTAAGTGACCTAATTATCACCTAGTTATTTGCAACTTCGATGAGCTCATTTTTGTAGAGACAAAAAATAGGTATAGGTATACAACCTATGTATTATATATGTGTGTATGTATATTTAGATTATAGGTAGATATAGACATACAACGAATGTATATGTGTCATATGTGTTTTTATATATAAATACATGTATGTGGGTACCTACATAGAGTAGCATA
>CM052887.1:23216131-23283390 GCA_028534135.1 Potos flavus
TTATCTGTACTCTTATGTAATCTTGTGGACCACAACCAGGTATGTGCAGGCAGGCAAACTCAAGGTCTGGAAGTCTCAATATCACTTGGTAATATTATAGGTAGTGCAGAACACAAGGTTAGGAGTTCTTGCCTCAAAATTAGAAAAACCCAGTCTTAGAAGGTCTATGATTTTAATGTTGGCAACAGGACATGTGGTATCTTTTTCTTTGGTTGATTTTGTATTACACTTCTCTTATTGGAATATTTTATACTATGTGTCCCTCTGTGTCTATGAAACTCATTCAATAAAAGTATCTAACACAAAGTTTTTTGTGAAGATTAAATTAGTTTATATATAAAACATATCTGGCACATTGTCAATGCTACGTGTGTCTGCAGTTACTGCTTGCTCTCTCTCTCCATACACACACACATACACACACACACACACACACACACACACACACAATGGCTTTAATATTTATCTTTAGAAATGATGTTCAAACTCATTATTCCCTGCAACAGATTTTATAGTATTTGAAAGCCAGAAATTTATCCTACATCCCTCCAGTGTCCATTAAAAAGAGGACACATGATTAGATATTAGATACATATGATACATATTAGATACATATGATAATCGTAATCATGTTTCTGGGTCCTGAAAGGAAATAACGCATCCCAATATAAACTGTACCAACAATTAGTACACTTTTTCCTTATAGTGTTAGAACTGACATTTGAGTAATGGAACTAAAAATCTATGTTGGCGTACCTGAAACTGTTAAATGTAAAGCATAGCATAAGTAATTTCCTTTTAAATGAAAGTTGTAAACAAATTATAAATGAGTCAGCATTATCACTACTTCCACCAAAGAGAGACATAGATGATTGATCCTCCACTACTATTTACGACATTATTTTTTTCTTTTTCTTGTATTAATGCAGTCTGTGTTTTTGTTTCAACCAGATAATGAGTATTTTACATCTTCATTAGTCCATCTTCTTGCTAATACAGGTTTACAAATATCTTCTCAGTTCTTCACATAGATGGAATACTTCAGACAATTCAACATGATGATTCCAGAATGTGTTACAGGAGAATGTAAATATTTGAGAAAAATAAATAGTAACCTGAAGCAAACTACTTGGGGGGCCTACAACAATGTTGATAACTCTTTCCCCTGTTGTCTTTAACTTTCCTGACTACTTAGGCATTGTGCTTCTGGCTAAGGATGGCAGTAGAAGAGCCAAAATTCTATAAGAAAAATTGCTCCTGTGGTTTTGTTCTGGCTCCTTAACAGCAATAAATTCAGGGATGCCAGATATATTAAGATAACGTATTTTCATTGGATTTCTAACCCAATTGTGGATCCACGTGGTTCAGATAAAATGCATTCATGTACACAGATCTGAGATGCTAGTCATAATCATACAGGACTCTAGTACTCTAGAGCATTATTTGTCATGAGAATGAGCCACATTCATGCCTGAAAAAACAAAACCCAGTTTTTAATTTGGAGGGGAGAGGGTTTGGGAGCTCTTCTTGAGACTGTTTGAGGCTGACTTGAGCCATGGCACACTCAGTCTTCTGGATTACTGTTTTGGTCTTCAGTGGAAATTTATATACCAAGTCATTGTCTTTGCTACGTTGTCCTGGGTCATACCGTGTTAATTTTGGCTAGTTTGCTTTCAGATTCTTACGAGTTGAAGTTGTCCAAACAACTCTCCCAATTTTCTGAATTAGGTTTCTTATGTGGCCTCTATTTTGATTTCCTACCCTAGTCATCAGCCTACTGGCCCATTTTCCTAGTCACCTAAGGTTCTGCAGATGCCTGAACCCATTTCTCCAAGCCCAGAGAACCCCCAAGATTTCTACTTGAGTTTTGTTTTCAAAACTTTATTTTTATTTTTATTTATTTATTTATTTATTTATTTATTTTTTAAAGTAGGCTCCACACCCAACCTGGGCCTTGAACTCACAACCCTGAGAGCAAGAGTGTTATGCTGTACCCACTGAGCCAGCCAGGTGCCCCTGAAATTTTCAAAACTTTAAAACTGGGGCTTAAAAAATTAAAGAACTACCCCAGGTGTGAGAGCTAGTAAACAACAAAGCTAAGTTTACAATCACATCTAATCATATTTATTTGATTCAGAAGCTCATGTACATATTCTCTGAGCTATTGCTTTTGCTCTAGCTTATGCTTTTTTTTCTGCGAATATAAAAAGAGGACCTCTGAATCAAATCTCAGAATTGTAACTATGTTCTGCTCTCTTCTGTGGGTATTCAGAGGGCTACACAATTTTGTTAACAAATATTTTGAATGAACCAGAACTAAATATTTGTGTTCTGCCATGTCATCATTTCTGACTATTTGAAACCCCCCTCACATATCTCTATCTGCACTACTCAGCTTTGCCTAGTACACTAAGCCAGTGACAGGTCTCAGCCCTCCACCTCCCCAGTTTCCTCTCTGCCCCAAACTCTGACCACTTTGCTTCCTTGTGAGCAAGCAAACTTACTTGGATGAAGCTCATGATATGTTTTAAAGCACAGGAGACATAATTAATACACAAGCTATATATAATAAATAATAAAAACATCGCTAGAAAATTGTTAGAATCTCAGCATGACTGCTTTTTCTTGAACATTAGACAAGGAATTAGACCATAATTTAGTAAGAAATGAAGGTCCACTAGACATTTGGGTAGGTCAAAGTGGTGTTTTAGGAAACTTTATGGTAGTACTGCAGTAGCGGAGAAAGCAGGAGGCCATTTTGGCATTCCAGAGCGTGAGTGAGAATGGATATGAGAAAGGGACTTCAAAATTAAACAGTATTAGTACTATGGAATATGAAATCATTATCCTCTGGCAAATTTGGGGAATTTACATTTTTTAGTTAAGAAAAAAGAAACGAAAAACAAACAAACAAGTAAGAATGACTTATAAGTATCCAGTGAGAAAGAGGTACTATCTAAAACTGGACTGAAACGGGAGGCCAAACACAACTCAAAAAAATTAAAAACATAATTGAAAAGAAACCTGAAGTGCCAACTGGCACCTAAACGGAAGGAAATTGCTTTAGCTGGTGAGTGAGAAAATAGGAATGATGAATTAGCCGAGGTCTGGTCACCAGAGGACTTGCTAGAATGTTTCAGACATGATGTGAATATTATATACAAGAGCTTATTGAGAATATTTACAACCATAAATATAAGCATTACCTAATTACTGATGTGTCCATCAAATCACAGTTACAGACTGTTTATCATACACATAGAAATGACAGATTATAAGCGAGAAAAAGTCAAATTTATGAAAGTCATTTCATATTCCTTAATTTAATTTTCAGTATATTGGGGAAAAATGCCTGTCAAATGAATTTCACCAATTTTAGCAAAACGTATGATGGCAACTTTTAAAATACATTATTAAGTATATTATTTTAAAATATGTTTTCAAACTCTCTTATCTCTATTCAACTTTCCTATGTATGTGCACATTGCACACACAAATGTGCAATTATCAGCTTCTTAATGGTACAGATCACTATATAGGTTTTTTAAATTCCCAGAACCTAGTATTTTGCCTAACACTGAGTAAATTTGTCAGAAAATGGTAATAATTAAATCCTGTACTTAAGCCAACAAAATATCTGTTATTTTTTAGCAATAGTTCCTGGGTCTTTAAAAATGGAATTTTTCTTCTAAGTATTCCTACATACGTAGACCTATGCTTGAAAATACATATGCTTCTATTTGTAATTCCTAATAAAAATAAAGACATTATAATGTCACAATTAACAAGATGATCTTTAGCTTTATGACTATGTCTGTATAAGAGAGTGGAAGTCAAAGCTAAAATAAAAGTGATTCAGTGGTCATTTAAGATGTCTAAAATATTTAATAAAGTCACCAAATATTCCTTAACACACACACACACACACACACACACACTCAAACACACTCACAAGACTAATGAACAAAATTATATCAGCATTGTTTTTTAGTCACAGTTATGAAATGTCAAGTTGTAATTTTAGGGCAGGGAACCCTTTTTCTATTTTTAAATCATATTAAGTGCTTGTTTATATTTCTCACAGTTAACAGACTGATTGGTGTATTAATTTCTATTTTTTTGTTTGTAACCTGTCTGATTCTTTTAAGCAATAAATATGCAAATTGTATTTGAATTGCATTAGGGCAGCTTTAAAAATGGAAATGGTGGCTAGGTAACTCTTACTTTGTTTCTACTCTTTAAAAGTTTTTTGAAGGGGCACCTGGGTGGCTCGGTTGTTGGGCATCTGCTTTGGGCTCAGGTCATGACTCCAGGGTCCTGACCCCAGGGTCCTGGGATGGAGCCCTGCGTTGGGCTCCCTGCTCGGTGGGAAGCCTGCTTCTCCCTCTCCCACTCTCCCTACATGTGTTCCCTCTCTCGCTGTCTCTCTCTCTGTCAAGTAAAGAAATAAAATCTTTAAAAAAAAAAAATAATTGAAGAAGATAATCGAATTAATTAGACATAAAAACTTTTCTGCATTTAACTCAGCAGAGAACCACTGCTTTTAGACACTCCTTCCATATTAGCATCATGTTTATTCTGGTGAAGCTGCATGTCATTACGATTTGGTTCTCTGGATACAGAACCAGGTCCCTACGGCCATGGTGATTTGTCTGTAAGGTGGAACTATATTAAACTACCAAACTACCTGAGGGAAACAGAGTCCTTCCCTAGGAGATAAACACACACACATGCACACACATACAAATGTCTGTATATATATTCAACATATATATATATATTCATATACATACCTACATATATTATAGCAGCAATGTCCACAATAGCCAAACTATGGAAAGAACCTAAACCTAAATGTCCATCAACAGATAAATGGATAAAGAAGATGCGGCATATATATATATATATATATATATATATATACACACACACACACACACACACACACACATATATACACACACACACAATAGAATACTACGCAGTCACCAAAAAAACATGAAATCTTGCCATTTGCAACGATGTGGATGGAACTAGAGGGTATTACGCTAAGTGAAATAAGTCAATCAGAGAAAGACAATGATCATATGATCTCTCTGATATGAAGAATTTGAGAGGCAGGTCGGGGGGTTGTGATGGGTAGGGAGGGAAAAAATGGAACAAGATGGGACCAGGGAGGGAGACAAACCATAAAAGACTCTTAATCTTAAGAAACAAACTGAGGGTTACTGGGTGGTGGGGGAGGGAGGGATAGGGTGGCTGGGTTTTGGATATTGGGGAGGGTATGTGCTATGGAGAGTGCTGTGAATTGTGTAAGAATGATGATTCACAGACCTGTATCCCTGAAGCAAATAATATATTATATGTTAATTGAAAAAAACCCAAACCCAAATATACAATATTTGTATAATTATAAAAGAATATAATTATATAATGTTAAATATATAATAATATTTATACATACATATAAACACAATATATATAATTAATGTAATATGTATTATACGTAACACATGTAAAGAAAATACTCAGCATATGTATACATACACATATAGATATATAGCATATTGTGTGTGTGCGTGTATGTGTGTGCATTGTGACATTTGCCCTCCCACCTTCAGTTTGAAATGGAATGGTCTCCCTGCAGTAAGGGAATGAAGCCCAGACAGTTTTAGGTCCAAATGAGGTAAGAAGGCTCAGTGGAATATTTGAGTGCCTGCTTCAATAAAGTCTGAGGCAAACCTCTATCCATCTCCTTTCCAGTATTTTACCTCTTAGGCTAAGTTGAATTCAGTTTATGTAATTGTCATCCAAAGGGTTTCCTTGACTTTCTCAGCTAGACAGGCACTTACTATCAAAGTTGTGAACAATTTACTGCCCTCTATTGCTCTACTTTTTCTTTCCTCTCAAGACAGAATGTCAGAATAGAAGCAAAAGGGTTATTATTATAGGCTTAACCTAAATGTGTTCTGATTTACTTTAAAGAAAATCATTTGCAAAGTTTGCTCCTTTAACAAATATCAAATTACTTGAAATTCACCTCCAACTAATCATGACCCATCAGGGTATCCACACCACTCTTGAGAATTGCAATGCCACCTCAAGGAAAACGAATGGTTCTAATTTGCTACTCACACATATGGCTGATCATTGAGTAACCTCAGAGGGACTCCTGGGAACAAAATGAATCTTACTGTACAACTAGTAGAAGCCTTTACTTAGTCTCACTTCTCTTTGCTCTCTCCTCTCCTTCCCTTCCCTTCCTTCTTTCCTTCTTTCCTTCTTTCTTTCCTTCCTTCCTTCCTTCCTTCCTTCCTTCCTTCCTTCCTTCCTTCCTTCCTTCCTTCTCCCCATCTCCCCTTTCCTTCCCTTCTCATTCTCTCTCTCTCTCTCTTTGGAAATTCTCAACAAATAGCCTGAAATTGTCCTCTGGTAAATATATATATATATATACACACACATACACACACACACATACACACATACCAGATTATTTAGCAGTATTTATCATCCTACAGAATTAGAACACTCTGTTCCTGGTATATCTGATTTGGTTTAATTGTTGGAATTAAAATGCTAATTATTTGATATATAACTTTAAGAATATATGTTAAAAAATAAAATAAAAGTATATGTTAAGAAAACCTAAGAAGTGAAACATAGCTTTGAAGTAGCTTATCTTTGGACACAATATCCATGTCATTAGTTCATATAAACCCTGATCAAAACTGGGCCAGATACAGACACATGAACTGATGGAGATGGGAATTATGTGAGGTTGGCCTTTTAGCATCATAGAAATTTTAGAGCTTCCAGGGACCTAGGAGATAATATAGTCAAACTCTCCAATTTTAAGGATAATTGAATTTAAATCAAGAGAGGTTAAGGGAATTACATTAAAAAAAAAACAGCTAATTGACGGCAGAGCACAGCTTAAAATCGGGGTCACCTATCTCTCAAGTCAAACATTTTGCCTCTGTAACATGTTCTATGTTAGCCTAAATAAAGTTAATGAGATAAACATTACATTATTATTATTATTATTTAAGTTTGCACAAGGCAACTATCCATACAGCATTTTCCTTCCTTTAAAAAAAAGTTGGTGCTTATTATTTCATTGTGATTTGACTCTGTAACAGAAATTACTTTTGGCTAAAATATTGACTTTAGTGTCTTTAGAAATATGTATGCTTTTGTCTATCAACTTCCACAGAATACATAAACAGATTATAGTAATTATTTTATAATAAAAAGTAACTTTTTAAAAGAAGCATCACTTAACTGCTGAAAATAAGGATAAAGTATTTTCTTTAGGATGAATTCACATTGTTTCGAGGCAAAAAAAAAAAAAGTTTTTCTCTCCTACAAAACTTGTTGAGCAAGTATAGCTTGAAGCAGGAATATTTAGATGTAGAATATGATTTGGTATCCCCCTGAGGTAAGATCAGTTTTCAAAGGATTAAGCTTGGAAATCTTCTCAAATGATTTACCTGCTTGTCTGGTTGGTCATGAGAGCTGAGGTGGCACTGAGTCTTGTTTTACTCTTCCACCTGGGTGGGCTTAATTCTGTGAACCAGGTATAGAAATTTTTGTGAATTATTTTCCACTAAAAATTTGCTTTTGGCATGATGGAAAATAAAGACTGAAAAAACACCTGTGTACCAAATACAAACAGCTGTGTGCCTTACAGACTTGCTGCAGTGTATACCACATACCAGACCTTTGTTTGACCTGCCCGTGAGAGTGAATGCAGGGGAAGAGTGAACCAAGGGAAGATGACAAATCTGAGAGCTAATTCCACTCCCCTGGTTCCTCCCAGCAAGTTTGAAGGGCTTTGTTCTTTGGGATCTAGTTTACTACTCATTGGCTTGAGCCATAATCTTTCTTTTTTTCTGTTCTTATATACAACCATCTTTTTTTTTTTTTTTAAAGATATACAACCATCTTTTATTGATTCGTTTTGCTTTCCTGATGGGTAAATCTCAGGGACACTTGAGGATTGTTGTGTGTGTGTGTGTGTGTGTGTGTGTGTGTGTGTTTTAGGGGAAAAAAGGAGTAAGAGACAGCTGCAAATATTAAGTTTTAAAATAATCTATTAATTAAAGGGTTTTTTTAATATAATTAAAAAGAAGCACAATTTATAGACAGAAATTGTGTTTCATGAGTTCTAGCCACAGAGCAATTTCTATAAAATGGAACTTTCAAGTAGATTATTTCTCTCAATCCCTGAGGCAGCTGGTTCACCTGGTGAGTAGGTTGGTATTTGTCATATGACTAGGACCCAATTTCACTGCTTCTATTCATTCATACTTCTGAAACAATTTGCTATCATGGGACAAACTGAAGAATCATTTTTCATAAGACATATATAGGGACTACATATTGTAGACAATATTATCTTTCCTCCTAATCTCATTCTAATTTCCTCTCTCCTCTTTCTCTTTCTGTTTATTTTTTAGTTACCTCCTCTGAAGGCACTAATTTTAAAGACACAGACACATACGCATTTGAAGCTACTAAGATATGGACCCACAAAACAAAACTGGTTCAACAGTTTCAACCCGAGTCAAAATTAATACTTCTGTACAATTACATTCACTAAATCTTGACTAGAAATATGAATGTGAATAAAGGTAAAAATGAGATCATCAGACTTATAAAGAAGTTCTATCTGGTTTTTGAGTATTATTAGAAACTCATTTTGCCAAATGTCCAGGTAATTCTGGAACTTGGTCAGATACCAGCAACACAATCATAAATGCCCAAAAGCCATTGACTATCCTTTACTTTATAATGACAGCCCTCACCTTTAACCTTAATCAAGGAAGATACAGGAGGGCCTGGTGAAGTGGGCTCAAATCTGCCAACACTCTTCAAAGATTATGTCTCACTGAAATCCAGCCAGAAAAATCATTCCCAGAAATTCAGGAACACACACTACCAAAGAGGCAAATATTATGATTATAATAACATGCTTCTCATTATGCAACCTTTGTCTTTGATGTGAGGAAATTAATATACATCAGGACTCCTTTCAATTACTAAATGAAATTACTTAGTGTGTTTGCTTGTCATTGTCTTTCCCACCAATATATAACCTTCTTTAAGGCGGGTACCATGTCTGTGCTGTTGAAAGACAAACCCAGAATGTCCAGCACCTTGGCTGTCACAGCTTGGATAACTGATGGAATTTATGAATATAATAACTAAAACAAAACTTTCAATTAGCTTAGTAAAGTTATATCACAGTTTACGTCTATCGGGCCATTACAGTTGGTCAGATAAAAAAACCAAAAACCAAAGAAAATTTAGAACTTGTGAAAAGAAAGCCAGACATATTCAAGATAATTTCACATGCACCTGTTGTTCATTTTATGGAATTTGAAATCTTTTTTTTTTTGCGATAACTCAAGACCTAATACTTTTAGATGCTTGTCACTTTACTAGTTTGCTAACCTAATAATTTGTAATCACTTATAATTATATATTGGGCTGTTTATATCCATTTTATCAGTAATTAATACTAAATTCAGCTGAGAAATAACAGTAATAGAGTAAATATATTTATTATTCAATTCAAATATGTTAAGTGACTTTGGCTAAAAGAACTTGGTTTGAGGAAGTAGGCAACAGAACTAAATTGTATTGGTAATAACATCTTGGGACATTTTTAAATATCATTTTCCTTCACCAATAGTATTTATTGGCTTTATTTTATTCTTCAAGTTGTATCACTCATATTGACTGTAAATGAGACTAGATCACGAAGTCCAGTGCTGAAAGATATTTTCCCACACTTCTACCAAGTTAACCGTAGTACAGGCAGGTCAGATTACACCATTATCTCTGAGCATCTGGAAAACTTATACTATTTAGTCCCTAGGCACCGACAAGAAATTCTTCAGGGAATTTTCTATTTTCCTAGCCCAGCTTTTTTTTCACCTTAAGAAATAAATAATAATCATGAGCTGAAATGTAAAGGCAGTTATTTTCCTACGATATATTATATCATCCAAATGGCAACAGTGATGATTTTCAACATTGTACTTCTGAGGGTATGTCTATCTCATTTCAGAAATATGCAATATGGTTAAAATTCATAGACAGATAGACAGGTAGGTAGGTAGATTGATCTATATGTCCATCCTAGAATCACAGATTTCATATTTAAGAATATATCAATATTATTTGTCAGGTTCTTTGTTAACCAGGTCTTTTACCAATTCATTAATGTAGGAATGAAAATAATAACATCACTATTTCAGACACAGAGAAAGCTCAAACGACTGAGCAAGGGAAATCTAAATTCAACTAAAATTTCAAAAAAATGCTTCTTAATACTATCTTTGCTTTTCTTTAAACTTAGGTATTTATATCAAGGTCAAGAGCATCCTAGAAATAGTAGTATACCAGCAATATTCCTCCATCCTGGCAATTTCCAAAATGTTTTCTGTGGGAGATTAGTTTCCTGGAATATTAATAGTTGTTACTCAGTAAAGTTTCTGAAATTTAAGATGCTTAAGTAATGGTGAAATAAAGAAAGTCAAACAACGAATTTGGCTACTGTAAGAAATTCTAAGACCATTAAGTATGTGAATGTGCAATGTAAATTTTAGGAGAGTAAGAAGTGTGAAAGTTGTCCTACATTTACTTGAGATGGTATCTTTTCTCCATGGCATATTGGGAAAGTCAGTGTTCCAAAGACCACTTTTTGGGAAAAGTTGCCCCCATCTAAACCATCACTATGTGAAAAATACCAAAATCTGTTATAGGCAGTGCTGGGGATGCTGAGGGAGCAATTGTATATGATTGGACATTCTCTAAGTAGAACATATACACCTGCAGTTTAAATTTTTGATGGCATTCCCTGCCAAACATATGCTATGTTTCGTAGGCTTCATGTTTTTTCTCCTCTATGAAGAGTCGTTTTTGACAGATAACCTTACCTTTCTTTGATTTCCAAAGAGGCATTCAATTGCTGGTTCACTTGACCCTTCCCCAAAAGTCCTTATCTGTCTCATTCTGTGGGTCACTCACATTTCATCACTCATTCTCCAAGGTTTGTTAATCTTAATTCTCTTCAGTTTAAATAAAAAATAATAGTGTATTTACACGAAATGGCAAAGAACAGCTATGTAAGTCTTATTTCCTTCAATATAGACTCTTAGAGTTCAAAAGGGGTTTCTGAGATTATATGCACATCTATCAATTTAGATTAGGGCTTATTTTTAACCATTTCAACTTTGTCTCTTAATTTTTCTGCTTAAATATAAGTATTTCCATTTTCAGAGTATGTTTAACTTGTCCTAGGTGAACCTAAGTGGATGATCCACATTGTAGTTTGCAGATTTACTTTCAAGGCTCTCCAGGTCACTCTTACTCAGCTTGGTTAAGTGGCTTCCTCCTGTTGATTCTGCCTTTCCTTTGGTCAGTAAACAATGTGCAATGCAGGAAAGGTCTCTGAAATTCCTAACAATTATTTCCCCCTCTTCCCACAATTAGGGAGCAGAAAGAGGAGAGAGAGGAGGGAAAAATACACAGTTCTGCTTAGACTGTCACTTTGCATCAGTATGAGAGGGAACACATATTCCCGGCCTGAAAGGGGCTGCCGGGAATAATTAAGCACGGGGCTAAAAGTGAACCTGGGAAAGATTCCAGTTTTTTACAAGTTAGGTCTTCACTGTGTGATCTCCAATAAACGGAAAAAAAAATTCTTTTTACCAGAATATATGGTCATTCATCTTAAAATTGTGTACATGTACTGTATTTATACATTACATAATTAAACACCCAAAAGAGAAATTTTAAGTTCATGTGATAAACAGGGTGACCAAACGATTTATTTTCCAAACAGGGTCTCTTTTGAGAACAAGAAGGGGTGCTATTAATAATTATATTGAGACAATTGCTGTAAAATTGGAACTCCCTGAGGCAATGCTGAATGGAGGAAATGTCCAACAAAGAAGATTAAATTAAAAATATTTCAAATGTCTTACTAATTATACTGGCTTTATACTATTTTAGGTAGTATCTCAAAGTATAATATACACCGGGGGCTAAATTCACCATTAACTATAGGAATATTAATCTATATTTCAAGTAGACATTTTGATTTAAGAGGTTTCACCTTTCTATTTAGTAAGTCCAATTGTACCATCATCATTATTATCTGTTTTACTTATAATTGAGACCAAGGAAGACTTCCTATAAGAATTAAAAGGGTTAGCTCTGTCACTCTTTGTTTTGTTTTGTTTTCTTTTATTTGCAAAAACAAATTTGCAAAAATATTTTATAGTCTCTGTTAGTTTAATTATTGCTAGGAAATGTAATAATTAATAAAATCCATAAATCCAATCCATGTACCAGGCATTGCTGACAGATGCTATATGTTTGCTCCCCTTTGTGGAACTTCAAACTCTTACCTCAGGTTACCAGGTATTAATAACATGAGACAATCTGACATTTGGATGAAATAAAAGCACCAATGTGAATATAATATTACATATATGTAAATCTTTATTTACTTTGTAGTTTTAAGACAAATATGAATAATAGTTCTGATCTTTCTGAATTCCAATAGCGTGTATCTTCTGTACTGCTTGGGATGCACATACCTAACATTAGAGGTGTTTATCTAGACCAGTGTTTTGTCAACTGCCATGTGCATATGACTACCTGAAATTCTGGGGAAAATACAGATTTTGATTGAGTTGATCTGGAGTAGGGCCAAAGATGATTTCTACCAACTTCTCAAGTGTTGCTGGTCTAAGGACACACTTTTAGTTGCAAGACCTCTAGACTTAAACTGTTTAATACAGTAATCACTATGCACATGTGACTGTTGAGCATTTAAAAATGTAGCTAATCTAAGTTGTGATTGACTGTATATGTAAAATACACACCAGATTTCAATGGCAGTATGAAAAATATTTCACTAATAATTTTAATATTGATGATATAAAACAACATATTTTTTTAATTTTATTTTATTATTTTTTTTAAATTAACACATAATATCTTATTTGCCCCAGGGTACATGTCTATGAATCATCAGGCTTACACGAAACAATAATTTTGATCCTAATTATATATAAATGGTATTTAATATAGAGTATGGCTGTATTAATGATTATGGATGTATTAATGATTTTTAATATGACTACTAGAAACTTCAAAATTATTTGTGTGTTTCACATTATCTTTCCTTTGGATGCTGCACTCAAGTTCACAGGACAATGTTCTGATTATATAAAGTGATAGTGAAAACATTCATTATATGCCCCAATTAATATTTCCAGATTTGCCTTTTGCCATTCCTCATTCCGTGCCCTAAGTTCCAGTTCCATGACGTTATTTAGTATTCACCCAAAATCTACTCTTTCATTTGTTTATTTAATAAATATTTATTGAGCATCTACAGTGAACCAGGCAACACTAGTAGGCAATGGGGGTAGAGCAGGGAAAAGGATAGATATGGCCCGGGTTTAATGAGCAAATTACCTTTAATTCTTATTTCAAAAAGGAAAATTCCTTTTATCTCTTACATCCCTCTCTCTCTCTCTCTCTCTTTTGAAGGTACTTGCTAGCTTCTTAATCTATACTTCTATAGTCACTTGTATGTACTTCACAAAAAGCATTTCATAATGTTATGTTTAATATATACTAGTAAAACTGTATTAACTATATGTTTTCCCAAATACAGATTGTTAATTAAGTCTTTGATGGTATGATTTAATCACCATATATTCCATTAAAAGCACAATTTTCAGCATATAGGTACTGAACAAATCAATTTTTGAGTGGATTCACTATTTCAAAAATAAGATGGTAAAAATTTTAAACATCAGTCACTTCCACAATCTAATTTTAAAAATCAATGCTTATTTTAATTTGATTGCCATTTGGCATGATTCACTCTAGCCTTCCTTCTGTTATTATAAATACCTTATGTAGTAAGGTACTGTCAAGCTCAGCAGATTTAAAATCAATTCAGCAAAATTTGAGCCATACTTAATGACTGTATTAGACTTTAAGCAATTAATTTAGTCTTCTTGAATACTGGTCTTCTCATTATTAAAATGGTTTTTAATTACCACTGCTTGGTAGGTAGGGCATTAGACCACCTTCATGTTGTGGGTAAAACTTACGGATTTATATTTACCTAATGTCAAGTAGTATCATTTCCCTCCACCTCAATTATTTCAGGTGTAAAATGAGGGGACTGGAAAAAAGACATCCTTCTATTTTTAAAAGTCAGTGAGTACTTGGAGATGATAAAGTCTTGAAAAAAATTAGCAACACAAAGCTTTTTCTCTTCTTTCTTTTTTTTCTTCCCTCTCTCCCATTTCAGTCCAAAAGTCACTGCACAGTCACAGCTAATAATAGATTAAAAATGAATCTACTCTATAGATCCTACAGACATGAAAAGGATAATAATGAAATACCATGAACAATTCTATGCCCACAAATTTTATAACCTAGATGAAACGGGCCAATTCCTTGAAAGACAATAATTTACCAAAACTCACATAAAAAGAAATGTACTATGTGAATTGACCCACATTAAAGAAATTTAATCAATAGTTAATAACCTTCCAAAGCAGAAAGCATCAGGCCCAGATGGATTCAGGCATGAATTCTACCAAACATTTAAGGAAGAAATTATACCAATTTTCTATAATCTTTTTCATAGGCTAGAAGCAGAAGGAAGACTTCCTAATTCATTTTATGAGTCCAGCATTTCCTTATTTCCAAACTAGACAAACAATTACAAGTAAAGAATATTACAGATCAACATTTCTCATGAACATAGATGCAAAAATCTTCAAAAAATATTAGTAAATCAAATTCAACAAGGTATATATTGAATTACACATCACAATCAATGAGATTTATTGCAGGTATGCAAGGCTGATTCAACATGCAAAAATCAATTAATGTAATCCATCACATCAACAGGCTAAAGAAGAAAAACAATATGATTGTGTCAACAGATGCAGAAAAAGCATTTGCCAAAATCCAACATCCACTCATGATAAAAACTCTAAGTAAATTAGGGATAATTGGGGACCTTCCTCAACTTGATGAAGAATATGTACAAAAAACGTACAGTGAACATCATATTCAGTGAGAAACTCAAAGCTTTGTCTATATAGAAAGTCTAAAAAAACCAATGAGAAAACTCCTGGAACTAAGTTATTATAGAAAGGTTGCAGGATACAAGGTTAAGAAACAAAAGTCAATCTCTTTTCTTTATAGGAATGAACAAGTAGAACTTGAAATTAAACATAGTATCATTTAAATGAAATGAAATACTTAGATATAAGTCTAATGAAATATATACTAGATCTATATGAGGAAAACTACAAAACTCTGATGAATTAAATCAAAGAAGAAATAAAGAGAAATATTTTATGCTCATGGATGAGTAGATTTGATATTGTCAGGATGTTGGTTGGTCTATAAATTCAATGAATTCCCAATAAAAACCCTAGCAACTTATTTTATGGATATTGACAAACTGATTCCCAAGTTTATACGGAGAGACAATGGACCCAGAAAAGCCAATACGATACTGAAGGAGAATAACAAATATGGAGGCCTGGCATTACCTGACTTCAAGGCTTACTATTAAGCTACAGTAATCAAGATAGTGAAGTATTAGTAAAATAATAGACAAATAGATCAATGAAACAGAACAGATACCCCAGAAATAGACCTCCTCCTTAGCTATAGTCAACTGACTTTTGACAACGAAGGAAGGGCAATACAATGAAGAAAAGATTACTTTTCAATAAATGGGGCTGGATCAACGGGACATCCACATGCAAAAAGATGAATCTAGATCAGATTTTACTCTACTAACAAAAGTTAACTGAAAATGGGTCACAGACTTAAATGTAAAATGCAGTGTATAAACCCCTAAAAAATAACACAGGAGAACACCTAGATGACCTTGGGTGTGATGATGACTTTTTAGACAAAACACCAAACGCATGATCTCGGCGACTCAGCTATCAACTTGGTAACACGTGTTCCACTCTGGTAGGGATGCTGATAATCGAAACGCTATTTTTCTGTGGGAATGGGAGGTACATGAGAGGTACATGATACCTTCCCTTCAATTTTGCAGTGAATCTAAAACTTTTTTGAAAAGAAATGAAGTCTTAAAATATTTGAATCTATTAATATGAAGGCATGGTTTAATATATAGGTACAAATATAGATACAGAGATATATGTGAAGCTGTGTATGTGCATGCATATGTGTGAATATTTGTATTTCCTAGTTCTTTCTGTCCACTGAGAAGGCCTACGAGTAGCAAAACCCCTATAACAAGAATTGCATCTAGCACTCGGATCTTGGTTTCTACACACCATTTTCCATTGAAAGGAACTAGGGCTCCTTGAAGAAATGGCTAATTTCTGAGCTGCAGCACAGAAAGTCCTAGAACATTATGTTGTCTCAGACAGTAATGAAATACTTAAAGAATGATTTGAATATGTCAAAATGATTAAGGGTCTAGCTAAAAGAGCACTCACTGGTCAATAGTGGACAATTATACAAATGATTCTAAAACACTGAATAAAATTGGTATCCATTAGTTTACAATGGTACAAACAAATGAATAAATGAAGTGAGAGAAGATTAATATTTTCCTTACAGTAGAATATCAACTAATAAATGCATTGGTATGAATAAAATTAGCAAATAATCACCTATAATGACCAAAGTAATACTACAAGCAAGAAATATCAATAGTTTCTAAAATTAATGAGAGAAATGGGATGAGGAAAAGAATATTCGGTTAGTTTCAAAATATCTTTCTGCAAAATACTTACTGACTACAAAAGATATGTACCTTTCTAGTGGAGAAACATGGCAGTGGCCACCTTAATCAAGTACTAAAGTTAACCACCCAAACTGGGACACATCAATATCATATGCTCATTGATAGGATACAATAAGGATAAGACATCATGCCTGTGCATTCCTGGCCAAAATGCATGAATTAGGTATAATCTTGAAGAAACACTAGACAGTCCTGCATTGAGGGACATTCTACAAAATGAATGCCTTATATATCTTCAAAAATGTCAAGGTTGTGAATGTCAAGGGAAAAATGAGGAACTGCCCTCATGGAAGGAGATGAGAGTGATATGACCACTGGGCGGCAAGAGCCCATGTTGGATTGGATTTAGCTGTGATCACTGCCTAAGCAATTGGCAAAAGTGAATGGTAGGTGAAGGGCATGTGGCTGTTCTTTGTAGCATTTTTGCAGTTTTTTGGTAAATTTGAATTCTTTTTCAAATAAAATTAGTTTTAACCAAAAGATGAAAGCAAAACAAAACAGAGCAAAGCACTGTGGTTTTTTTTTTTTAATAATAGAAGGTAATAAACATTTTTTGCAGGTAGTCAAAGGTATCAGAATTTGAATCCAGTGTGTTCAGAGATGTGTGATTTTGGCCTGCTGCGTATTTACTCCTAATGATTAAATTTTTTCCCTTTCTTGTGCTGACAAGTAACCTCAAATTTATGTAGCTTATTCCTAATATAATCATGTCAGTATTGTCTGACCTCCCAATCTATTTAGATGTTCTTCGCTATATATTTTCCATAGCATTCTGTGTACACCTCTATCAGCACAAATCACAGTGTCTCTTGAGCTCAGATATAAGCTCTTTGGTGGAAGGAAACTTAATCTAAAAGATCCCTATTCCACTGCAATGAATATCAGATTTAAAGTTATAGTATGTCCGGATTGTGAACTATGTATTTTTTATCAATGTAAAAGTAACTTTGTCCTATTTAATTTTCTTTTTCATTGAAATGTCTATACAGAAATATTAAAATTGCACTGTCATTTTTGTTCTCATTTTAATGACAAGGTAGAGTTTCATTCATTATCTGGCTTTTAATTTTTCTGTTAAAATTTACAAATTTCCAGGGGCACCTGGGTGGTTCAATCAGCTGAGCATCTGCCTCTTGGTTTCAGCCCAGGTCCTGGTCTTAAAGGTCTTGGGTTCTCCCTACTCAGCAAGAAGTCTGCCTGTGATTCTCTCTCTTTGCCCCTCTCTCTGCTGGCTCTCTCTCTCTCTCTCTCTCTCTCTCTCCAAAATAAATAAATAAGTCTTTAAAAAAATACAAATTTCTATAATACCAAATTTTAGGCATTTCATCTTTCAAAAAGCATATCACTGAATGTAGATTTTTTTCTTTATACCCCAATTAAGAGAATATATCTTTTAAGATGGAATTTTCCCACTCGATGATTATAACTCATATACTTCTTTCTTCTTTTCTTGAATCCTGTGCATCCTTGACATCTCTTTTATTTCTGTTATATGGATTATGCTCAATTTGATCTTAAATTCACTGCTATGTAAGAAGACACATATTGTGTTTTAAATTTGCCAGTGATTGCTCCTAAGTTTTTCAAAAGCATTTGTAAAACCATTGTCATTGTCTCTAACTGTTTAAAGTTTTATTTCTTGGATAACTCAATTCTGATATAAGGATTATATTCTCTTTTCCCTTTTTCACCATTACCAAAAGAGTTGGATGGAGACGGGTGAGATTGGTACAATGATCATCAACAGAAGTCTGTGTTATTAAAAGAGAAGGCTAGCTCTAGGGTGACCACTTGAAGAAAACAGGGGGCAGCCTGGAGAGACTGCTGGACATGATCCATTGCTACTCCCAGGAAGTCAGGGCAGCTGTTTGGAAGTCGGTTAAGATCTGGAGTTAGTGTGTAAATAATTAAGTGGGCATCACCCACGAGATACTTTTGGATGGGACTGGATGGGAACAGCCTACTCCTCCCTCCAAGAAAACAGGGGAAAATAGCATGAAATTCATCAACAGAAGCCCGGGTTTCTCACATTCAAACCATATTTTTCTCAATTTGTTCCAGCTTGAAATTATTATCAATTTCTCATAAGCGTTATTATTAAACAGTATAATGCGGTGTTTAAAAGAACAGGCTTTCTAGCCACAGTTAATACGTTCAAATTCCAATTCTTGTTGACTAGGTATAAAAGCATCAGGATTTTACTTAACTTCTGACCTCAATTTCTTCAGCTGAAAAATGAAGATAATTTATGGATAACAATGAAATATTTTCAAAGATAGACTGAGTCACTACATATGACTACGTTTGGCTGACAAGATAAGAACTCAATAAATGTTCACTGTCATTATTACAATGCTTTTTGATAGTGTGATATTTTCCTTTTTTGTTTGTTTCATGTTTTTATTTAAATTCTAGTTTGTTAACATACAGTGTAATACTGATTTCAGGAATAGAATTTAGTGATTCATCACTTACATAACACCCAGTAATCATCACAAGTGCCCTCCTTAATACCCATTCCCCACCCACCTCCCCTCCAGCAACCCTCGCTTTATTCTCCAGAGTTAAAAATGTCTTGTGGTTTGCCTCCCTCTTTTTTTCTCCCTTCTGCGACATTTTTTCTTTCATATCTTCATGGATAATTAAAAGAACAGAGAAGTACCCATTATAGCGTGCTCCCTAGAAGCCATATTAAAGTATAATTTCTTGACCATCTATTCAAATGATCTTTTCCATAACATTCAATATTGTCTGGGCTCTTGACTGCCCCAGGCCTACATTACCAAAGGTGACACCTATCAACACCCCCATCCACACCTACTCATCATCTTTTTCTGGAATAAATCCACCTTTTTCAATTAGCTTCAAAGTAAAGTCACATTTTAAAACCACTGCTAGACTCTCAAAGCCAGTTTACAAATCTTTTTTTTTTTCCCCTAATTTTCTAGAAGACTCTTTGTTGCATTTCTTTTTGTGGCTGTTACAAAGCACTTTTATTCTCTTTAAAATCACCACATTATTTCTCAAATCTCCAGAAATGCTCCCTCTCCAAAAGCTTTTTAAGAAAACTCCTTATGTTAGTGACTAAACAGATAGTATTATAATCATCTTTGTGATCCTTTTCCTCAACCTCAAAACTTGTTGAAATTTCATGCTATCTCTATGACTTTCTTCTCCATCTATTAACAAACATAATTAAATCTTTCCAACCCTAAAACATCTTCTGTCATCTTCCCTCCTTAATGTTGGAAACCTCTACTCTCATTCTTTTGTGCTGCCTTCTTTACTCGTTAGATAACCTTGAACCAGGCTTTCCTAAAGGATAAATATTTGTCTTTCTATATACTAGAAATTGTGCTCTCTTTCTCTCAAAAATAAAGTGTTACAACAAAATAAATTTTGGAAAAAAGTAAGTGTAAATAAAATGTAAATTTTGTAAATAAAACAGTAAAATTATGTAAGTTATGCAGAAGGTTAATATAGGTTGTTAATCTTCAAAAATTATGTACGGGTGCACATGTGCATGAGTGTGTATGTGTTTGAGAATGTCAAGGTCATGGGTTGTATTGAGTAGTCTGGTTTCCAAACCTACCTGAACACTTAAATCTTTGTTCTCAGAACACCCAAGATGATACTATTCTAGAATCAGTATACCAATGAACACATGCTGGCCACTGACGTAATCCATGCAAACACAGATACACACATGTGTTGAACTGTATGTTGGTATTTCTAAATAATTGTATCAGGCTGAATTTATAGTAAAGTCTAAATTGAAGTGAAATTTCAGCACCTATATTCTCTTCTAAAGTCAGTGCTATGTATATCTGTCTCTGAGTGTTTGCTTTACCTCCTCGCTGACTGTGGTTAGTAAAACAGCAAAGGGACCATCTACTAGGAAAATATTTAACCTGGTTCTCCTGATTGCCAAAGCCTAGCTTCTCTTCATCATTCCCTAAGTACTGTCTTTTTCCTTTCTTTCCCCCCACGTATTATGATTCAGAAACAATCCGAAAAGTGGACTTTGAGATACTGAAACATCAGATACAGCCCTAACTCTATTCTACCTGACAATATCAGCAACTAAGATCCTTCGACTTTTCCTACACAATTTTAGAGTGAGAGCAGACAGGGCTAAGTAAATAGATGGCCAACCTTAGGAGGGTAAAATGCTTAATTTCCTCACACTCATCAAAACTTAAAAACAATTCTAGGCCTTCAGTTTGAGTGGCTATTTTGTAGAGTATTGAGCAATTCAAATGGAATGCTGTTTAATCCCTTTTAATCATTGTATCCTATGAAGGGAATGACTTTTTCAAAGTTATAAATAACAAAGGTCATGAGGTAGGAGAATGTGCTTCTTTTTTAATCTCACTATCAAAACTTTTTCCAAATTTCTAGATGATGTTTCTTTCCTCATTGATGGGCCTAATAAGTTTGTGGGAATAAAAACCAAACAGACATATACAGACGTTTTCTTTACACACTCAAATTCAATTTCTATTTAACACAGTGGGGTCACCAAACATTCAGGAAAGCTTTTGCCAGTGTTTGTGTTTTCTTGCAATTAGATGAAAATCAAAGCCATGTGACACCAACAGGGAAAACAGCAGGTCTTAATGTGTGCTTGGGGGGGCAGATTCTGTTATTTTCCTGCACTCTTTTAAGTTTTGAAAGTTGTAACCAAAGCTTTTTTATTTGTGCTGTGTTTGTAGTGTTTTAATTTCTTCTCCCCATTTTACTTATGCTGTTTATCTACAGTTCCCAGGGGGCTTCGGAGAAGAAAATCAAACTTCCTTTACTGTTTAAATACAGAAGACAAAATAGCAGGTGCCTGAAAACCTACGGGAAGATATTAAACAAAAGGCATAAAGAATTCTGACTTTATGCTCCACTAAAGGCTTTTCCAGGAAATGACAGCAAGACAGGTATAACAAAGATACCTAAGGAAAAAATTATGTGCATATTCATGCACACAAATGTTCACACACACAGTTGAATTCCTAAAATATGTGGTTATGGCAAGAAGCAATAAACCCAATTATTTTAACAGAAAAATTATTACATTTCTTCTTAACTAAATAATAAGATGTAAAGGCTGGTGATGCCAATAATATTAATTCACTAATATAAATGTTAGCATACAAATCTTTATTTTTTTCTGAGAATTTTATTGAATGTTTTGTTGTGCTTTTAACTGACAAGATGGTTCTCACAACAGAAGTTGCCTGTAAAGGAATTTTTTTCTTTGGTAACAGACAACTTCTTGGAAGAGAAAAAAAAAATAGCTGTTCACATTAGCAAAAGCACAGCCTTCAATAAATATGCATTCATTATAAATAATTTGAGTGCTGTTGAAGTTTTGGAATGTTAAATTTAGCTAAAAACATTTAATTCACTGACTTCCCCACTACCTCTGCTAATAAGATTCAGAACAGTAGATTTTTTACTCTAAGGGACAAAAGAGGAAATAAATATAAGGCACCTCCATGTAGCAGTGATGGCTTTGGTTTGACATGCATCCAAGGCAAACTCTTTCATTCACATCTTGAAGTCTCATTGAATTCAACGCAAGAGAGCAAAGGAATGTAAAACAGAAAGTAATGCAGATAAAGAATGGAGCAGGCTTAGAATTCCATTTTGATATATAATACCTTCTGTTTAAAAAAAAAGTATTCAAGGGGCGCCTGGGTGGCTCAGTGGGTTCAAGCCTCTGCCTTTGGCTCAGGTCATGATCTCAGGGTCCTGGGATCGAGCCCCGCATTGGGCTCTCTGCTCAGCGGGGAGCCTGCTTGCCCCTCTCTCTTTGCCAGCCTCTCTGCCTACTTGTGATCTCTCTCTCTGTCAAATAAATAAATAAAATCTTTAAAAAAAAAGTATTCAAGAATTGCTGAGTTTTATCTAAAATAATAGACCCTGGTTAAAGAATAAATATCATATAGGAGCCTCTAGGAAAGAAAAAAAGAAAACAGTATTCAAAGCGCTCCAATTCACTACCTTTAGTTTGATAGAATCCTTATTTTATTAGATAATGATAGCTAACATTTCTTGAAAAAAAAAACCCTGTTAATTCTTTATTACATTTACCTTTCAGAATAGCTCTGTGATATAGGAACTATTGTTTCTTCCCATTTTATAGAAACAGAGCCTAGAGAATTTGAGCAAGTTTATCAAAATAGAAGCAGAACTCAAGGAAATTGCCAGAATTCACAGGCAAATTTTGAAATCCTCCTCCAACCTTTCCTTTCCCCAGTGCCCACATGCTTTAACGCTGTGCTCTACTGTCTTAGGATCCTCATGATACTTTGTATATCACCTTTTAAATGCAAGGAACTACATTTGCACCCTGTAAGAATGCACTGATAATATATTTCCAAGGATTATAGTATTTGATACCATTCATATCATCAATAATCTATATTCAACATCTAAACAAATATATCACACGATGCATATTTACTTATAGTTTTTAGAAAATATATTTATTTTCTATAACAGTCATTCACAGAGCAAAGAAGTTCCTTAAGTGCTTAACTCAGCCCATACTGAAATTAATGGGCTAATTTCATTTAAAAAAACGAGTGGCCCTGATTACATCCCAGGTACCATCTGACGTACTGCTCCATCTAAATTCTCACGAGTCATTATTTTTCAATCTTTCCAACGAAAATAAAAGCTCTGTAAAATTTGTATTACTCTACCTTAGTATAAATAACTAAACTTTTGCCATGATTCCTTACTTTTTCATTCCAAATCATCTAAAAACCTAGAATCATGGTGTCTTTAAAGCTGAAAAAGATCCTCTATTTTGGTTTCCCAATGTACCATTCTCTCACTTTTCTTTTAAGTATTCTCTTAACTTTTTTTTTCCTTGTTATTATTGCTGTTTTCTCTCTCTTTCTCTCTCTTTCTTTTTCGTCTTATCATTTTAAAATTCATTCTATCAAAGAGATCACTCCAAGAGCATTCCTCTTTTACCAGGCCTGAGTCCTTTATGTTCTTCACTGCATTTTTCCCACCTATTTGGTTTCTGAAAATCGACGACCTACTCTAGGTGTCATAGTTATTAATGACATGGGGAAGCCGAAGGGACGCCATTTGGAAAGGCTCCATTTTTGCCATTTCTGTGCTAGGCCCTACTTACTCATGTTCTGTATTTTACCTTGCATCTAAGAACCAAAGAAGCTATGTTTCCACTCCAAGGAGGAAGCAAGAAAGTTAACCATTGTCTGAGTTTTGTACCAGGACCCCAAAACCCTGATAACATCTAGGAAGAGCCAGATCCCAAATACGTTCTAGGATGTTGACTTCAAACAAATTTTGGCATCAATACTCCTACCTTCCATGACTTATTAAATAAAACCTATTATTCACCTGTCACTCACCTTTGATAGGATCCTACCCTGGATTCCTGAAGGAACGCATCCTTGACCTCCTTCCCTTTCCAATATAAACCCTTAGCCCCAAGGGATGGAGACACTCAATTAATTCTCCTTTCCTTTATGAGTCTCCCAGACACTCCTTCATCTATACTGTCACTTACGCTATTCAATAAGCTCTGCTTTCACATTGTTTGGCTAACTTTTGATTTCTGCCCTGCTCAAAGCCAACGATTCTCTTGGCTGATGCTGTGGGACATCCTCCTCAGGGTCCTCTGACCCAGCCTGCCTGTAGCACTGAAGTCATTTTTTAAAGTCTCTTCCATTTGATTCAAATGTGATGTATTTCTTTTTCATTTTTCAATAATTTCAAAAGTGTGTCTTTGAGAAACCTTTCTAATTAGAAGATGGATTATGAGAAACTGTCATCTCAGTCACCTTTCCAACAGAAGCTCTTGTCAAATGATGCAAATCTTAACCTCAGCTACATTTTTACAGTGTCTTCCATTTGTTTATTTTAGTCCTCATTTATATATTTACATACCTTAAAAAGTAGGCCCAATTTTTCACATTTATGGTTGTTTATTAAATGGAGGTAAGTTTAGAAAAACTTATACCCTCGGTATTCTGTCCAGTGTGCCATTGTGTAAACTTCTAAACCAAGCACTACAAATGTTCTTGTTGTGGAACAGATATGCCATAATATCTGCAGTTTCAGCTTGAGCCTTTGTGGTTTATTGTGAATAGAAGTTTCTTATAGGACAATAAGAAGGAGAATTTAATCTGATTATTTCTATTAATTTTATTAAACTGATGACAATGAAAATGATCCTGATGATCAGTGCTGGGTTTAAAAAATGGGAAGGAAAGAAAAATTTACCTTTTGTATTCCAATATCTTTCTTTGAGTATCATCACCCGCCCCATACAAAAATACAATGTGGAGTCTTATTTTCCCATACTTTAGGCAATGGATGTTTCCATCTTTATCCTTTTGAAAATTTACTATCAAAATTTGTATATATATAATATATAGTACATTATATATTACTCTACAAAATATATATTAATATTTACATATATTGCATAATATAATGCAATATTAATATATAAGCTCAAGTAATGTCGGAGAAGAGTTATCCTTTGTAATAACTTCAAGCTAGCTCATTTCACTTTGAGAGGATCCTATAAGCTAATAAGTTATTCTTTATATTCCTCTAGATAGTTTCTGAGGACCACAGGGCTTACTGACTACTCCCTGGTGGATTCACTCAGCCACCTTCATCTTCCTTTCATGGGACAGCCTTCGAATTGCCTCTTTTCCCCAATTCTCCCAGTGTGTGTTTTTTAAATGGCATGATGAGTCCCCTCACCATGGCAATAGTTCTCTTCTGAATAAAGTCCCTAATTTTTTAAAAAATTAATTATTCATGGAAAGTCTCAACATAATAATTCTTTGGAAGTATTAAATGGGACTATCACCATCCTTGTTACATGAACTAAACTTCTTCAAGGTAATATGCTACCTCTGTTAGGAGTATTTCATTTGGAGATTAACATCCAACTGTAGATTAGATAAACTGTCATTTCTTGAAAGGATTTTGCATGAGCAGATTAAGGAATAATTTGAGACAAGAAATCCTTTACTTTTCCCCTAAAATCTTAAAGAGTATTGTTTGGCCAGTCATAGCCTTGTTTTCCTTTTCTCCAGAACAGGTGAGGCAGTGGAGTGAAATGTAATGTTGCTGATAAATTTGTTATTAACTACAAACACATCATCTGTCTTACATAAAAGCAAAAGACTGAAAGTTTTAGACCATATACCAGATACTGCTCAGACTAGTGGCAAAGCACTGATCCTAAATTATTGTCGATAAATTCCTTTCCTTGTGTTGCACTACCCTGAAATACTGTTCCTACCACCTCATTACATATCATATCAAATTTAAAGAGCTATAAAATAAAAATTTCCAGATAAATAATATTATTATTTAGATGTTGAATGTTATTTGCTTAAGGTATAAAGTGGAATTTATTTGTTTATAGTCTACAGCTTAGCAGTTCAAATTATTTTACCTTCCCTTAATAATACGCTTATTGTTCTTATACGTAATATTTGCAAACAACCAGTGAAGAAATCCAGGGAGGATAAGAACCTAAGGATTACTGGCAGGGGATCTAATATTCAAATTTTGTTGCAAATTCATTTCTATTCTTCATTGCCAACTAACCAGCATGGCCTAAAAGAAAAGCTAAAGGACTTTAAAAATTAGTTAATGCTAGCTCTTACTCTTTACGGTGAAACTCTTAATCTTTAAAACATCGAACTTTTCCAACCCTGAACTTGGATAACGTTCAGGTAGTCTTAGGCTATAAAATTTTAAACATAAGAATGTGCCATCCAGACACATAATAGAGGATAATTTCCTTCTCTTAATTTGTTTAGTCTTTATTTGTTACAGGACTGGCATTACTGACATGTGACACTGGTCATTCCTTAGTTTAAAAACTGAAAAGCTTCTCAGGAAGAAAAGCCTCTCGTCCATTTTAATTCCCTAAAGAGTTTATTCCTTTGGGCAAAATAATCATGTGGAGCACCTGTGGTGCGAGTGCTAAAGAAATATCAGGCAAAATCCAGCCACAGCTGTGCTGTAATCACTGAAGTGTGCCCAGTGCATAATGGCACATTAGGTAGGCATTGATCTCTGCCAGTTTATGAGGTCTCTTACAGAATTAGGCAGACTTTTTCACTAAAACCCATGGAGCAGAAATTGCTACTTCTAAGCTAATCCATTTTCAAATTACTATCCAATTGTGACTGATGACCTCACTACAAATCCGCTTATCTACCTCCAACCACTCAACAAGCAAAGGGAAATCAATCGTTATTTCCCTTTATTTTAAACTCTTTACAAAAACTCTTCTTGCCATTCTTAGTCACCTTTAGTGCCACTGCAGCTGCGAAGATAAGCATGATAAATGTTAAGTGCTGCCTAATTGTCAGTACTTATTTGGAAGGTAAAATGGAAAAGGAAAATATGTGCTAGTATGATACATGGTTTAAGATTTCATTTAAAATTGATGCTATAAATTATGGCTAATTTTGTGAATTTATTTTAAATAATTTAGTCAGATTGTGGTAGATCGATGCCTGATTTTTTTTTTTAAAGTCCATCATTACAATATGCAGCTATTTCTTATTGAAAATGCTGGGTCCAGTTTAATCACTGAATAGATAAAATTCAAAACATTTTAGAGAAGACCCATTATTCTGAAAATGGAGGCAATGCTCAATAGTTTACTTGATTGAAGGCAATATCATGTAAAAATATGTAGGAGGCAGAAAACATACAAATTAGAATCAACCAAAACCTATTATCGATTTCTCCTCATCAAACTTTATCATAGAAGGTAACATTTGGTGGTTGCAAGAATGTGTAAATAAAAAAAGTACAAAAGTGATAATGACTTGTATCTTTTTCTATTAGGATATTAGCATTAGTCGTAACATTCAAAGTCCTTTAGCTATAGTTTAAAAGTCCACACTTTGTGTCTATTTTGTGTTATTTATATTGTGAAAAATATCTCGCCTGGTTCTCTGAAAATTTCTCGTCTGGATCAACTAGGAGAGCCCTAATTGGTGAACATATTAATGTATGTATGGAAATGTTGATTTGTGTATTTCTTGAAGCAAATTTTATACAAGCAGTAATTTGAAAACAGTTCTAGCAAAATTGTGGAATGTCTGTTTACAAATGCATTGGACAAAGTAGTAGTTACAAAAATCTTAGCCTTGGCAGGGTGATGGATGAGGCAGAGAAATAATTATTTCCATGTCTATAATTAAAGCACATATTTTTGAATGTTTCCATCTCAAACATAATCAGAATTCAAACATCTGGACCAGTCATTGCTATGAAGCCTCATCCTAGCTGTGTTACCAATAGTGCCCTGTGTAATGGATTGACATGATTCAGAGGCAAGTTACCAGCACTTCGGTTTTCTGAAAGAGTATCTTCTCAAAGAGGTTGGAGTTGCTTTCTCACAGTTGAATTTTGATTTATTTAAGTATGTCAGGGCTTGCTTCTGAACATCAATCAACAGTGTTTCTTATATTTGGTGTATGAACTAGGTCAAGTCATTTGTAAAGTAAGACAATACTACCTACTCCAACCTACCTACTAGTAGATAGGATAAAAGATAAACTAATTCACAAACTAATATAAAAAGAAAGCTAATGATCCTATTTTGGCTTAAAATATCTTAGTTTTAAGAATAATGTTATCAATTTCTTGACTACCTACACACGCATATGGGAAAAAGCCACAGGCCTACAACTTACAATTAATAATCTAAAAAATATTTCAAGTGCATCCGACAAAGGATAATTAGAAGAAAGTCAGGCATGGACAAGGCCTCCTCTCTATCCCCCCCAAGAGGAAACCAACCTTGAAGGGATTTTATACCACCCTGGAAGAAGCCCTCCACCCTTGCCATGAGATAGATAGAGGACAAAAGCCTGAATGGATGACAGGCACTGGAGGGTTAATGAGATTAAAACGGCCCACCAACAAGGCCATAAAAACCCTAGACTTAGAAACTCTGGTGGCAACCTCTCAGGTCCCCTCCCTCTTGAGGAGCTTTGTACTATCACTCAATAACTTTACTAACACTCAGTAAACTTTGCTTTGCTGCCCACCACTCTTTGTCTGGTCTACCTCTTCATTCTTTAAAGCAGTGTGACCAGAATCCATGGGCACCAAAGGAAAGGAAATTCTGCAACACATTCATCTCATTATTTTCTAGAATATCTATATGTTTTGTTATAATTAATACTTGGAAAGCAAAATCGACATGTGTTTGCTTCAATCAGTAGAAATATAAGAAGCTACATAAGGGGAAATTTTTAAATTAAATTACTTAAAAAAAAAGATTTATGTATTTATTTGAGAGAGAAGAGTGAGAGAGTGAGAAGAGTGAGAGAGCATGAAAGGAGGAGAGGGAGAAAGAACCTCAAGCAGATTCCGTGCTGAGTGTGGAGCCCAATGCCGGGCTTGATCTCACAGCCCTGACAATAGGACCTGAGCCAAAACCAAGAGTCTGACGCTTAACTGACTGTACCACCCAAACACCCCCAAAATTAAATTACTTGTATTAACTCTCTTCCTCACGCCCCAGATTTCTGAGGTCAACAGTAGCTCCTCCTACATCTTCATTCACATTGATGCGAACATATATACCTAAATATCATAGACTGAGTTTTATGTTATGTTTAAAAAAACAGTAGCCGTATAAATATTGCCTAGCAAAAATGTTTTTTTTCCATGAAACATCATGAATAGCCACCAGTCAAATGCATACACCTGATCTGTGCTGTTAAATGTGTAATATTCAATAGCATAGATTAAAACCACATTAATTTTCCCCATTTAGATACTCATCAAGGGGTTTTTATGTTTGTCCTTGTTACTTTGTCTTATTTTTTGGTTAGTTGTTATTTTATTAAAATACAGTTTAAAAAAATAAAAATAAAATACAGTTGACCCTTGAATGACATGGATTTGAACTGTGTGGATCCACTCATACACAAATTTTTTCTAAATAAATATATATGTAGTACCATAAATGTATTTTCTTTTCCTTATGATTTTCTTAACATTTTCCCTTCTCTAGTCTATTTTATTGGAAAAATACATTATATAATATATAAAACATACAAAATATGTGTTGACTGTTTATATTATTGGCATTTAGCTTAACAGTAGGCTATTAATAGTTACTTTGGGGGAATCAAAAATTATACATGAATATTTGAATATTGCATTGTTCAAAGGTCAACTGTATATACATTTTTATTTTAGTAGATATTTCTTGATTAGTTTTCATAAATTCATGGCCATTTGGATACCTTCCAGCAATGAATGCACCCACTTCCTGGCACCCTAGAAAACAATGACTAGATTTCCTCTTTTCAATTTTCACCGACCCATTGGAAGAAAACTGTTATCTCATTACTGGTGTAGTTAGCAGTTCCCTACTACTAAGCTTCAGCATCCTTTCATATGTTTGCTGTACATTATAGCTTAGTCTGTTGTAATTTCCTATTTATACGCTTTGGTCAGTTTTATATTAGGTTATTTGTCTATATTTATCACTATAATTAAATAAATTAAATTCCTATAGACTTCTCATGGGAATTATATGAAAGCTAAGTGAAGACTGAGAAGTGGGCACTCTGCCATCTTAGCACTTACCATATTTTATTGAACTTTTTACTATATTGCTCCCATGATGACATCCCTGTGATTGTAGGGCATTTATTTTTATTACTCTTTTCCAATAATTTATCATAATACCTAGAATACTCTAAATATTCAGGAAATGAATGTTAAACTGGTAAAATGGTGACAAAAATACAACTTGAATTAAACTGATGGATACTTGAGGGAAGGAATCACATCTCGTATTTATGTGTTTTCAAGAGAAAGCTGTTCAGAAAATACCTCTGAATTAATCTGCTGCTCAATTTTTTTTTTTCTAGCTTTATTGAGATATACTTGTGTAAGTTTAAGGTGTACGACATGGTGATTTGATGTATGTATGTATATATTACTAAATGATTACCACAATAAGGTTAGTTAATACATCTATCACCTCACATAGTCAATATTTGTGTGTAAGTATGTTTTGAGCATTTGAGATCTACTTTCTTAGCAACTTTCAAGTACAGAAACAATACAGTATTGTTAATTCTAGTCACCATGCTGTACATTAGATCCCCAGAATTTATTATTCTTATAACTAGAATTTTGTACTCTTTAACCAAAATCTCCCCATTTCCCACCCTCCCCCAGGTTCCTGGCAACCATCATTCTACTCTGTTTCAGCTTTTTTAGATTCCACATATGAATGAGAACATACAGTATTTGTCTTTCTCTGATTTTTTTCACTTTTGGTTGCTCAGGTTTATAACCTTTTTCCCTATTTTCATAATTCCTCCCTGGAGCTCAGAACAATTCATCTTCAAGTTAAATCTAGGAGTAAAGACTGCTAAAGGCCCTTCTCTTCTCACTGCTGTCTGTAAGGCTTTTGTATAATATACATTTTTAATGTTAATTTTTCTTAGTTTTTTTACTTTTAGTATTATGTTCATTCTATCCAAACTTGGCAATTGAGGATTCTGTGGAGTTTCAGCTAACACATCTCAGATGTGCATGATCCCAGCCTGTGGGATATGAAAGGACTTAATTTACAAGGCACCTTCATCTAGTTTCAGAGTCTAGACTAGCAATTGGTCTAGAATATTTCTATAAGACAATGGTCTCTTGATTCAAAATAAACATTAATAAAAATGCTGACAGTATCTTTTGTTAAATGAGTGACATTAGGTTTGCTCTTTTTGTTGGATATTCTTGCACAAGTCACCAGGCTGTAGAAGTAAACATTTACTTCATTCACAAAACAAGGAAGCTATAATTTATTTTTTGCTTAAGGTAAAACTTTTCTAAGAATATAAATTTTAAGGTGGGAAATAACTGAAATGAAGCCCACATGTTAGCTGTAGCAAAACTGCCTTTATAGCTTTCAAAAATTTGATTTCTATACCTATGCTCTCTATTGACTCTGTTTGGGACAAATGGTTTTGCCTTTTTTAATTTCTTTAATTCTTATACCTAAATAAGTTGTGCAGAATGATCTTTAAAATCTCTTCCTGCATTAACTTTGCTCTCTTTGGTAAAACAAAACAACTAGAAAGTAAATAAATTTGTAATTATGTCCTCTGATATACAATCCAAAGTTGTAAACTATATACATAATTACACAACTATACATATATATAGTTTACACATACACATGTATGTGTGTGTGTGTAATTTACCACTTCTTGGTTGCACTTAACTCTCAGTTATAATCAATGATTCTTATTATGATTTTGAAAATAAATCAACCAACACATTGAGGATAATTTTGCAAAAGGTTGTGATATGATAACCATTACTATGGTTGAGTTTGACAACTCAAATATGTCCATAAATGCACAATTCAAAGCTACTTTCATAGTTAATATTCTCATATATTATTGGAAATGGCAAGAAGCCATAAAAGTAATTAAGCAAAATATATAATATTTAAATGTAAGCTCAACTAATCAAATGATCATTTTATTAATTAAGCAACTATGAGTGAATAAACTAGCAAATAGAAACACAATCCCCAACTTAATAAGAAGTATAATTTATAGAAGACAGAGATTGAACAAGAAATTATAACTGTGACAAGTACTATAAGATATGAAGGCTTTTTTTTATGGAATTAAAATATTGAGCCGAGACATGAAGGTTCATACTGAGTTAGCTAGATGAGTGATGAGATTGAAATTAGGCATTTTGGCAGACCAACCGAAACAGTCATTTTACGTAGTTTCTTTAAAATGGCCACTTTGACATGTGTACCCTCTTTTTAAATTATGAATTCAAGCAACACACTCATCTCCCAGTTTAGAAATTGGATGAGATTAATGATAAAGGATGGATATGTTTTGCATATCATCTAGTAATCAAAATACAAATGTCTCAGTCCATTTGCTCTCAGACTGGTGGTCAATATAGCAAATTAGAGTAGTCATTGTGCAGAAAGATTTCTTGATTGTTTGATGGAAACTTAGAGTGGTCTCAAATGATTATAGAACTGCAAATGATTTTTTCTATTGATGTGAATAAGTACATTCTACATATCCTTAGAATCCTTTATTATTATACATGCTTTTATCTTATTCATCTTGCTATCTCCATACCCTTCTTGATAACTTTTTAATCAATGTCCAAGGATAATCTAGTATTGTGAATAAAAAAAACTCTAGAAAATGTTAAGTGAGGGGCACCTGGGTGGCTCAGTGGGTTAAAACCTCTGCCCTCCGCTCAGGTTACGATCTCAGGGTCCTGGGATCAACCCCTGAATCAGGCTCTCTGCTCAGCAGGGAGCCTGCTTCCCCCTCTCTCTCTGCCTGCCTCTCTGCCTACTTGGGATCTCTCTCTCTCTGTGTCAAATAAATAAAATCTTTAAAAAAAATAAATAAAATGTTAAGTGACAGGCACCTGGGCAGCTCAATGGTTTAAGCATCTGACTCTAGATTTTGGCTCAGGTCATGATCTCCGGATTGTGAGATGAAGCCCTACATCAGGCTTCATGCTGGGTGTGGAGTCAGCTTAATTAAGATTCTTTCTCCCTCTCCCTCTGTCATTCCTCCCCCTCTATCTCCCTCTCCAAAACACAAACAAATAAAAAGAAATGTTAAGTAAAAATTGTTTAAATGCTATTTTTTTATATACTTTCACTAAATCTCCCTCCCTCTCAAATAAATCACAGCATTGCAATATGACAATGTATTTACAGCTTTAACACAACTTCAAGTCATGTCAGTTTTGATGCACTATTCAGTAAGGTGGCTTTCTGAATACCACTGAATAATCTTTTTTGAGATTTTATAAATATCTTGGAAAGCACTACTTAAATACAGACTGTTAAGAAATTTTATCTGAACTCATGCTCTTCTGATTAAAAAATAATTCTATGGTTTGGTCTGATTTTTATTTTCACTTCATTATTTTAGAAACAAAAGAAAATTGTCCTTAACAGAGAAAGTTCAAACGAACTTGTGGCCACATATTTAAAATGATGTGGGTTAAAAGTCCCCCAAAAGATGAAGACCCGCGTCTAAATTTGTGTAGTGTAGATTAAAATAACTTGTTCCAGAAATTCCATTTATAATAACTAATTGACATGGATCTACATACGACAGTCTACAAGCGCAATAGTTAATACTCTTCTTTTTGCTTATTTCTTCACCTTTTGTTATTTTCAGTTCTGGCTAACTGCTGTTGGTTATGGTTTCACTAAAGAAGAGTGGAGTAGGACAGATTCCATGGCAACTGTCTCAGACCTCAGGCAAATTCCTGATGACTATGGGTAGCACTTCCAGACATAAATTGTTTCAAAGTCCAGTTGTGGCCCAATAGGGATATAATTTTGATGAAACCCAGATGAGCTGCAACTATATTTCAGTCTATACTCCCACTTAAATTATAGTCAATTATCTATGGTAATAGGAGCACAAAAATAACATGAGTAATGAAATCGCATATAATCTCAAAGCATCATTTTAGCCAATAATTTCCAATTCTTTCTCTATTAAACCTCTAAGTAAAAATTTTAGCATATATTCAAATGGATAGATGTGAGTTTTCTTTTCTTCCTATGGTAAAAGTGCCAATAAGTAATAAAATGATCCACAAAATATGGCCACAAAGGAGGGAAGACTGAAGACTGATTAATCATTGGTCTAGATATCCGTTCCTGAAAAACTCAGATTATTTTTTCTGCCTATCAAACCTCTGAACACACATTATTATCATCCATCATAATATTTAAGTCAAGTAAATCTATTTTTTAAATATATGCTTATTTGTTTAGAATATAATGTGAATTCCAATTAAATGAGAAAGATTAAACATATAAATTCTCCTCGTGTCCCAACCTTAACCCCAGTAAAGATATAATAAAAGAACTGTAACAACCAAACAAAAATGTATTCATCCACTATGATCATGAGGATGATAAAAGTGGTTGCAGCAATATAAGACTTCAAGGAATTCTAGAGATAAGAATTCACATAAGTTTATTTAACATGGCACAGGGGAGTCATAGAGCTTTTCAGGGCAAGCAAGTCCACTGACTCTGAAGAACCTGGGACAATGAGCACTTAATAGCATGCCTTACTAGAAGAAGACTGGAAGACCAACTTTCTCCCACCCTGCACCCAAATATCAGCAATCAGGAGGTACTTCCCTTCTGTCAACTATTATAGAAACTACACAAGACTCGAAAAAGTACACGTCTTCCATATATTGTTGTTTGGTGGCCCATAGTGAAAAGACTGATTTGTTTACTGGCCAATATAAAGTGCAATCTAATGGTCCACAAAATGTTCTCTAATTCTTCCCACCCTAACCTTAGCTCATAAAGTGCTTCCAGAAATGGTTTGATATCTCACCCATATACCAATGTACAGTCCAGAATTATTTGCCTCATGAAGAAAGCTATCAACATGAATGAAGAAGAACAACAACAAAGTAACAACAAAACCCTAAAATCACCAATAAAGAACTTGGAGAAAACAAAGACAATGAAGGAAATGAAGAACATGTCAAAACTCTAATGAATATTCTGCCATGTAAGAAAGATGTTTATTCTTTTAAAAACAAACAAGCAAACAGAAAATCAACAAAGAAATGGAGGCTTTAAATGATACACTGGACTAGATGGATCTAACAGATATATTCAGAACATTCCACTCCAGGACAGCAGAATATACATTTTTTCAAGTGGACATGGAAAATTACCCAGAATAGGCCACAGAACAAGTCTCAACAAATTCAAAAGACTGAAATCATCATGCATCTTTTCTGGCCACAATGGTATGAAACTAGAAGTCAGTCACATGAAAAAATCTGGAAAGAACAGATAACATGCTACTAAACAATGTACGGGTCAAACAAGAAATCAAAGAGGAAATAAAAAACATACATAGAGACAAATGAAAATGAAAACACAGCATTCCAAAATCTTTGAGATGCAGCAAAAGCTGTTCTAAGAGGGAAGATTATGGCAATACAAGCCTACTTCAAGAAGCAAGAAAAATCTCAAACAAAGATTTTAACCTTACACCTAAGGGAGCTAGAGGAAAAGGAGAAGCAAAACCCACAGCCAGCAGAATGAAGGAAATAACAAAGATTAGAGGAGAAATAAGTGAAATGGAGATTTTAAAAAATATAGGATAGATCAATGAAACCAGTAGCTGGTTTTTTGAAAAGATTAGCAAAATTGATTGACCTTTAGCCAGATGTATACTCAATAAATAAATAAATAAATCAGAAATAAAAGAGGAGAAATAACCACTGATGCCACAGAATTACAAAAGATTATAAGAAAAAATTATAAAAAATTATGCTACAAACTGGAAAACCTAGAAGAAATGAATACATTCCTAGATACATACAACTTTCCAAAACTGAATCAGGAAAAAAACAGAAAATTTGAACAGACTGATTAGTAGCAATGAACTAGAATCGGTAATTAAAAACTCCCAACAAACAAAATACCAGAACCAGATGGCCTCACAAGTGAATTTTACCAAACATTTAAAGAAGAGTTAACATCTACTCTTCTCAAACTATTCCAAGAAATAGAAGAGAAAGGAAAACATCCGAATTCATTATGAGTCCACCATTACCCTGATATCAAAACCAGATAAAGATACTACAGAAAAAGAAAACTAAAGGCCAATGTCTGTGATGATAAAATATGCAAAAATTCTCAACAAAATACTAGCAAACCAAATCTAACAGTATTTAAAAAAAAAATCATTCACCACAAGATCAAGTGGGATTTTTTCCGTGGAGGTAAGGATGATTCCATATTTGCAAATCAATCAGTGTCTTACATCTCATTAATAAGAGAAAAGATAAAAAACAAATAATCACTTCAACAGATGCAGAAAAAACATTTGAGAAAATACGACATGCATTTATGATAAAAACTCTCAACAAAGTAGATTTAGAGGGAATATACCACAACATAACAAAGGCTATATATGAAAAACCCACAGCTAACATCATCCTCAATGGTGAAAACATGAGTGCTTTACCCCTGTGATCAGGAACAAGACAAGGATATCCACTCTTTTTTTTTTTTTTAAAGATTTTATTTATTTATTTGACAGAGAGAGATCAGAAGTAGGCAGAGAGGCAGGCAGAGATAGAGGAGGAAGCAGGCTCCCCACTAGCAGAGAGCCCAATGCGGGGCTTGATCCCAGGACCCTGAGATCATGACCTGAGCCGAAGGCAGAGGCTTAAACCACTGAGCCACCCAGGCGCCCCAAGGATATCCACTCTTGCAACTTTTATTCAACATAGTACAGGAAATCCTAGTCACAGCAATCAGGCAAAAAACAAAAACAAAAACCTCAAAAAACCCAAAAACAAGAAAAAAGAAACAAGACATCCAAATTGGTGAAGTAAAACTTTCACTATCTGCAGACGACATAATATTATATACAGAAAACCCTAAACACTCCACCAAAAAACCACTAGAACTGATTAATGAATTCAGTGAAGTTGCAGGATACCAACTGAATATACAGAAATCTGTTGTATTTCTATACTCTAATAATGAAGTAGCAGAAAGGGAAATTAAGAACACAATCCCATTTACAATTACACCAAAAAGAATAAAATACCTACAAATAAACTTAACCAAGGAGATGACACCTGTACTAAAGTACAGAGCACTGATGAAAGAAATTAGAGATAACAAAAATAAATGGATAGATTCTCCATGCTCACGGATTGGGAGAATCAGTATTAAGATGTCCATACCATTCACAGCAATCTACAGATTTAACATAATCCTTATCAAATATCAACAGCATTTTTCACAAAACTAGAACAAACAATTCCAAAATTTGTATGGAACCGTAAAAGAACCTGAATAACAAAAACAATCTTGAGAAAGAAGAACAAAGCTGGAGGTATCACAATCCCAGATTTCAAGATACACTACAAAGCCATAATAATCAAAACAGTATGGTACTGGCACAAAAAATGACAGATCAACAAAACAGAATAGAGAATCCAGAAATAAACCCATGCTATTATGGTCAATTAATTTACAACAGAGGATACAAGACTATACAATGGCAAAGATAGTCTCTTTGACAAATGGTATTGGGAAAACTGCAGAGCTACAAGCAAAAGAATGTGACTGCACCACTTTTTCATATTATACACAAGAATAAACTCAAAATAGATTAAGGACCTAAATGTAAGACTTGAAACCATAATATTCCTAGAGGAAAACAGGCAGTAATCTTTTCGACATCAACTTTAGAAACATTTTTCTAGATATGTCTCCTTTGGCAAGGGAACAAAAGTAAAATTAAACTATTGGGACTACCAACAACAACAACAACAACAACAACCACAACAACAACGACAAAAAAAAAAACCCCTTTTGGACAGTGAAGAAAACCATTAACAAAACAAAAAGACAACCTACTAAATGGGAGAAGATACTTGCAAATGATGTAACCAATAGGGGTTAGTATCCAAAATATATAAAGAACTTATACATCATAACACCAAAAATCAAATTCAATTAAAAAATAGGCAGAGACAGGGCACCTGGGTGGTAAAGTAAGTTAAGTGTCTGGCTCTTGGTTTCAGCTCAGGTCTGATCTCTGGGTTGTGAGATTGAGCTCCATGTTGCCTCTGCGCTCATTGTGGAATCTGCTTCGGTATCTCTCTCCCTCTCCCTCTGTCTCTGCCCCCCAAGCACACACACCCTCTCTCTCTAAAATAGATAAATTAAATCTTAAAAAAAAATGGGCAGAGGACATATATAGACATTTTCCCAAAGAAGACACACAGATGGCCAACATATACATGAAAATATGCTCGACATCACTAATCATAAAGGAAATACAAATCAAAACAACAATGAAATATCACTTCACATATTTCAGAATGGCTAAAAGAAAAAACACAAGAAATAGCAATGGTTGGTGAGGATGTGAAGAAAAAGGAATCCCTGTGCACTGTTGGTGGGAATGTAAATTGGTATGACCACTGTGGAAAACAGTATAAAGTTTCCTCAAAAAATTAAAAATAGATTTGCCATATGAACCAGTATTTCTACTTCTGGGTATTTACTAAAAAAGAAAACACTAGTTTGAAAAGGGATGTGCACCTCTATGTTTACTACAGCATTATTTACAATAGCCAAGATATGGAAGCAACCCAAGTATCCATCCACAGAGGAATGGGTAAGGAAGATATGGTATATATATGCAATGCAATATTATTCAGCCATAAAAAAGAGTAAGATCTTGCCATTTGCAACAACATGGATGGATCTAGAGGGTAGAATGCTAAATGTTTAAAAATGAATCAGTCAAAGAAAGACAAATGACATGATTTCACTCATATGTGGAATTTAAGAAATAAACAAGAAAAAAAGGGAAAAACAAAAAAAAATAACCAAATATAGAGCACAAACTGGTTGCCAGAGGAGAGGTCAGGAGATGGGTGGAACAGGTGAAGGGGATTAAGAGTACACTTATAGTGGTGAACACTGAGTAATATATAGAATTTTTGAATCATTATATTATATACTTAAAACTAATAAAACACTGTATGTTAATTACACTTGAATAAAAAAAATCAAGAGATATGAAAAACAAACAAACAACACTATAAGAAAATGAAACTGAGAACCAGAAAGGGCTCTTAGAAATTGTAACTATCATAACTGAAATAAAAATTTCAGTACAAGGGCTGGAAAACAAAGCCAAGAAAAATTTCCAGAAAACAAAACAGCAAAAACATGAGATGGAAGAATATAAGTAAAGGAAAATTAATGGATCAGTTAAAGCAGCCAAATATTAGATTTTCAGGACTAACATAATGGGAACACAGAAAACTCAGGGAAGAAATTTATATATATATATGTATATATATACACACACACACACACACACACAAAATTTCTATATATATGTATATGTGATATATAATATATACATTATATATATATATGTGATAGATATATTGGAGAATATTGCCGAAATATTGGAGAAAAAATTATATATCACATATACTATATATAGAAAGAAATATATATAATATAATATATAGCACATGTAAATATAGCTATATAAGTCTTGACAGGTACTTCATATATAGAGATATATCTACATCAGATATTTCTTTTTTTTTTTTTTTTACATCAGATATTTCTATATCTTCATATATCAAGAATACTTTCCATAACTGAAAGGGCATAAGTCTTCGGATTAAAAGGGTCTTCTTAGTGCATACTGCAATGATGACAAAATAAAACAGATCTTAAAAGGCATAACATAACTCTATTTCAGAATATCAGGGGTAAAAGTAGAATCCTAAAAGTTTTTCTTTTCTTGGTGGGGTTGGGGGAGTACACATTACAAAGGAACAGAAATCAGAATGCATTAAATGTTCAACTGCAGCTCTAACAAATGACTTGAAAATGAACAGATGACAAATATTACGCATAAAAAAGCTGCAGTGACTATTTTAAAATCAGCTAAAATAGACATTAAGTCAACAGCATTATCAAAGATAAAAAGAAATGGTATCTAATGATAAGAGGATCAATTCAGTAGGAAGACACGCAAAGCGTAAATGTGTATGAATTTACAAAAGTACCCCAAAGTATAAGAAACAATAAGTGACAGAATTAAAGGAAAAACTTTTAATTACATAACCATAGGAAGGGATTTTATTAGAACAATTAGATAAAAATAAATCAGTAAACACATAGTGGATCTAAAGAACACAATGAAGCACATATGGTGGGTCTTAAAATAACTTGCAGTAGATTTTAAATGATTGATATCAGAGTATGTTCTCTGAACACAGTAGAATTGAATTAAATATTAGTAATAATAAGAAACCTAAAGAAACATAAATTGATTTACAGAGTCAACACAATTCCAATAAAATTTTAAGGGGTTTTCTGTATGTGTGAAGGAGTGGGTAGAAAAGTCATATGGGAGAGCAAACAACCCAGAAATACCAGAGAAATTTTAAAATACAGCTGAATTGGTCATCTTATACAAGTCACTGATTTCAAGACAGTGTAAATCTACAAAAATCAAGATTGTGTGTCATTGGCAAAAGTAGTTATAGTCCAATGGAAACAATTAGCTCAGAAGTAGGCCATTAATCTTGGACAAAGTTCGTAAGGTAAGGCAAGGGAAAGAAATGACTTTTCAACAAAAGATGCTAAAATTATTAGACACTGGCATGAAAAAAAAAGATTAACCTCAACATATCTCATTATGTGCAAAAAGTGACTCAAATTAGATCATAGTCCTTCCTTTAAAAAACTAAAATAATAAAACTCTTAGAAGAAAATATTGGAGAAACATTGGAGAAAAAAAATTTAAACTGGGATAAGCAAAGGTTTCTTAGTACCCAACAGTACAAATGATAAAAAATGATATATTGCAGTTCATCAATATTAAAATTTTTTGCTACTCAAAAGAAACTTAAGAATTTGAAAATGAAAGTCATTGAATGGGAGAAAATATTCATAAAACATATCTATCTACTAAAGGATTTGTATCCAGAGCATATAAAGCACTCTTACAACTGAAAAATAGTAAGAGAAATAACCAGTTAAAAAAAATAGAGCAAAATATTTCAATGGCTAATTCAGAGAAGAAGATATGCAGATGGCAAATACACAAATTAAAAGATAATCAATATCACTAATCACCAGGAAATGCAAATTAAATCCCACTGAAATACCATCACATATACATTCAAATGGCTAAAATTAAGAAAGACAGACAACAAGAAATTTTGCAAGGATGCAGAGCAGGGATCAGCAAACTTTTTGTTGAGAGGGCCAGAAAGTACATATTTTAAGCTTTGTGGTCCATATGGTTTCTGTCACAATTACTTAATTCTGCTTTTGTAGCATGAAGCACCTCATTCATAACAAATGAGTGTGGCTGTGTTCCAATACAATTTTATTTACAAATAAAGCCGATTTGGCTCAAGAGCTATAGTTTGAAAACCACTGATGCAGAGCAACAGGAATTCTCATACACTGTTCAGGTGAATGCCAAATGGTGCAACCACTTGGAAAATGGTTTGTCATTTCTTAAAAAGTTAAGCATACACCTACCAAAGACCCTGATATTTCAATTCTACAAGTTTTTCCAAGAGAAATGAAAACACATGTCCACACAATGACTTGCACACAAATGCTTACAGAGAATTAATCCACAAAAGTCAAAAGAAACAACTAACTATCCATCAATAAGTGAATGAATAAACAAATGTAGTATATCCTCAATGGAATACCATTCGGCAATAAAAAGAAATGAACTACTGATACAAAAAAGTACATAAATAAATCCCTATATACTAAGTGAAAAAAATACACAAAAATACATACTTACATGATTCCCTTTATATAAAATGCAAACTAATGCAGAGTATGAAAAAATAAAGGGTCATAAAGAATCTTGTTGGCGTGATAGAAATATTCTGTATCTTGCTTCTTGTGGTGGTTTCATGGGTATATACCACTGTCAAAAGTCATAGAATTGAGCCCTTTAAAACAGATGAGTTTATAAGGAGTTTATATTACCTAATTTATCCCTCAATAAACTTAGTAAGGAAAAATAAATACACAGAGGTTTCACCCAAAGAAGCTACACATCTTACTGAGTTTTACAAAGGCAAAGTTGCATATACTGTTTTACCTTTTGTATATATATCAACATATATTTAGCTAGCCATAAAATGTCACTCCCTGAACAGGGTTGTTCCCTGAGGTAGTGTACTATGTACGTGTTTCTCTTATTACCCAATCTTTCTTGCTCAATTATTTTTACCTACTGACAGGTTTGTCTTTGTGGAAGAAGAGGATGTCATCTCTTTATTTTGTCTATGTAAGTTATAAATTCAGTTGAAGACAATGTTGATAAATAATGGAAACAGTCAACAGATAATCCTAAAATGAGTTAAGAAAGAAATTCCAGAAAAAAGAGTATTTTGGGAGCAAGATATTATGATATAAAACAAAGAATTCTAAAATTAGAGTTTGGAGCTTGGGTTCCTCGTGTCTGTGACTTGTATTAGATTTATCTTGGCCTTAGTTTCCTTATGTAAACAATGAGATGATCCCTTAAAACCCTTCTGGCTCAGAAGTTCTGTGGACCTAAAAACATTTAGCACAAATTATCAAAGATAGAAGAAGAAAAATAACAGTATGAAGAAGGAATTATTAGTTAGAAAAATAAATAAATGATTCTGTTTGCATCGGATATAGAATTTGTACAAATATACAAACAATGAAATTTTTCAGAGGTAGGCAACACTTCTCCTCTACTCATGGCCACTCCAATTCCATCCTCACTAGATGCAGAGTAGGTTAAGCAAGTGTTAGATTTTTCTCAGGGAGGCCATGCCTCTGAGCACTCCTGCTAACTCTGTAATCACTAACATCTGAGTCAAGGTGAGGGGGTGAAGGCTTGCTGGTTAAGCAGATCACTATGTTTCTTGTTACTATTATTGAATGGGAGCTCAGTTCCAGAATGATTTTCTAACACACCTGAGCAATCTACCTTTCTCTCTTTCTCTGAAAAATGGCTAGGAAATTCTATGATAAGGAAAACACATTCTACTTCCTTGAAAAATCTTAGAAGTGGTTAAAACAGAATAAATATTATTATGTTATAGGCTAAGAGACCCTATTTAGAAATCAAAATTAAACAAGCTAAATTAATAGGTGGATATATTGAGTCAAAAGGATTTTTCATTTGAAAAAAAGTCTATTAAATACTTTTTAAAACAGTATTGAATGTTTTAAATGGCTTCGGCTTAATTCAATTCAGCAGCAACATGTCTATGTAAAAAAGGTTCTTATTCTTTCTTTCAGTCATTCACTAAATAAATAATGTCTATCTCTTAAACTGATGGGTAGGGGCAGGCATAAAAAAGAAAAATATTTTTAATCTTGAAAAGTTCATAATCTAGAGTAGAAAAATAAGACTTAAACAACCAGAAAAAAGCAGAACATTTTTGAAAAATAAAATGAATAAAAAGTGGTTTGGAAAATATTAAAAGAAAGAGAAAATTATATCATACATTTAAAAATATAATTTAAAAAATTATAAAATATTTCAAAATTTGTAAAAATTATCAGGAAGTAAAAGTAGGTATTACTAGTCTTAATGTATAAATGAGAAAATTAAATAAGGCAAAGTAATTTTCTCAAGGTCACAAAGTGATTCAGCTTGAAATTCCAGAACCATATGATTCTGGAATGTCATTTTATTCTACTGTATCAGACACCTTCCTAAAAACATATCAAAGTTATTCAATAGTCATATAGAATGAATCTCAAGTGGAATAACAAATTTTATATAATAGTCAATATTTTAGCATTCTGATTTACAATGTTTTCTTCCTTTTCATCCACACATTTTCAATTTTTCCTTTTTAGTTAATTTTCCTCTCTTCTAAATTAGTATATTCTTTTCTTAACTATAGTTTCCTTTTTTTAAAATGCTTGAAATCTTTATCATGAGCTTACTAGTAAAGTACCTGCATTTTTCAATCTAGAATTTATTTAGAATCAGACATATATGGAGCTGTGTCAAGGGAATAATTAGTAATTGCAGAACAATTTTCAGATTCAGGAAAGAAAAATATGTCTTGGATCTTGCTACATTGGCATTCTCTCAGCAAGTAAGCCATTAAACAACAGAATTAGCAGGACAAGCAAAATATACTGTTTATCTATGCTTTTAAAATAATAATTTACATTAAATACACTGTACATTTGACATGCCAATAATTCTTATTCAAATTACTTCTCTTTAAAAAAAAAAAAAGGAGAAACTAAGGGATAGAATAACCTTGTCAATGAAATGGACATTAATTAAAAAAACAAAACAAAACAAAACAAAAGTCTCAAGTCCTCCAATTTGGGATAACCAGATCACATTTTCCAACCAACTGATATTTATCGACCCCAGTTTACATTTGTAGTACTCAAAGGCTAGAATCAAAAGTTTGATTCTGCAAATAGTTCCATTAGATGCACTAACTGGAAGTAAATTTCATCGGATTTTAGTTGAATTTGCTACTTTGACTTTAATAAAAATTCCATAGTTGGCTACGAATTACTAGCCTACTTCAATCCCACGTGTGCACTGTTAGTTGTATTCAATAATTTAAGACTCATCCATTTGGATTGTTGCTGTGTTTATAAATTAATTTTGAAAAACTGGCTTGATCTTCAAGTATACATCTTCAAGTATACACTATGTATGACCTTGGCCTTCATAAATTTGGAGATTTTAATTAGTATCCAAGAAATGCATTTTGTGAATTTTTCCTACTTCATTAGTACCCTATGAGGCAACTGTAACTGGAAAATTAGAAGGTTCTTATTTGCTAAAAAAGAAAATAATGTTTAGTATTTATGCACAGGATGTACTAATGAAAATTAGCATCCAGGAAACTGGTACTGTGGAAGGCTAAAAATTAATCTAGCCCAATAATGAACATTTATACATATATATAGATATATTTATATGTATGTATATTTGTATATATACATATAGAGAACTGGCAATAAAAAAGTCATATTTTGGAGTCTTTATTGACCTACCAGTACGAAAGACATGAGATGTGCTCACTTGCTATCAGGGAAATACAAATCAAAACCACAATGAGATACCACCTTACACCAGTTATAATAGCTAAAATGAACAAGATAGAGAACAACAAATGTTGGTGAGGATGTGGAGAAAGGGAAACCCTCTTACACTGTTGGTGGGAGTGCAAGCTGGTGCAGCCACTCTGGAAAACCGTATGGAGGTTCCTCAAGAAGTTAAAAATAGAAATACCCTACGACCCAGCAACTGCGCTACTGGGTATTTACCCCAAAGATAGAGATGTAGTGAAAGGAAGGGGCACATGCACCCCAATGTTCATAGCAGCAATGTCCACAATAGCCAAACTGGGGAAGGAGCTGAGATGCCCTTCAATAGATGAATGGATAAAGATGCGGTACACAGACACACACACACACACACAGACACAGACACACAGACACACACAGACACACACACACACACACACACACAATGGCATATTACTCAGTTATCAGAAAGGTTGAATACCTACCATTTACATGGACATGAATGGAACTGGAGGGGATTTTACTAAGTGAAATAAGTCAATCAGAGAAAGACAGTTGTCATGGTTTCACTCAGATGTAGAATATAAGAAATAGCGTAGAGGACCATAGGGGAAGGAAGAGAAAACTGAATGGGAAGAAATCAGAGAGGGAGACAAACTATGAGAGATTCTAGACTCCAGGAAACAAACTGAAGGTTGCAGAAGGGGGTGATGGTGGAGGGATGGGGTAACTGGGTGATGGGTACTAAAGAGGGCTCATGTTGTGATGAGCACTGGGTGTTATATGCAACTAATGAATCGTTGAACACTACATCAAAAACTAATGATGTACTATATGTTGGCTAATTGAATATAAATTAAAAAAGAAAAATGGGATGTGCCATAAAAAATTAAAAAATCCATAATGACTTGAAATTAACATTAACAGCTTCAATGTTAACCTCATATCACTAAATTTTTACCTTATGTGATAAATGTCTTGCATATGTAAGTGATGCTTCCATATAGAAATTGTAATTTCCTTAAAACTCTTAAAATCTTATTTTTCTTGATATTAATTATGAAAAATTGAGGAAAAAAGCATTTGTTCACATTAAAATAAAAATAATCATCTAATTAAATCCCAAGGGACCTAATAAAATTGGGACCTCCTTAGTTTTAGTGACATAAAATAAAATTAATAAATGAATTTTATTCAACTCAAACATCTATAAGGGAAATAATATTTAGATTCAGGGTTTTTTTCTTACAATTCCCATGCACTAGTCCTAGATCTTAAAATATATGTTTTAATTTCTTTATTCATTTTTTCTAATAGCAATTCCTGCCTGTAGCAATATGTATAATACAGTGTGATGGTAAACCTAATGCTGCTAAATTTTCTTTGTACTTACAATGAAATGAAGCTTGAGGAACATTCATAGTTAAAGAGGGTTAAGAAAAAGTAATATGTATACATTCAGATTTCTAAGTGTATTTTACTTTAAGGGTAATATTTCAGTCTCACATCTTAGGTCAAAATTAAGAGAATGTAACACATTAAAAATTGACTCCTCCCTCTGTGCTTGGCACTCAAGCCTTTGAATGGATTCTAGTTGATGGTAACCATATGTGGTCCAGGAAATGTAGAAGAGGCAGGCTAGCCAAAGGATCTTTCTAGATGGCAATCTGCCCACACGTCAGCTATCTTTGCTCTGTGGCTCCTGGGGAATATGGCAAACCCAGTCTAAATCCTACATATAAAAATAAAAAAAAAAAAAAAAAAAAATAGTGGTGATCCAGATCTTGACGTTTTGAAGTGGCAATGTGGCTTCCCTACAAACCATTTTCTTTTTGAAATGTTACAGCAATCTCATATATCCAAGTTATTCCACAGAATAAAAGATTATTTTAAGTGAAAACAGAAAGTGCCCTTAATATTTAAAAAATTATCCTCTAAATTATACACCAAAGAAATATACTAGCATCTATATTTTCACCAAAACTCATTAACGTGCAAATATGTGCATATTTTAAGATCTCTTACCTTCTTCTGGAAAAATTCTTAATTCCTGAGGTACATCTGTTCAGTCCAATTGGTTATTTTATGTTTCTGGACACTATAAAAATAAACAAGTTCATTCTTAGAATTCCAATATAATTCAATTAGCGATCAATTAAAAGGTATTCCACTAAGTTAAAAGTCAGTATAAGGGGCACCTGGGTGGCTCAGTCAGTTAAGTATCTGCCTTCCACTCAGTTCATGATCCCAGGATCCTGGGATCAAGCCCCACATTGGGCTGGGCTCCCTGTTCAGTGGCAAGCCTGCTTCTCCTTCTCCCTCCGCCATTCCCCCTGCCTGTGCTCTCTGGCTCTCTCTATCAAGTAAATAAATAAATGAAATCTTTAAAAAAAAATAATAAATAAAAGTATAAATGTTTTCTAAAGGTTGCAAAGGAAAATGTAATGTAGGAAGGAAAAAGGCATTATGGGAGGCAGACATTGAATCTGACAAATATTTCACTATGCCTCCTTTAACCAAATTACGATTTGTAATCTCTAATTGGATTTCAGGTACTTTTGAAATTACTCATTATTTAGGCTCTGACTCTGGTAAAGACTAACTGATTTATTTGAGAATTAGTTGAAACTCTAACACGCTCTATTGATTTGTCCATAATGCTATGATGTCACTAACATTTTTCACTACTGATGATGAAAGGCTCACAATTACAACCCAGCTAAGCAGTAATTTCATGGCACTGTTAGCAACTAACTGGATTTTGCTTTAACGAAAGATTTTTTCTTCACCAGATAAAGAAATTATACCACGTATGAAAAGTAAGTAGAAATTTTAAATAATTAAATCATTCAAAATATGAAATAAAAACATCCTTTGAATAATTTTATTTTACTAAAACAAATTCTTTGTCATTAATCATACACTATTTCACATTTGAATAATGAAAATAATTTAGAAAACAAAATAAAGACAACTCAAATCTGGGCCAGAGACTTAAAATTATCTCAACTGAGAAAATACACAAATTGGTCAAAACAAAAAAAGTATGCAATAGAGATTCACAGGCTAAGTACTAACCTTATTAAACAATTTTAATCTTATTTAAATCATAGAAACTACATTCTGAAGTAGTGTTTCTCTCACAGTCATATCCATCCTGTTTTTTTTTTTACTGTACACTTTGTGAGAAATACAGAATATTTCTAGATTACTATATTTTTGAGAAACATAGACTATGTTAGCCTATATTCATTTATACAACATATTTTTGTTGGCTCCCTCACAATCCAATAGGATTAGGGAAAACTTTAAGAGCTGATTTAAGCAAAGAATTTATGCTAGGTATATAGGTAAATAAACGGATAATCTATTATGCCAAGTGTATATGCAAATACTGAAACTCCAATGTCAATACCATCTTAAATATTCCTTGGACACATGTATCACATGATAGTGAAATTATTTCAAGTGAAAACAAGATCTTTGGGGGAGAGGAATCAAGTGACAGAGAGACTAGTGTTTTTGAAGTCTACGTGGGAATTGAAATTACCACACTTTATGACAAGAAAGGTGTTGGAGAGAGAGACGTTAAGCTAAAACTAAAATCTTAACAGAAGAGAGGAAGTGACCAGAGGTTGGTAAAAGACTTCTATAAAGAGGACTAGCAGCTAGTATCTGCTCATGCCATGAGATCACAGAGAGGAGGTTTTAGTGTGGAGGAAGGAGACAGTTTTGGAAGTGACACTGAAGAGCAAGAGAACGTCATCTCACCTCCAATCTCAGTGATTTAAGTGGTGTGGTAGGGAAATAGCCATCTTGGAGGCTGGTATGAGAAGTAGGGTCATCAGAGAAGAACCAGGGTTCATTTAGAGAGAAGATAAGGGGAAATTACATAAAAGTGGTTGAAGATAAAGGGGCTTTGTTGGTGAGTTCAAGAGAGCATGGTGAAAGGGTATCAGGAGGCAGAGAGGAATCGCGATGAAGATTAGACTCAGGAATCAGGAATCCCCTGGAAGTTCTGGGTTTCTTTTAGCCACTGACATAAAATGAGAGAGCAGGCATGAGAAATCAAATCCCGATTTTCCCACAACAGTTCATAGTGATGAGGCTGGCCAGTGTCAATAGGGACAGGGGATGGTTGTGAGGTCTTGTCAGGGGTGTTCAGGGCTTCAGGATAACTATTTGACGCTTGAGGATAGTGCTCTCTGACCCAGCAAAAGATGTGTGAATTCTTCTTGACTTTTGATGGACATCTTTTGGCTGAAACAGGCTTTTCTCCCTTGACCTGCAACAGTGGTGGCCTGTAGAGGAGGAATGTACACCACGTGTGGGCTTCCTTTTGACTTACGCAGAAGGCATCCTTTGGCCAATAAGAGGTCAACTTACTCTGAGTGCATTAGCAATCTCCTATGGCCTTCTGGTGATGGCCTCGCCCCTATCACATAGTTGAATCTCCTGCACATGAAAACCTAAAGACCTGCAGAGGGGCAGATCAGAATACTTCAGCACTCTGATCTTCTGACTTCTGTTGTTGGAAGCCTAAGATAGGGAAGTTTTATTCCAAATACAAGGGCTTCCATTGTTCATATGTTTGAAATTTCTTTTATCCTGATACGAATGTTCTAACTATTTCATGAACAGCTTCATAAACCTTAACTGGTTTAATTGTTCATAACCCATGTAAATATTTATTATTAATTTGTTAAATATTTATTATTCACTATGTTCCAGGCACTATTTTAGGCAGCATTAACTACTAATTGATGTGCCTGGCCTTGAGACACTTAAATTGTATATAAACCAGAAACTAAATAATACACAAATTCATTATGTAATGTCAGGTGATAGTAGGTGCTATAAAGTAAGAGGATCAAAGGTGGTTGAGTATTAATTTGCTTGGGATGGTCCGGTAAGTCCTCTGTGAGTTAGTGACATTTTACCTGAAGTCTGAGGAAAAAAACCAGGTGGATAAATCAGGAAGGCATATTCAAGAACAAAGGAATAATAAATACAAAGGTCCTGAGGCAAGATTGTACAGAGATTGTTCCAGAAATAGCCATAAAATCAGTGAGTAATGAGTGAGAAAGAAATGATAAGAGGGTGGTGGAGAAGCAAAATATAATATGGTTATGACTATAAACAAATTTAAACTGATAAGAAAACACACTACAAACACCGATAAAATCTTTGCCATGAGCACAGTTCTCTGGTTAACAATAAAACACTGGTGAATCAAAATACTGTGTAAAAATGCCGTGGATAATTTAATTAAAACAGCTTATTTACACAATGGAAATTTTACTAATTCATTTATCTCTATATATAATTGATCAAATGGAACCATAATGTTGGGAAAAAAAACAAACTAACACTTGGAATATTGGTTAATTCAAAAGTTGTAACTATGATTAAAATACACTTGTTAGAATGAAAATATGCATCTTTGATTATGTAGAGAATCTTCTGGCACAGACGAGTTTTTCTACCTATTGTTGGGAACATTATATGAGCCAAGTAGGCACCTGCAGATACAAAATATCTGATCCAACCTGACAGTTCTTTTTTCAATTCACACCATATAATTTTTCAACAAAAAAATCTGTCAAAGGAGGTTCCATTAGTGTCAGGTAAAGATTCCTAGCCAGCATACTTTTAACTTGTTCTAAAATGATAGTAACAAGTGAATCTTAAATGGGAAACTCCTATTGCAAATAAAATGTAACTCTTTATCTATCTATTTATTTTCTTTGATCCTGGTGTTCTCTTGGAAACTCTGAAGGAGTTGTGACTTTGACAAATTTGGTATCTGCCAGTTCCTACAGGGATGTACTAAGAACAAATGCAACATTCTACTTTCTGCTCCACTTGTTTTCATTAAACAATGATTTACTAGGAGTTAGCTGAATTGAAACCTACATTGGTCATTTGCTTTAAAATTAACATAGCAAATTTATTGGAAAGACTTAAAAATATCATTAATATTTCTAGAGAAGTTCATTCCAAATTTAATCTCATTCTCTCTCGCTCTCATTCTCAATCCTCCTTTCCTCCTTCCATCTCTCCTTCTCTTTTTCTCTTGTGAGAAGATGTGACAATGAGGCCAATTAGGAAAAACATATGAATAAATTAAAAACTAATCAACTGAGGTTTAATTTCTTTACAATGCAGAATTCCAATTGATTTTGATTTGCATTAGTGGATGTATTATATTTCGAATAACTTGAAAATATGTGTTGTCCTGAATACTTAAATTGTACTATAGTGTGTAAATTTAAATAACTTCATTCTTATCTTTAATTATACAATTTCCATATTTATTTATTCATTTATTCATTAATTCATTTAAAAATACTTATTAGCTATATCCAATATGTTAGGCAACGTTTTTGGTGCAAAATTAAATTAAGTGTGTAGGTAAAATATAACCCCTGGTAAGTGGGGACTTGATTTTTATTTGCCATTATATCCTTAGTGAATAGAACAAAGCCTGGCAGAGAGTAGCATTTAAATATATAGAATGAATATATATTTTAAGTGGATATATGTATTTGAATGACTGTATATATTTGAGAAAATGAATGAATGTGTTCTCATCTCTTTCCTTTATGTTACTGAGAATCAGACAACTAAATTAATATCTGGAGGACAGTGCGATGAATATGATGATGGTCCCAAGTACTGAATGCTTAGGAAGCTTGGAGGTAAGAATCCAGACCAGACTACAGGGATGTTCCAGGCTCCAAGTCTGGAAACAGACTATTAAAGACACATAGTCAAGATTTAGAGTACACACATCTGGGGCTGAATCTCTTTAGGCACTAGAGAAAATAGCTCAGGGATCAAACATACACTTTTCAAGGTCCCAGAAAAAATACTTAGGTTGTAAAAAATTAAATGGTTTCTAGAATATGAAAAAAGATGCAAATTAGATATTAAGGGATATGAAACTAAATGCCCGTTAAACTTAACCTCTCGATCTTATTAATTGTTAAACTGAAACTTCTTATAATTAAGATTTTTTACTCTTAATTACTCTTAATTACTCTGCAATTATCCCTCAAGATGCATAGTAATTATTGAAAAAATCCTAGAAGATAATAATGAAAGGGCACATTTATAAAGTCCTTTCAAAATTTTAATATAAACAAAAATGTTTAATGTAGGACAAAGGTAGATTTAATATATTTGAAATGCTATGGGGCAGGCCACAAAAAAAAAAAAAAATGAGACCTAGGGTTTCAAGAGACCTAAGACAGGCCCGTATCACTCAGCCTTAGACAGGTTCTGATAGAGGCTGAAAATAAGTATAATTTAATTAAAATATCTGCATGGTTCTATGTTGCAAGCAAGCAATTTCTAAACCCTAAACTGTCATTGATTGTCCCAAATTTAGAAAAGAGACATGAAGCTAAAAACATCATTTTTATGTTTCAGTGAGATTAGAAAGTATATACAAATAGAAAATTAATGCAGTTGTCCTTACTTTAAGACCCTTCAGGACAATTGTTGCCTTAAATAAACTTCTAGTGTCTTTTTTAACAGACTTTAAATCAGCCTGGACAAATTTCTTAGGACAGTTTTAGGTCTCTAAAAGGTCACGAAGAGAACTCCAAAGGTAAAGGATAATTTCTAAAGGCTTTTAAAAGTTACATTTAAAAAAATTACAATAAAAGTTATAATTACAAAAATTGAAAACAATTTTCCCCTTCAAAAGTAAACAAAAATTTTATTAATTACAGAACTAATCACCTATAGCTTAAATGCTTGAATGTACACACGTCAACAATGCCATCTTGTAAATTTTCATTTATATATATATCTCATGATAGGTACACATTATTTACATTCATATACAATTTATAAAATATCTGCTATTATGTATAACATATACACAACAATAGGAATATGCATGCATGTGTTTCACACACACATAGCACACATATATATGCCTTGAAGAATTCTTAACTGATTTGTACATACTTTGTTATACTTTAATTAGACTTTAAGCTTGAATCACCCAAAAGCTTAGTACTAGCAAATCTTTTGGAATGCCTATTTCCTTCTGAATATATGTGATCACCTATTCTAAATATGTAGAATTTCTTATCCTGAATATTTATGATCTGTTAGAAGACTTAGAATCTACTATTTTTTTTTTTAAAGATTTTATTTATTTGAGAGAGAGAGAGATCACAAGTAGGCAGAGAGGCAGGCAGAGAGAGAGGAGGAAGCAGGCTCTCTGCTGAGCAGAGAGCTGGATGCTCAATCTCAGGACCCTGAGATCATGACCCGAGCCGAAGGCAGTGGCTTTAACCCACTGAGCCACCCAGGTGCCCCAGAATCTACTATTTCTTAATCATAGTTACAAACATTATTGGTACAAATATTTTTTGAAGCTTCCTGATGTTTGGAACATCTCTTATTCTAAAGTTATTTGCAATGCAGATTTAGCGTTTTTCTTTTTGAAACATTGTGAATAAAATATCAGATCTTTTTAACCACAGTGGCCACTTGACTCTAATTAAATCATGCACTGTTATTTATCATTGTTTTTTTGAGAATATCAGCTGTGATATACTTTTAAACAGTTATTTATTTTTCTGAAATTCTACTGCCCTCAAAATAAAAAGAATCCAATTTTGAGAGTAAAACAGTAGTAATTATAGGAATAATGAAACTATAAATCTACAAGTCTCAGGCTATTTATTATGCAATTCACAGTTATTTGAGAATAAATCAAATTAATTCTTTATTGTCCTTTTTCTGTTGTTTCAAACATTTTAACAATAGGCTTCCATCCTTAAATTACCTGTTAAGGAATTGTTCTTGTTTTTTTTTTTCTTTCCTCTTAATTTCAATGGCACCATATTCCCTTTTTACTTAATAGGTAAAACTGTGCTTGTTGAGTAGGATTTTGATAGAAAGGTCTAGCAGTATATGCAATGCTCACAGATAAATGCTTATGAGTGGAGAGAGATCTTTTTTTAAAAATTTAACATCCAACTTTTCTACCCAAGTGTGTGTCACATAGCTTCTAAGTTCTTTCTAGACCTGGCCCATGTCCTAAGATATTTTGATATTCTTCTGCCTATGAAAACCCCTCACGCTTCACTCAGAAGTGTAATTAGATCAAGAGGTAATTCTAATTAAGACAAAGATTGACATAAATCTGTGGCTTAATTTCTTGGAAACATTAGGGAAATAAAAATTACAAACATATATTTAGGTATCTTGTAAACTGTATATTACAAGGCACTCTATTTTTTCCCCAGTGAGTATCCAATATTATATACATGAAACAGATATCTATATTATACTAATCTTGGTAATATCAACAAGTCAAATATTTATAAGCAGCATCAGCATTATTAGCTCCATTAGAAAAACAACAATTATCCAAAAATGTCAAGCAACTGGCATGTTAGTATACTCAATAAGTAGCAGGCCTTAGTCATATAACTACAAATTCTATGTACTTTCAAGCTGTGTCTCTTCTAAGACAAATGTGTAATATTGCATTATTGTCAAAATATTTACATCCCTGCCCGACTGTGTCCTTCCGTATCAGGAAGACTATACTTCCCATTCCTTTGATTTAAGAGTGAGCAATGTAAGTTGCTTTGGGAAATAAAGTGTGAGTAAAAGTGACATGGTCTATTTCTGACCAATGCCCTCTTCAGATAATGCCAGGGAGAAGAATAACGGAAAAGATCTGTCAGAGGATAGAGCTAAGAATGATAGAGAATAACGGGCTAGGCAATTATTGGAAGACTTTAGAACTGGGGAGCAATCAGGGAACATTCCCCAGAACCAGGAAAAGGTCATGCCCACTATCATTTCAGATTTGCTATGATCTACATGCTTACTGCTTTGTATTTCACTTCTCCTTTCTGATTGAAAGTACCTTGCTGATCCACCATAGTATATTAGAAGTGTGTGTGTGTGGGGGGGGAGGGTTGGACAGGGGGATAAAATAGATAAATGTTTTTTTTAGTTCCTAGTTCTTCAGATTCAGATCTTCATCTGGTTCTAGATTTTGAGTCTGACACTGTGATGAGATGGAATTTTATATAACAGAAGGAAGTGAAAATATTTGCGACCAGACTTTGGGTAGATTGTATTGTTGTCAAGATGAGTGTTGCTGTCCCTGCAGGAGGATTAGACTTTCAGCAGCATTGACTTTTTACATTGCCACATGACTTGCTTTGGGCAATGACATGTGACTGCAAATAAATGTACCACATCTGAGCAGAAGCTTCCAAATCCAGCTCATGGTTCTTCCCTTGCTCTTTTCCTTCTGCTCTGAGATTAGTAAGTTTCAGATAGATCTGCTTCTTCATTTTAGAATGATGGAGCAGAGCCTTAACTGTCTCATGATGTACAAACGACATGTGCAATATATAAACTTTATTATTATAAAGACACTGAGATGTTGAGACCGTCTGTTACCATAGCACAACTTAGTGTAGCCTCACTGACTGAACAATACAATCAAAACTGCACAGAAGCCAGAGGTGCAGAGAAAACAACATGTCAGAGACGATAGTCGATTTTGCTCAGCCAAGCAATGACTGCTATAGAAAGGACTCATTTTATGCCCTGTCTGTCTTACTAAAGCAGGAGGAATTCCAGGGAAATGGCACGCGAGATTTCATCAGAAAGCCATTTTTCCGACAAAAATTTGGTTTTCTCTGGATATAAAAAGAACAATGCAACACTAACGGAAAGCAGTTTGATTTGTTTCAATCTCATAATAAGTCTTTCACAGTACTGTAGAAATATGAGGAATAAGTAAATAACTTACTGAAAAGGTTATTATCTGGAGAAGTTCTCTGTGGTGAATAATTTTCTACAACTGCTAGCTGGGAGGATTGGGTCAGTAAGCCATTCATTTCCAAATGGGTAATTAACCTTATCAAAATAATACTGTAAAAGATTCTAAAGCATCATACAAGTTGAAATTTAAAGACACATAAATGTAATTGGTAAATTTGTCAGCTTACGGCACAGGTAGAATATGCAAATGTAAACTTTTAGGCTGGAGAGGACATGAACTATTCTCTTGTGATATTTTTCACATTTGAGGACCTTGGTTTTATTGACGACATTACCACTAGAGACACAAGCCCCATGGAGAAAAGACCTCAAGATATCAAAATCTATACACTCTATTTTTTGATGATTGGCACGAATATAATACATACAGAGTTTGAACTCTGGTTTTTGAAATATCAACTATAGTTATTAAGTCATAAAATCATAGGATATAAACAAATAATGAAAAATTATCTAAATTCTCTATGATAACCAGTCTTGTGGTAGTTTATTGCATTCCTAAACAACTATGTAAGCAATCTCTAGCCAACAAAGTTTCTCTCCATTTTGTTTTTAATGTGATACAATAATACAAAAAAACATAAAATACTGATAAAAGCAATCAATTACATATTTTTGTTATAAATAACTAAACTTAGCAGATGTTTCAGGTTTATGGTTAAGAATTCCTTCAAAAAATTTACAAAAATTTATTTTTTGAATTACATTCAAATACCCTACTCTGGTACTAAATCTTGATATAAAATCTCATACTAAATCTTGATATAAAATCTTTATATGTTTTGATGCTATTATTTTTCATTATAAATTTACCCAATTTAAATAGATATATTAAAATTAGTATATGCATCGGTTAAAATTATAGAGATTACTTCCTCTTAGTATTTTCATAGTACTAATTTTTTTTTCTTTTTACTTTTTAAACTTTGGGTCCTTTTCTTCCAACTTCATTTTTTTGTGTCTTTTGTTATTCATTTTAAAAAGTGCTCCCTGTTTTCAAACCAAACATACTTTTTACCATTTTCTAATATTTTTCTTTCATTTTCATCAGAGATAAAATTGTTTTAGTTAGAAAGACCACTGCCTTAAATTGTGTGTACCATTTTTAACTTTCAGTATCATCATAACCACAATAAAAGTAAAATAGGCACTGATATGCAGAACTATCTGGAGGCAAATCAACTAATATTTTCAAATACTAATAATTTAAAATCCTGGAGCTGAGAAAAGGACTTATTTCACAACATACAGATCACAGGTGCACAAACTAAAAATCTAACTCACAAACCAAAAACTCCTTTGCTTTTGCATCACAGAGAGTACACTGCTGCTGTATCATATCGCTCATTAAAGATAAAAGACGTGTTCTACTTCTATTTATTGAAAGTACACTACTTGAAAACATTGAGAAACAGAGAGAGAGTTTGAATTACCATTTCAGAGCTCCTGTGAGTCTTCTTTCCTAGGACTTGCTGATGATTTTTTATAAAAGCAGATTTTTAATCTTCTCAAATCACATTCTTTTACTTTCTTTTAAAACTATAATCCAATAGAAGAAAATTGTTCCAAAACTGCTAGTGGTCAAATAAAATAAGAGACAACGAGAGCGGAGTGGTGCCCACAATCAAGCTGATTAAACTCTGCAGGATCTGCAGTTTGTCAAAAACCTTTTTGCTGCCTCACATTTTCTAAAAATGGAAAAGGTGAAGCTTTCACAAGTAGCGGGCTCCAAATAAACCAGTACGCCCAGCACAAAGCTCACGATAGCAGCAAAAAAATAAAAAAAATTTAAAAAAAAATTCACACATTAGGAAGTTCTCTTAGCGGGTACCCATCATCCTAATAGGACACTTCTCCATATTAATGTGAGATTCAGCTTTTGGACCCTAAAAAACTCTTTCCATCCCTCAGGCTACATTTGTCCCAAAGAAGCATTAGTTGCATGTAGCCTTGAGGGACTTTTATACAAAACTTGTGGAAATAATGTATAGATTCTTTCCTTGGAGGGGAAAAAAGACAAAACAAAACTGGGTCACTGAAGGTAACTAAGAAAACAGTAAAGCTAAGAATGCACTTTTACTTCTTCTTCCATTTTACTTAATTTCCTACATTTTACTCTGATTTTCTAGAGATAAGTGTGCTGTGTATAGAAAATTAAATACAAGCTATTTGATAGCTACCCATGATATTATGTATTCAGTGTCAAATCATCCTTTCTAGGTGTTAAAATAGGCTAATAATTTTTTTGGCATAGGGTCGCTCTTTGAGTTTTAACTTTTATTTTGACACAACAGCTCTTTCCCTAAATATCACTATTCTTTCAGCTTAAAAATATTAATAACAAATATAATCATTATTTTATAGGCATTACTCTTCATTTTTCCTGGCATATGCTCTACCTATTCTAAAATTCGCAGTACATTTCACATTCACTATACTTGACTACTCCTCGTCTCAACATATTTCATCAGTTACTATGGTCGCTGAGTTGCCAATAAATTATTTAACTGAAATAACTGTTCTCTGGTGGACAGCATTTCTTAGGACAAAGTCCATGAAAATTCAACTATTTCAGGAAGTCCTGAAACTGCAAAACTGTCTTAAAAATGCCTGATTTTTATTTAAGCTTTGAAATAAATATCATTTGAAAAGATATATTTGTTTCCTAAAAAAAAAAAATTGGTCTAGAGATATTGGCTACATTTTTATACAGTAAAAGAAACAGAGTATGAATGATTAAATAAGCAAAACAAATTGTTCATCAAATGGCTTTTAGGTCAGATCTGAGTCTCCTTTTCCTCATCCATTAAAATGAATGATACATAATTCTTAGGTGTTCAGTATGAAATTGGTATGTTTTTATAGCAGCATTTAAAACATAGAAATATGGCTTTTCCACATTCAGTCCCATGCTTTCTTTAGCTATTAAATGTTAATTCCAAATTGATAGTCACCAACTAATTGTTAATACGATGTCATCACAATTTTGAAATGTAGTTTAAATAAAGAAATCATTAAAAGCTCTATCTTTATCATTTATTATGTAAATAAATGAGTTCTTTTTGTGCCCGTAACACATATACAATAAAACAAATGGGTCAGTGGCATTAAATGACTTTCACGTACCATTTCATTGCTCAATAACATTTTTTATATAGTCACCTTTATCACACCTGTATGTGAATTGTGTGTTAGAATACTATTCCACCACCCAGATATCAACTATACCAACTTGATTGAGATCTAACCACTTAGAGATCATCACTATACGTGTAGATATGGTCTTGGGAATGTGTTGTTAACAATACTTATGTAAATGATCATCACCAATGTTAAACACACTCACCAGATAATGCAAATAAACAAGACTGAATAAAACATTAACCCTCATTTCAAGGGATTTCGAGTTTCCTTATCTACCTCATAGATGCTGATTAGTATAGCAATTCACTATGCATCAGCCACCAAATCCCAGAGTTCAAGATAGCAGTAACTGCTATTATTGGGCATTTATTATAACTCCAAACCTGTTTAAAGTATTTTATGCAATGTCAATTCTGACAACATTTCAGGGAGTTAGGTATTTTTAATTCACTTTATATGAATGTCGAAGGAGAGAAAACTCCATGAACATGGATATTCAGTGACAGAATTGATTTGAAAAGATTACTGATCCTGATACTAAGACATAGTTCCTAGGCTCTGGTGGCCTTTTAGCATGTTTTTTGACCAGGGACATTTAGTGGGAGAAGGGAAGCTGGAAGGGTAAATAGGCCACAGAGTGCTTAGCTTTACTCACGCCAAGCCCTGATAAAGTGCTTGGCAAGTTTTATAAAAAAATACAAATGTAACTGTTTTTTCTGAGGTAATTAGAAGGGCAACGAGCTCAAAAGGGGCAGCAAGTAAAGAAGCAGATGATGTCAAAGACAGGCACTGACATAAACATTTCCTTAACTTCATGAAAAAAGATTCCTAAGAATGCCAAAGCTTCTTACCCAGGCGAAACAGAACACCAAGAATGTGGTGTAAAATTCACGTGATCAATGAACTTGGATTAGGAAAAAAAAAATTTTATTAACTTTCAATTGGATATAAGTAACAAACCACAGTGGTGATAGCAATCCCTGTAACTGTATCACAAAAGAAATCAGATATTTTCATATCACGATATGTTTCTTTGAGAAATCTTACAATGCCATTATACTGATCATTTCTTTCAAGTTATGATATTATGAGGTCTTCCACTAGATCCTCTTATTTAATGCTTTAATTTTACAAGGCATGCATTACTAAACCGCAGATTTGTTCTTTTCACTATTCTTTTAATTTTAATAAAATTGTTTTTCCTTAAAATACTATATATTTTCTTGTCTGCATTTAAAAATATCAATCTAAGAAGCAGTTCATAGCTTCCAACAGACTTTTAAGACATGAAGGTAGTAAAGTTCCCTAGTAGGTCAACCGAAATCATGAGCCCTGTCAGCAGCAAGGACTTGAGTTGAACCACTTCCCTACTGCCATGTTTGATGTCATGCCCGCCTCTATTCTCTTTCTTGTTTCCTGGGCCTGCACTTTCATGATTATGGAATCATCTATGCCCAGATCACATGTCAAGAGTACTTGATAATGAGTATTTTACCCTAATGATACTTAACAGGGGATATATATTTAAATATTCTTGCTCCAATAAGAAAATGATTTGTTGTCTTTGGGTGTTATGATGTATTACCATTTGTGTCCCCTATCTATTGATTTTGCTCTTACTCTGTCTGTATATAGTAAAAACGATATGTTCCTTTTAGTACACTAAAAAGGTTTCTAAGTTTTAGCAGGAATTCCTCCTAAGCAGAATTTATTTTTTTTCTTTTCTTTTTTTTTTTTTTTGAAATATGTATTTATTTTAGAGAGACGGAGTGGGGGGGGGGGCAGAGGAAGAAGGAGGAAGAAAGCCAAGCAGACTCTGCACTGAGCATGGAGCCCTCTGGGGGGCTGGATCTCATGACCCTGAGATTACAACCTGAGTCAAAACCAAGAGTTGGATGCCTAACCAACTGTGCCACCCAGACACCCTAACCTAAGCAGAATTTCTTTCTCTCTTTATCTCTTTCTTTCTTTCTTTCTTTCTTTCTTTCTTTCTTTCTTTCTTTCTTTCTTTCTCTCTCTCTCTTTCTTGGATTTTATTTATTTATTTGAGGGACAGTGCACAAGCAGGGGGTAGGGGCAGAGAGAGGGAGAAGCAGGCTCCCCGCTGAGCAGGGAGCTCCACACGCGGCTCAATCCCAGGACCCTGGGATCATGACCTGAGCCGAAGGCAGACGCTTAACCACCTGAGCCACACAGGTGCCCTGTGAGAATTTCTAAAAGTATATTAAACAAATGAAAAAAGTTGTTTCATATTGCTAGCAAAATTGTAAATTTCATATTGCCAGCATCAACTACTTATATTATTAAATACATGTGCTTGGTCATATAGAATTATTTATAAAAATTTAAAGGGAAATACAGATCCATTTGCAAAAATGAACAGTATAGAAATCTTTGTTAATTTTCTGCATGAAAGGGAAGACTATTACACAATTTAGAAGTACATTAGTTACGGTCATGGTTACTGTATTATATTATATTTATTTATATATAATATATAATATATATTATATATTTACTTATAAATAATATAAATATATATTTATATTAAATGTCTCTATTTAATTTTCTGTATCATACAATGTTTTGACATCTGTTGGGGCCTTACAGACCTGGGGAGAGACTGAGCTTCCCAGGATAGCTTAGTCTTGGGGGTAGTATAGAATTTATCTGGAACATATTTGGCACATGCAATAACTGTAGATCCAAGGCTGTATCTCCACTTACCTTCTTATCTAACTCACAGTTAAAGCCCATATTTCTCGTGCTCTAAATGAACCCAGGGCCAGGTACCGGACCACTAGGGCCTAGCCCTGTAGCACAAAGCCTGCTGGGATTGTACAAACTAGACAATCCTAAACTGTGTCTCTGCTTACATTGTTTTTCCTGAAGAAATCCCATTAAAGGCTCTGTCCTAAGTTTCTCTCCTTGCTCCTGCTTCTACCGCCTGACCAAAACCGGGTGTCCTTGGATGGCATTGCGTGGTGTGCTATGCCTCTCATTCTAGGAGAACTATAACATTAATTTTTTCATTTAATGAAATGAAATGAAACTGACCTCTCCTTTTGTTACCCAGTTACTTGTATAAATTAAGACCTGGGCATAGAGGATTTATAGTTCACAGTAAAAAGATAAACTATGTACAATTATTTAACTGTGTTATGCAGGGTAAAGTATTGTAATTTAGTAAGGAAGTAGAGATTTGAAATCACGTGGACTTTACAATTTACGTGCTGTGCTCCCCAGTGCAGTTAACTTAATCTCTCTGTGCCCCCATTTTTCCTCCTGCAAAAAGAATATTATTACAGTTGCCATTCAGGATTATTGTGAAGATTAAATGATAAGATATACAGAAAGGTCTATACCACAGGTCTACTAAATACACAGTGGCTGTTAACCCTGGTGAATTACCTAATGTTAGTCAAATATGTATTTAGCTGAATTTTATTCTTCATGGTTGACTTTAGGAATGAGGATTTTTATTTGACAATAATGATTTGATTACAATTACATTTTCTAAAATTTCAGTCCACCTAGATAAAACCAAGAGGTTTGGATGCAATCTATGCAGGAGAACACATAGTTTATAAAGCCAGGTCTAATTTGATCATTCCAATCTCAGCTCATCTTTACTTTTATATTTTGGCTATATTAGGGTTACATATTTAATTTCACAAGTATTTATTAATTAATAACAGTACTCTTTCTTCTATGTTTTTCCTAAGTTTTTTCCCCTAGGTTACATTTACATGTTTCCTGACACAAGATGGGGGATAGTTATCAGTAAAATTACAATGTAATTTTGTAATGTAACAATGTAAAGCACTTTATAAAAGTGCTTTAGAGCCTAAGTAAATCATCATCTTTCTCCACAATCCAGTAATAATGATAATACAATAACTTTTAAGACACATTATCTGGGATCAGACTGGGTTCAAATCGTCACTCTGCAAATAATTAGTTGTGAAACTTTAGTTTAGTCATATGTAGAATGTGGATAGTAATAGTCCCTACTTCATCGTAGTGTTGTGACAAGAAGTGAGTCAACACTTGTAGAACAAATACTTCTCAAAAGTAAACCTCAATAAAAGATTGCTATTATCTCACATCATCATTTTAATTGTACTCAAGGAAAATATGCATAATTTAAGAAAAATACAAAACAAAGTCTTTGAGGATTTAAAGCAATGAGAAATCACATCAGTAACCTTTAAACTCACTAGGGGCTTCCTGAAGGAGACTGCATTTGAGAAGAGGGGCTCCGTTCCTAACAGGCAGGGAGCACAGCAGCTATGAGCATGGCTGACAGAGTCACACCACCTAGACCAGAAACTTGACTTCATCATTTCACTTGCTGGGTGACCTTTGGCAAATGGCTACAACTCTAGCCTGTCCTCTAACTTGTAAAGTGAAGGAAATAATAATACACTGCTTGTCAGCCTGTAGTAAAGATTAAACAAATCTTTAAATGAATGCCATCAATTACGGAATGTAATTAAATGCATAACAAATCCTTAACAAGTAACAACAAGGATAAAATTCTTTTTTTTTTTTTTTAAGATTTTTTATTTATTTATTTGACACAGAGAGAGAGATCACAAGTAGGCAGAGAGGCAGGCAGAGAGAGAGGGGGAAGCAGGCTCCCTGCTGAGCAGAGAGCCCAATGCGGGGCTCAATCCCAGGACCCTGAGATCATGACCCGAGCCAAAGGCAGAGGCTTTAACCCACTGAGCCACCCAGGCGCCCCGATAAAATTCTTTTTAAAATGATCTCTGAAGACTAGCTACCAACAGATTGGCATTAAACTAATTGTGCCTTTTTCTCTATACTCTAGTGCTTATGCCAATCAAAGATATCAAATGCTTATGAGACCTCGAGTCCCTCCTCAGGGAAGATACAATTCATTGCAGTATGGAAGCAAAGTTTACGAATATTCCTTTTAGCAAGGCTTTTAATGTACAGGTTCTTTTGGTGTGAATCATTACATAATCAAGCATGCCAAGTATCACAGACCACCTTCAGCTAAAGCAGAATATAAGTACCATTCACTTCTTAAAAAGAAAACATTTCTCTGATGAGAAGAAATCATGTCATTTCCTGAGTGGAAGTTCACAAGGGGGTACTTGTAGCATGCAACATGTAAAAAAGAGTAAATTTGGAGAGAAAAGTGGAAAGAGCCCCACAGAAATAGTATAAATGAAAAATATTTCCATGCTTCTATGTAAACATGACTGTTTCTTACAATGAACTATAGTTCTTTAAAAAATGGAGAGCTTATTCTATGATTATATTCTGTCATAAATCATATGGACAGATGTGTGCCTTAGTCACGCATCATGGTTGATTACCATCATTCAGGGTTTATACAACACAGACTAAGGATTTTACTTTTTAATTCAACATTTAATTTCTTTGGTATTATAACAGACAAAAAGTAATATCCTATGAATTTTTCTTTGTTATAGCACAACATCTGCACAATAAAAATATTTCCATCAAATATTTTTATTTTAAATATGACTTTAAAATCATGTATGTCTGTTTATTCTCTTCAGGAGTGCATTTCAGCTTTTAAGTGTGATTTAAAATACATTTCTAAAAAGTTTTTAATTATGTATTACCTTTCCTAACTATTTTGAAAAATGATAAATCAACACAATGTCAAAATGTGTAAAGAAATAAAAATGATTTGGAGAACTAGTATTTACCAGCATAACCGTGGAACCCACTTACATTCCTGGCACCATGAGTCAAGGATTTCTTTAATTACAGGGTGTATGAAGACTTTTCAAATATTGTTGAGCCACAGCAGCCTGACTTAGGTGGGTGGGATAAATCCATTGGGTGGTTTCTTACAAAAGCAAACTCTATAGGATGATAGTAATCTACTGGGGTTTCCAATCAAACTTTGTTCATTAGTGCTAGTCAGAGCTAGTACACAGAGAAGATTAATGTGGCATTACTCAACAGTTCTTAGATAGAGTTCAGATTTGACATTGGTCATGGATATAAAGTTAATGCTGAATTGGCTTCGGAATTCAAACCCTTATAGTTATCTGCCAGGTCCAATGAATGAACAAAAACAAGACTGTCACAGAGCAAAAAGAAAAGAACATATGGTTGAAACAAAGCAAATGTTGTTTTTGGCTGATAAATAGCAAAATGATGATTATTTATACACTGGCCATTGTATTTTACCAAATAAGAATTCCAGACAACAAAATACATCATTTAAAAAATATCTAATGGGAAATTTCAAAAATTATTCATGAACTTTTTTAATCCTTTCTTCTTCTCTCTTCTTCTTCTTTCTCATATTCTTCCTCTTCTTCTTCTTTCCCCTTCTTTTTTCTCTTCTTCATCTTCCTCTCCTTTTTCTTCTTTCTCTTCTTCCTCTTCCTCTTCTTCTCCTTCTCTTTCTTCATTTTTTTTTAAGATTTTATTTTTAAGTACTCTCTACACCCAGAGTGGGGCTCGAACTCACAACCCTGAGATCAAGAGTCACATGCTCTACAGATTAAGCCAGGCAGGAGGCACCTGAACTTCTTTTCTCAAAGAGAGTGAAATTTATCAGAAAGTGTATGGTCCTAAAATCATTATCTATTCTTATGAAAAATAAAGAACATATCAAAATATGTCTAGCTAAATAGACTGCAACATCAGTCAAAATGCTAAAAAGATTCACTTACTACATATATCCCTGACTACATTATAATTATCAATGGCAAAGGTAATGTCAAAAATAATGTTCTTTCTACATTCAATACACATTTATTGCTTGATAAAATGTATAAGGCATGTACTCAGTATTGTAGCAATGACTAAAATTAAGCAGATGTAATCAATTCTTCCTTCGAAGAACTTATATTTGGGTGGAAAGAAAAAAAAGACATTCACTGCATAATGAAGAGTATGAAAAGGAATAGCACAGATAATATAATAAATGCTTCATATGCAATTTATTTTTTTATAATAGGTCTACAGACTATAACTAAGGAGAATGTATGTGTATATACATTTATATACACACATATATATAAATATCACTTCTAGATTTTGGAGTTGAGATCATAGACAAGCAAAGTTCTTTTAGTTCTTTTTTTTTTAAAGATTTATTTATTTATTTCAGAGAGAGGGAGAGCGCGTACATATGAGCAGGGGGAGGGGCCGAGGGAAAGGGAGAGAGAATCTCTAGCAGACTCCTTGCTGGGTGCAGAGCCCACACAAGGGCTCAATCCCAGGACTCTAAGATCATGACCTGAGTCAAAACCAAGAGTCTGAATCTCAATGGACTGAGCCATCCAGGTGCCTCACAAAGTCCTTGCCCTTATGAAACTTGTATTCTAAGGAAAGGTGATAGGTAATAAATAAATGAAGTAGTGAATTATAATATGATATAAAAAAACCACAAACTATCAAAGTGGGGCAAAGGAGAGAAAGAGTGGCAAGAGGGGCTCTTTTAGAATGGAAGGCCACAGAGAACCTCTCTAATAAGGACATATTTGCAGAGATCTGAATTAAGGGAGAAAGCCAGCCACGAAATGTGTGTGAGAAGAGTCTGAGGCAGCAGAAGCTCCAAGTATACAGGTGGAAGTATTTCAGGAACAGTAAGGAGGCACGTGTGGCTCTTGTGGCCTGAATGAGGGGCATGGTGAGGGATGAAATCACAGGTAGGAGAGAAACAGCTCAAGGAACCTTGTGAGATTCAAAGGACTCCACAGGCCATGG